>JAJHJA010000904.1:0-181649 GCA_021202915.1 Heliconius himera | reverse complement strand
TCCGGCTCCACTTGCCGGACCAACTGTCCCCCCTCCCCCCGCTTCCACCGCGGCACCCTGGACGACGACACCCCGTCCTCCTTTCGCCGCCGCTGCCCACCCAGCGCAGCCGTTCGCTTTCACCGCTGGCACCCAGGCCGCCGTCACCGGCCCTACCAGTGTAACCACTGGGCCCACCAGCGGGCCCACTGGTGGTACCAGCGGTTCCTCCGCGACCTCCGGAACCTTCGCCGACGCGCTCCGTGCACCTAGCTCGAGCCATCCCGCGCAGGCCACCGCCGCTCCCCCGAGCACCGCCGCACCTCCTGCTCCACCGAAACCACGTTTCCCTCCTCTGATCGTGGAGGCACTACCCAACTGGGCGACGCACTTCCGCGCGCTCAGGGAGAAAATAGGACGCGCACCCAATGCCCGTCCTTTCGGAAGGGGGGTCCGTTTTACCCCCAGCTCGGAGGAAGAGTACCGCATTATTCAGCGGTACCTCTCCGAGCTTGAGAAGATCGAGAAGATATCATGGTTCTCGTACGCGCTGCCCGCGGAGATGAGCAGGAAGGTGGCCATCAGGGGGCTACCATCCACCACATCCCCAGAAGAGATCACCGAAGCCCTGGGGGAGCTTGGCTACCAGGCCGAGTATGTTCGCCCAATTCGAGCACGCAAGGGAAGACCGGGGTGTGTGTTTTTTGTCATTTTGACTAACACACCCAACCTAGTGCCTGGCATATTCAGCGTGACGGAGCTGCTCTACATGCCAGGCATTAAGATTGAATCCTGGAGAAGCAAGAAAGGGCCTGCGCAGTGTCACCGCTGCCAGGCCTTCAGGCACTCCAGCCATGGTTGCCACCGGCGGCTGGCCTGTGTGAGGTGCGGGGAGGAGCACCTCGCACACGAATGCCCTAGGCCTTTGGAAGTTCCGGCTACCTGCGCGAACTGTGGTGGCGCGCACCCTGCCAACCACTCTGCGTGCCCCCAGTTCAAGAGGGAGGTGCGCAACAAGAGGGCCGGCACAGTGGCCCTCACACTAACAGACGCCGCACGGAAGCCGAAACCAGCTCCTTCCCGGACGGACCCCAACACAGTGGGTGCGGAGAGCCAAGCCACCAACCTCATGGCTCCCGCTAACCCACCCACTGAAAGAGTAGGGGGAAGGAGGCTGAAGAAAAGGGGGGGGAAGAGGACGAGGCAGCAGGAGCAGGCAAAAGGCTCCCTCCCCGCCGCCGCCGCTACCCAGACGACCACGGCACCCGAAGCCGTACGCACCGCCGCCCCTACCGCTGCTGCGCCGAAGGATCAATCGGCGCACATAGCTATCGACAGGGCCATCGACACACTGAAGGAGGTCCTCATCGCTCTGAGGGCCGGCCGAGACCCCGTCCAATGTGTCCTGGAGGGCATGAAGTCGCTCCTGTGCAATGTCTGAGCTCAGGACACTTTACTGGAACGCCCGGGGGCTCAGGAGAAAGATTCCAGTCCTCCGTCACCTGCTGCGCCACTACTCGATCGATGTGGCGCTAATCAATGAGACCCATCTCCATCCAGCGTTCTCATCTAGCCTGCCGGGTTATCATGTCCTGAGGCTCGACACCACAGCTGAGTCCTCTCAGCGCGGACTCCTGGTTGCGGTGAGAAGAAACCTGCCCTTCCAGCCGCTTCCCAGCTTCGACACCCAGTCCTTCCAGTCGCTGGGTGTCGAAACCACGATAGACGCCAAGCCAACGCGAATCTTCGCAATTTATCGTCCCTGCAACCTCCGTTTGGACCTGGGGGAAGTACGCCGCCTCCTTCACACTTCACCTGCACTCGCCGCCGGTGACTGGAACGCCCACCACCCGGCATGGGGTTGTCGCTCTCCCAACTCAGCCGGCGGCCGCCTCTACCGCGACTCTCAGCGCTCCGGGTATGACGTCGAGGGCCCCGACGAATTCACTCACTTCCCTGGCAGCTGCCTGCAGCACCCCAGCACCATCGATCTAGTGGTGCACAGGGGATTGAAATTGGACATCGAGGTGCTCCCCGAGGCCCATGGCTCTGACCATGTTCCGGTCCTGGTCATCATCAATGGCCAAAGGGCCCTTGCTAGAGTACCGCCCTCCAGAGGTTGTATTGACTGGGAGCGATTTGAAACCACGCTCCAGTCCAACCCTCCGCCGTGCTCCGAGCCTCTCGTCGACGCCGCCAGCGTGGACAGACTCGAGCGAGTCATAACATCGCAGATCCAGGGCGCGATGGACACCGCCACCACTCCGCACAGTACCCGAGGACTTCCACCACTCCCACAATGGATCCAAACCCTCATCGCAAAGAAGAGGAAGACGCGCATTGAGTGGCAAACTACCAGGGATCCTGCACTCAAGGCAAAGCTGAACGGTCTGGTCGAGCGCATTAGAGCAGCGCTCGAGAGCCGAGACTCCGCCAGCTGGGAAGACCGCATCATGAAGGCTAACAGTGACCAGTCCTCCTTGCACAAACTGAGCCGCCAGATTATGCGGAAGCGGCCACCCGTCAATCCAATCCGCCACAGCGACGGCTCCCTCCGGTACACCTCGGAGGAGAGAGCCGACATCTTGGCGGACCACCTGGCGGCCCAATTCCGCCCTAATCCCAGCGAGTGCCCAGCTCGCCACGCCGAAATAGAAGAGGAGGTGGAGGCACGCCTGACCTCCCTGCGCTCTCCCGATCCAGCACTACCAGCACCACACTTTTCGCCGGCCTCAGTACGAAAAGCGATCCGGAGTCTGAAGCCAAAGAAGGCTCCGGGAATTGATGGCGTCACCAACAGCGCCCTGAGACACCTCAATGGACGGCTCATTGCAGCAACGGCCAGGCTCTTCAGCGGAATCCTGCGCTTGGGCCATTACCCCCAAGCGTGGAAGGAAGGCCTGGTCGTGATGATCCCTAAGCCGGGGAAGAGCCCGCTACGCCCGGAGGGATACCGACCCATCACCTTGCTGAACTCACTGGCCAAACTGTTCGAGAAGCTCCTCCTCCCGCTTCTCACGCCGCACTTACCACCGCGGCCCGAACAGTTTGGCTTCCGAAGCGGACATTCCACCACCCTGCAAGTCGCCCGAGTCATCCATTTTGCTGCGGCAGCGGCAAACAGGAAGGAGAGTGCTGTTGCAGCCTTCCTGGACGTAGCCAGCGCCTTCGACCGTGTCTGGCACCCAGGCCTACTACTGAAGACTCTTCGCGCCGGTACCCCCCCTCACATCGTGTTGGTCCTCGCCGCCTTCCTTCACGGCAGGACCTTCCGCGTCAGAGTGGAGAGTGCCGTTACATGCAGCCACCTGATCGCCGCCGGGGTACCACAGGGCAGTATACTATCACCTGCCCTGTATGCCTGGTATACGGATGATATCCCAGTAGAGCAGGGCTCGATGTTGGCACTCTATGCCGACGACATCGCCCTGCTCTCAAAGAGTCTCAACCCGGACCACGCCGCCGCCAAGCTCCAGCGTGCACTTGACTTGCTGCCTGACTGGCTGTCGGAGTGGAGGCTCACTCTCAGCGTGGCGAAAACCCAAGCGATCTCGTTTGGGGGCCGCCCGAGACCGCCTCCTCCGCTGCGCCTGTTAGGTCAGCAGGTCCCCTGGACGCCCGAGGCCACCTACTTAGGTGTCACGATCGACCGACACCTAAGAATGTCCGGGCAGGTCAAGAAAGCCGCCGCTGCCGCCAAAGTAGCGCTGTTCAAGCTGCGTCCGCTGCTTCGCTCGCGCCTTCCGCTGCGGACGAAATTGGCCCTGTACAAGGCCTTCGTGAGGCCCCACCTCACCTACGCCACCCCGGCATGGTATGCGCTGGCCAATGAGCGCCAACGCAAGATCCTGCAGGTGGTTCAGAACACCGCCCTGAGGCGTGTCACCCAGGCTCCCTACTTCGTGCGGAACTCTACGCTGCAGAAGGACTTGAAGATAGAGAGCCTGGAGGAACATATCCGCCGACTCGCAGCTAATGCGTTCAGTCGAGCAGATTCATCGGACCACCTGCATTTGCAGAGCATAGCTCCATGGCACTCCCGCCCACCGGACAGGAAGCGCCTACCGAGGGATATCCTCACCCACCCCGATTCCGACTCCTGAGCTGCCTCCTTGGTCGCTGGTCGTCTAAGCTGGGCCTCTCGCAGGAAACTGCGAGTCTCACCCGGCTGGACTGACCGCCCAGGAGGCAACACAGCTCATCCCACCTCAGACTTCTCCCCCCCCCCCCCCTGAAACTCTGTAACCAACCAGTTTTTCCTCATCCCCCTCGGCCCCAAGGCCAAACCCAAAGACGCGACCATCTTTATGGTCGCCGTGTGATACCACGGACAGAGGGCATCCGCCCTGGCACCGTTCCCCGACTTCCTCAAGAAGCCGGAAGATAGAAGACCCGATGATTTTTTTAACAAACGTCCCGCACGCTCAGTGTGTGTGTGTGTGTGTGTGTATACATATCTTTCTTTCTCATCGATAGTGGTATACAATACAAACTAGTTATCATGCCGCCCAAGACTAGCGGAAAGGCCGCCAAGAAATCCGGTAAGGCCCAAAAGAACATCTCCAAGTCGGACAAGAAGAAGAAGAAGCACAAGAGGAAGGAGAGCTACGCCATCTACATCTACAAAGTGCTCAAACAAGTCCACCCGGACACCGGCATCTCCAGTAAGGCGATGTCCATCATGAACTCGTTCGTGAACGACATCTTCGAGCGCATCGCCGCCGAGGCGTCGCGACTCGCCCACTACAACAAGAGGTCCACGATCACGTCCAGGGAGGTGCAGACATCCGTGAGGCTCCTGTTGCCCGGCGAGTTGGCCAAGCACGCAGTCAGCGAAGGCACCAAGGCCGTCACCAAGTACACGAGCTCCAAGTGAAGTGGTCCGTCGAAGAGACGAAGTTAAAAATCGAATGCGCTCGCGAACGTGCCGTGTGACGGTGTGTGTGTGTGTATGGTGGTGGTGTTGTTGTTGTGCTAAAGTGTGCTGCGTGGTGGTGGTGTGCGTCTTCGTCTGGTATGCACCGGTGGTGTATTACTACCATACACTACGCATACGCCACCAACAACAGCATCGGCATCATCGGCATCATCGTCATCAACGGTCGTCGCGCGCATTCTCAAAAGGCCCTTTTAAGGGCCACTATATGATTCATGTTAAAAATAATTATAATACAGTTTCTCGCAAGACGTCTACCTCGAGTTAGTTAGTTAGTTAGTTTGAAGTATGCACGTGTGAATATATAGACTAATCAAAAAAAAAATAAAAAAAAAAAAATTATAATAATAGTAATATATACACACGAATGTCAATCAACTAATGACATATTAATTAGAAAAATAATCATAATAATACAAAAAATTAATAATAAATTACTACATAATAATAATAATAATAATAAATGATAATTAGCACATAATTGATAATTCAATTCTAATCCTATCATTAATCCACCAGTTACGGCTACGGGTCAAAAAATAATAATAATAATAAATAAAATTTATATTATTTTCATTATAAATAAATATATTCCTATTTGATATTTATCATTTGATATGTATTGGCTGTTGTTTGTTTGTTCGTTCGTTCGACGAGATAGTCTCACCGCCCGACGCCCGTGCCCGTGCCCGTGCCCGTTCGCCTCGCTCGTTCCTTTTCGGAGCGTTTCGTTTCGCGCGCGCGAAAGGGACGACGGCTGCGCGATAGAGCGGAGCGGAGAGTGTAGTGTGTTGTTCATAAAAAGGCGGCCGGATAGTACACGATAAACATTAAAATACAATCGAGAGTTGTTCGAAAGAGGTACCAAACTTACCCGACGGTAGGTTTGAAATCTCAGATAAACTCAGGCGGTTGATAAGACGCAGAAACAAAGCAATGCGACGACACGACAAATATCCGACTGACGATAATCGTAGGAAATATAATAGGTTAAAGAGGAGAGTTCGATTCGAATTCGAACTTCTGCGCGGTGAGTCGTGGGATAAAAAGCTCGAGGGGCTCGCGCCATCGCACCAGGCATTCTGGGCGCTGTCGCGAGCTTTTAGAGTCGATTGTCTCTCGACTATGCCTCCTCTTATTAGGCCCGATCTTACAATTGCTGCCGATGACACCGAAAAAGCGGAGTGCCTCGCTGACAGTTTAGAGGCTCAATGTACCCCGAGTGGTCAGCCCTGCGACCCGAGCCATATCGAAAGAGTGGATTCCGCGGTCGCAGAGTGGGCGTCGACGCCCCCGCAAGGGGAACCGCTTCGCCCGACCTCGACCGACGAGGTCAAAGCCCTCATCAAAAATCTCAAAGATAGGAAGGCCCCGGGGCCTGACAAAATATCAAATAGAACTTTCAAGTCCCTTCCGACTCAGTTCATATCTCTATTGGTCATTATTTTTAATTCACTTTTAAAATCGTGCTCCTTCCCCGACGAGTGGAAGGAAGCCATTGTCATAGGTATACCAAAACCTAATAAGCCGCGGAATTTACCCTCCAGTTATAGACCTATCAGCCTTCTCAGCTGTTTAGGTAAATTGTATGAGAGAATCATACTTATTAGACTCTCCGAGGCGGTAGAGACCTATTGTCCGCTTATCAATGAGCAATTTGGTTTCAGAAAGAGACATTCTGCCATCCACCAAGTCCACCGCGTGGTAGAGCACATCGCTCGTCACCACGTGAGGACCGCACTTCGCAGTAACACTGCTGCCATCTTCCTCGACATAGCGAAAGCCTTTGACAAGGTCTGGCACAACGGCTTGATTTTCAAGCTGAGGCGTGCTGGCTTGCCAGACTGTCTCGTGCACATCCTGCGGGACTTTCTGTCAAACAGGTATTTTCGCTATAAAGTCGAAGGCACTCTTTCTTCTCCCCGCCTCCTCCGCGCAGGCGTTCCCCAGGGTTCAACCCTCTCTCCTATTCTATATTCGCTGTACACCAGTGACATTCCCCGCACGGGGCTTGTTCACCTGGCTATGTACGCGGATGACACTGCCCTTTACACTTCTTCGCGTGACACACGCCTACTAGCTGAGAGACTTCAGAAAGCGGCCCACGCACTCGGTGAGTGGTTCCGCCTATGGAGAATCGAGGTTAACCCCGAGAAAAGTAAAGCCATCCTCTTCCCTATGGCTCGCCATATACAGGTCTCTACCATACGTCTATTAGACAAGCCTATCCCTTGGGAAAAGCAAGTCAAATATCTAGGTGTCACTCTAGACTCTAGATTCTCCTTCAGACCCCACATCACGAATGTTTGCAATAAAGCAAAGTTCGTTCTTAGTCGTCTGTTCTGGTTGATAAACAAGCGGAGTAAAATGTCACTTAGACATAAGCTGACATTATACAAAACTTGTGTAAGGCCAATAATGTCATACGCTTGTGTCGCGTTCGCGCACACTAAGCTTGCTCCCCTTCAAATTGTACAAAATAAATTCTTACGTATCGCATCAGGCTGCCCCTGGTTCGTACGTAACGTCGACCTACATAGAGATTTTGAACTGGAATCGATTAACGAGCACTGCAAACGCTTAGCGACGCGCTACTTTGAGCGCGCAGGCTCGCACGCGAACCCCTTAATAAAAATGGCGTGTGATTACACACCCAACGCGCACCCAAAAAGAAGACGCCCGCGAAGCGTCCTTTTAGACCCCGATGACGCCATTACGTTAGCTAACGCCCCGTATATAGGTAGGAAATACACTACACATACACGACACAAACACCGTCGTCGACGGAATCGACGACGAAGTCCAGTTTTTTCCACGGCTCGGCCACGTCTCGGCGCGGTCGGGCCCAGCGGTTAGGGACCGCTAGCTCCCTTAGATTAGTCTAATTTTTGTCCCCAGTCGCGGCTTCACGTCGCGGCTGGCTTTGTTTAGCATAGGGAAATTCCCAGCCCGCTCGTCGATTGTAAGCCGAGGTTCGAGCCCCGCAGGGGGCGCCCTTACAGTCGTCGACCCCTCTCAAGCAGCCAGGTAGTGCTTGCTTTTTCTTCTGGGACAGAGTACCCTCTTCCCTACCCACCCGGTGTCGCTGTAAAGGCCAATAGGGCTAACAGCAATTACCTCAAGTTCGAAAAAAAAAAAAAAAGTACACGATAAACAGACGTTCCGCAATCGTCAGTCAGTCAGTCAGTCAGTCAGTCAGTCAGTCAGTCGGTCGGTTAGTTATTTGGTTCCGTACAAGTGTTGTTTGTGTGTAAGAGAAACTAACATGGCTCGCACCAAGCAAACCGCCCGCAAGTCCACCGGTGGTAAGGCGCCGCGCAAGCAGCTCGCCACCAAGGCGGCTCGCAAGAGCGCACCGGCCACCGGCGGCGTGAAGAAGCCCCACAGGTACAGGCCCGGCACCGTCGCCCTACGTGAGATTCGTCGCTACCAGAAGAGCACGGAGCTTCTGATCCGCAAGCTGCCCTTCCAGCGTTTGGTGCGTGAGATCGCGCAGGACTTCAAGACCGACCTGCGGTTCCAGAGCTCCGCCGTGATGGCCCTCCAGGAGGCGAGCGAGGCGTATCTGGTGAGCCTCTTCGAGGACACCAACCTTTGCGCGATTCACGCCAAACGTGTCACCATTATGCCGAAGGACATCCAGCTCGCCCGCAGGATCAGAGGCGAACGTGCGTAATTGTAAAAAAAAAAAAAAATTTATTTTTTTTTTTTTTTTTACAATTGCAACAACGACGACGACGATATTGCGCGACGATATCGTTATTATTGTTTATGTAACCAAAAGGCCCTTCTCAGGGCCACAAATTGTTCTGATATTTATATTTTGAGAGAGAGAGAGAGAGAGAGAGAGAGATTAATATAATAGTTTCAAACGTGTACAACGAATCGTCTATAATAGTATAAAATATAATATACACACACAAATAAACAACATACTTAAACATGCCTGAAACAAAGGGGGGAGAGAGAGAGAGAGAGAGAGAACGATAATTAAAAAAAAAAAAAAAAAAATGATGAAAGTATTTAAAAATAAATAAATAAATAAAAATAAAATACATACAGACAGATAATAAATAAATAATATATTAAATAATAATTATTATTATAATTTATAAATTGAAGTGTATCATCTGATATCATCAAATTGGAATTAGAAAATGAGAAGTTCAGTTTATTTATTATCATCATCATCATTATTATTATTATTAGTAGTAATATTATTATTATTATTATTCTTTATTATTATTATAAATCGTACTCTTCCCCCCTCCCCCCACCACAGACGAGTGTAGCCGACAACAGCCGAACGCAAAAGCATATAATGTAGGGTGAAATCCGATGTTGGTATCGGATCAGCCCGTCCGCCGTAGCAAGTGCACGTTTACAACTGAACTTTGCCCGGCACGAGTCTTCTAGTACCTCTTGTAAAAATTTGTAGTTATTTGTGCTCAAATAATTCACAAGTTTTGCCTACGCCCAGCGGCGTAGTGTCGCATCAGGCGTTGGTCGCACTCGCGTTTTACCGTGTGCGGACCATCGCCCCCCGTGGACCTCCCGGTCCCCGACAAGTACCGATGACTGCCGAAGCGGACGACTAGGACAGGAACGCACCACCATGAGCGACCGAGACGGCGCTCATAGGTCGCGCTCGCGCTCCCGCCCTAAGCGAATGCCGTCATCGACCAGAGAAGATGGATCGGGGGCCTCCCAGCCCCCCCGCACCCCCGAAGCCCGCGGACAACCCGCGCAGCCAGCCCGCCCGGCAGCAACGCCGCCCACCCAGTTTGCACCCGCGCCGCCCACAACGCCGACGCCCACGCCGCCTACGCATCGCGCACCCGCCGCGTACCCTTCCGCCACGGGCGATGGGGGGTCGGGAATTCTCCCACCCCCCCGCACCCCGTTTGCCGCCGGACAGGTCGCAGGCACCGCGCCCCCTGCGTTCCCGGGGAGGGGCTCGCCGCGGCTTTGGCCGGGTGGTCAACCGTCGAGTGACCTACCGGCTAGCCGTGGCGGCTCCCCCTCGGGTTCCGCACCACGCGGTACCCCCCGAGATGAGGCGACTTACCGGACGCCGGTAGCGCGCGTGGTAAACACGCCCGCAGCCGGTGCTTCGGACGCCGATTCGACGGGTTTGCCTGCTCCTTCCGCGAGCAAGGGTACCACGCTCCCGCACGACACCGACGAGACGCCGCAAGAAAGCAGACCAGCCGCGAGGGACTCAATACGCCCTCGCCGCTCACCATCCGCACCACCCCGACTTGACACGGAACTGTCGCCGCGCTCAGCGCACAGTTCCGACATGCTGGTCGTCGCCGAGCTGCACAAGCGCGGGGTTCTGTCCCGGTCATTGCTGGCACATATTGCCATGTACCTCAATGACAGGGGGCAAGAACTAGACCGCGCACACGCCGGCGCCGACGTCGCAATGGAAGAAGCCACCAACACAAGAGGACCACAGGCAGCAAGCGGCGTGACACCACCCCCGCTGACGCCCATAAGACGACCACGCACTTCTGACGAGGCCGACACAGCCGCGTCATCCAAGAGGCTCTGTACTCAACCTCTCCCCCCGAGATCGCGAGATCCGCGACTCCGTTGGAGGGTGGAGACAGCTCCGGCACCTCCAGTCGGACCCACTGTCCCTCCCCCCGCCACTACCACTCCGCAGCCACCCGCACCAACGACGACCGCCGCCGATGACACCCGAGCGCCGCCGACATTCGCCGACGCCTTACGAACGGCCGGGCCGAGCTCGACGGTGCAAGCCGACCCGACCGTCGCACCACCAGATGGCGCGCAAGCGCCCACGAAGCCGAGGTTCCCGCCCCTTATCGTCGAGGACTTCCCCAACTGGACCACCCACTTCCGGGCCATTAAGGACCAGTTGGGTCACGCACCCAACGCACGCCCACTAGGCAAGGGCATGCGTTTTTCACCAGGATCCATCGCCGAATACAGAATCATCCAGCGCTACCTATGTGAACTGGAAAAGACAGAGAGACTATCCTGGTTCTCTTATGCGCTTCCATCAGAACTCAGCCGCAAGGTGGCGATCAGAGGCCTCCCTGCAACGACCACTCCCGACGAGATTATTGAGGCGCTGGGAGAACTAGGATACCAGGCGGAGTATGTCCGTCCAATCCGGGCGAGGATGGGTCGCCCGGGATGCATTTTCTTTGCGGTGATCGCAAACACCCAAGATGTGGTGCCTGGCATCTACGGCGTCACCGAGCTGTTATATATGCCAGGCATCAAAATTGAAGCGTGGCGGGCGAAGCGCGGCCCGGCTCAGTGCCATCGCTGCCAAGCGTTCCGGCACTCGAGCCACGGCTGCCACAGACGTCAGGCCTGCGTGAGGTGCGGAGGGGAGCACCCCGCGCGGGACTGCGAACGCCCGTTAGAAGAACCTGCCACATGCGCCAACTGCGGGGGTCCGCACCCCGCGAACCACTCTGCGTGCCCGCAATACCGGCACGAGCTAAGAAACAAGAGGGCCGGCACCGTGGCCCTCTCCCAACCAAAGTCAGCTCGCCGCCCAACTGGACCAGCCACCGCGCCTGTACCCACTAACATGGTACAAGCAGAGACCCAGGCCACCACATTGATGGCCCCAGCCAACCCTCCAACCGAGAGGGGTACACGGAGGAAGAAAAGGGGAAAGGGGAAGAAGGGACGTAAAGAGGACCCCCTCGCCGCCGCACCTCAACCCGAATCCGCGCCGCCGGCCGCTCGTACAACCCGTACCACCGAACCGACGCGCACCCGCTCGACGGAAACGCGCAAACGCACTTTGGAGGCCGCGCCCACTTCCGCCACCGAAGCCCGACCCACACACGCCCCGGAAGCCACGCCCACGGCCCAACCCCTTCCGGCGAATCTACAATCGCGCACATCGATCGACAGGGCACTCGACACCCTCAAGGAGGTCCTCCTTGCCTTGAGGGAAGGTCGGGACCCTGTCCAGACAGTGCTGGACCTCATGATGCGTCTCGTCGTCAATGGCTGAGTTACGCATCATGTTTTGGAACGCAGCGGGCCTCCGTCGTCGCCTGCCGTGCCTGCGCCTCCTCCTGAGCGACAACGCCGTGGATATTGCGCTCATTAATGAAACGCACCTGCATCCCTCGATCACTGCGAACCTGCCGGGGTACCACGTATCAAGACTGGACACCACGGCTGAGACACCGCGAAGAGGCCTTCTCGTGGCGGTTCGCCGCCGCTTATTTCACCGCCAGCTGCCCGACACCGGCACCCAGTCGTTCCAATCACTGGGTGTCGAGGTACACACTGGAGTGTGTGCCCTCCGCGTGTACGCCATTTACCGCCCGGGTTCCATACGCCTTCGAACCCGGGAGGTACACCGCATCCTCGACAGCGCCACCCCCACACTAGCCGCGGGGGATTGGAACGCGAAGCACCCGGCATGGAGGTGCCTCTCCGCCTGCCTAACCGGTCGACGCCTATACGAAGACGCTCAGAGGCACGGGTACGAAGTGATGGGGCCCGAGGAACCCACCCACTACTCCCCGACCAGCACCCACCAGCCATCGATCATCGACTTAGCGGTATACCGAGGCCTCGACGGTGTACAACTCGACACACTACCGGATGCCTTCGGCTCTGACCACCAGCCTGTCCTCGTCACTCTTACGGGCAGGCTGTCGCTGGCCAGGGCCCCTCCACTCGGCCGCCGTATATCCTGGGAGCGGTTCGAGGCGCACCTGGGTGCGCAGCGGCTTAACACTACCGAAGCCATCACTACACCAGACGACATCGATCGGTTGGAGGCCAGAATCACGGCCACCATCCGCGAGGCAATGGAGGAGGCTACGACACCCGCCTCCCCGCGCACGCTACCACCGATCCCCGCGCGCACGCGCGCACTCGTCGAGCGGAAGCGGAGGATCCGCTCCGAGTGGCAGCGGACAAGGGACCCGGCGCTCAAAACACAACTGAATCAGTTGATCGATGACATCCGAGAGGCCCTACTAGAATCAGCAGCGGACTCGTGGGACCGCCGCATAATGGAGGCGGAGGACAACCACCCCTCCCTAAGTAGACTCTGCCGTCAACTGACGAAGAGGCCGCCGATCGCGCACCCGCTACGTCATCCAGACGGGTCGCTGCGATTCACCGCTGAGGAAAGGGCGGAGATACTGGCCGACCACTTGGCCGGTGTCTGCCAGCCCAACCCGAGCGAACGCCCCGCCCACCACGCACACATGGAGGAAGAGGTCATTCGCTCGCTCGCATCCCCGACGCGGCCGCTTCCTGCGCCGCCCTGCTTCTCGCCTGCCACTATTAAGAAAATCACTGGCAGACTCAAGATCAAAAAGGCCCCCGGCATCGACGAGGTATCCAACGGGGCCCTTCGACACCTCGACATGCGAACCATTGCCGCACTTACCAGGCTCTTTAACGCCATTCTGCGCCTGGGATACTTCCCTCAGGCGTGGAAAGAGGGCCTGGTAATAATGCTGCCCAAGGCGAAGAAGAGCCCGCTCCTGCCAGACAGCTACCGCCCTATCACACTCCTCAGCGCGGTAGCCAAGCTTTTTGAGAGAGCGCTTCTACCCCTCCTGCTTCCGTTCGTCACACCCCGGGAGGAACAATTTGGATTTCGCAGCGGGCATTCAACTACACTCCAGGTGGCTAGAGTGTTGAGCCACGCAGCACACACCCTCAACAGGAAGGAGAGTGCCACAGCAGCCTTCCTGGATATGTCACGCGCATTCGACCGCGTGTGGCACCCGGGACTCCTGCATAAGGTGCTAAAAGCCGGCACCCCTCACCACGTCGCGCTTGTCCTCGCCGAATTCCTCCGAGGCAGGACTTTCCGCGTTCGAGTGGAGAGTGCCAGATCCCGCAGCCACTCGATCGCCGCCGGAGTCCCCCAGGGGAGTATTTTATCACCGGCCTTGTACAGTATCTACACAGACGACATCCCGGTGCGACAGGACACCATGTTGGCGCTATACGCAGACGACATTGCCCTGCTCACCCGATCGCTCAGCCTGACACACGCCGCTACGAAGCTTCAGCGCGCCCTCGACCTGCTGCCGGACTGGCTGGCGGAGTGGAGGCTCGCCCTCAACGTTTCCAAAACGCAAGCCCTCTGTTTTGGGGGCCGCAAAATGCCTCCTCCGCTGCGCCTGCAGGGCCAGCAGGTCCCATGGAGCCCCTACGCCACCTACCTCGGCGTAGTGATCGATCGCCGGCTACACATGACAGGGCATGTCAAGAAAGCCACCCAAGCGGCGAGAGTCGCTTTGTTCCTGTTGCGCCCATTATTTCGCTCACGTCTGCCGCTCAAAACCAAGCTGTCACTGTACAAGGCCTATGTCAGGCCACATCTGACATACGCTGCTCCCGCGTGGCTCGCACTCACGAGCCCTCGCCAAAGAAGAAACCTGCAGGTGGTCCAAAACCTCGCGCTCAGGCGAGTGACCCAGGCCCCATCCGTCGTGAGAAACGCGACCCTACACCGCGACCTCCGGATGGAGAGCCTGGAGGACCACATCGGCCGGCTCGCGTCTAACGCGTTCCGCCGCGCCGATGCCTCGGACCACCTCCATCTCCGCAACATCGCACCGCTGCACGCCAGGCCACCTGACGCTCGTCATAACCTCCCGAGGGACATCATCCCCCTCCCCATTCCCGACTCCTGAGCGCCACCTCGGTCGCTGGTCGCTTAAGCTGGGCCTCCCCCGGGCAACCGAGGGTCTCACCCGGCTGAGCTGACCGCCCAGGTGGCACACGCTCATCCCGCATCCCCCGCATCCTACGCACAGTAACTGACCAGAAGAGGTCAGTTACCCATCCCCTGGGCTATATAGGCCCTACCCAATGACGCACCCATGGTAATGGGCGCCGCTAGAAATCTCGGCCAGAGGGCTTACGCCCTGACGCCGATTCCCACCGCCACGGCGTTGGATGAAGAAAGCACACACGATGTTGGTATCACAAGTATCAACCGTACGTTCGTAGTCGAACGTCTCCCCGTCGCTCGCGTGAAGTAAAGTAATACAAGTTTATAGTCGACATGACCGGTCGCGGTAAAGGTGGAAAGGGTCTGGGGAAAGGTGGAGCGAAGCGTCACAGGAAAGTGCTGCGCGATAACATCCAGGGCATCACGAAGCCGGCGATCCGTCGTCTCGCCCGCAGGGGCGGCGTCAAACGTATATCCGGCCTGATATACGAGGAGACTCGCGGAGTGCTGAAGGTGTTCCTCGAGAACGTGATCCGCGACGCCGTCACTTACACGGAGCACGCCAAGAGGAAGACCGTCACCGCCATGGACGTCGTGTACGCCCTGAAGCGGCAGGGGCGCACTCTGTACGGCTTCGGCGGTTAATAATAAAACTGAAGACCGCGAAGACCAGTACGCCGCCACTCTAGTGAAACCGACGAGAGCGAGAAGAATTGTGAAGTGTGCGGGGGTGAGTGGGGGCTGAGGGGTTGGTGTCTCTGTCTCCGTGCGTGTGTGTGTGTGCGCTGCGTGTGTGCACGGACGCGGTCAGTGTAATCGTTTACATCTAGATTATGACACCCTCGAACCCGCCCGCCCATAATCTCTCCGTCTCTCCGTCGGCTTACTATTGTGGCGACAGAAAAAAAAAAAAAAGGCCCTTCTCAGGGCCGCACACATTTCAAAAGAAACAAATAAAATATGTTTCACGGCCACAAGGACGTCACGAACGTGTTGCCACCACTGACACGTTGACATTAGCAACGGAGTCTGTGGTAAACATTGAAAATCTTAATGATTTTATTATGACTATATGATATTACAACACACACACACACACACACACACACACACACACACACACACACACACACACACACACACACACACACACACACACTAGACACACTACACTCGAACGTTGCGAGAGTGAATGGTGTAGAAGAGGATTTACTAACTATTTACACATTTAGTACATTTCAGTAAATAAACAATTAATAATATATTACCTATATAGACACTCAATACGAGAGAGATTTAATGATGAGTGATTGATGCCTATTATTATTATTATGTACTCGTATGTATATACACACAACATTATAATTAATATTTGATTGTAGTAGTAGGAACGTTTGTAATCTACTAATAAGCAATCCCACTTGCAATATACAATTGTTAGCGTAGTGAACACATAATAACCATAAAATCCTACGTCGCGGTAAAGTGACGCACGCAGTCTCCTTTGATATGAAACGACCGATATGATGACCACGACGACGACGACGACGACGGCGAAGTTCGATATTATATATATATATATATATATATATATATATATATATATATATATATATATATATATATATATATATATATATATATATATATATATATATATATATATATATATATATATATATATTGTTCATTTTATTTTTATTTTTTATTTTTTAAGTTTAAATTCTAAAAGAGGAAAGAAAAGAAAACAAAGAGAATATATTTATATATGTATATGTTAAATAATAATATATACACAGACACTCACCTCTGTAACAACACTCGGCGTACTCGACAACGGCGGCCGCGGTGGGCCGCTGACGCTGAGCGAGCCGGGCATCGCGGGTGTTTTACGATGCTCCACTTGGAGGTCCTCGAGGAGGTCGACGGGCGGTCGCACGGCGATCTTTCGATGTCTCCGGGCGGGCGGGTATTCTTCGCTTTCGATCTGTCGAAACGCATCATTGTTTCATTAAATTTTTATAGAGAAAAATAACTTTTAAACACGACCGGAGGTACGCACGTAGCACTTCGACGAATTCGACAGCTCGTATTTCATTCAAATCGACGCGTGCCATAGCTTTCGGGCGGCGAGCCGGTGGACAGGTTCACGGCGGAGGCCGTCACGGGTCGCGGGTCCGTCCCAATGTCTCGAATAATGTAAAAATTATAATTTTCTAGACGCCTGTTAGTGAAAAGTTTTAAGCGTTCGTACGAGAAAATGTCCAGCGACACCGCGGCTCTCCTCACGGTATCACTAACGCTCTTACTGCCACTAGCGACCTCTGCCACGCCAGTATCGTACAACGTAGTCCTCGCGCGCGCGATATATAACAATTCGTTCATAACAATTTAGTTCTCTTTGTGAGTGGTGATCGTGTGCGCGTGTGCGTGTAATAATAAATAAATAAATAAATAACAATAACAAAAACAATAATGGCCGACGCCGCAGTAGCATCAGAAGCTCCCGCTCCCGTCACCCCGGCGAAGAAACCAAAGTCTGCGGGCGCCGCCTCCGCCGCCGCCGCCGCCGCCGCCGCTAAGAAGCCGAAAGCGAAACCGACCCACCCCAAGACCTCCGAGATGGTCAACAGCGCCATCAAGGAGCTCAAGGAGCGCAGCGGTTCGTCTCTGCAGGCTATCAAAAAGTACATAGCGGCCCAGTACAAGGTGGACGCCGAGAAATTGGCCCCGTTCATTAGAAAATACCTAAAGAGCGCCGTCGAGTCCGGCGCTTTGATACAGACCAAGGGCAAGGGCGCTTCTGGCAGTTTCAAACTCGAGTCCAAATCGTCCGCTTCGAAGAGCAAGCAGTCGGCGGCCGGCGGCGCCGGCAAGGGATCCTCCGCCGCAGCGTCCGGCCCGTCGTCGTCGGCCTCCGCCTCGTCGCGATCGAAGAAGGCGTCCGGAGCGCCCGCGGCGGCGTCCGCCGGCGGCAGGGCCGGCAAGAAAGGTGCCGCAGCAGCCGCCGCAGCGGCCGCCGCAGCGTCCTCGCCGTCCAAGTCCAAATCGAAGGCGGCGGCAGTGAAGGACAAGAAAGCGGCCGCTGCGAAGAAGAAGCCCGCCGCCGCAGCAGCCAAGAAGGCCTCCGCCGCCGCCTCCGCCGCATCCTCCGCTTCGAAGGCGAAGGGCGGAGCCGCCGCTTCGAAGGCGAAGAAGACCGCCAAGCCGCCTACGAAGAAGCCCAAAGCGCCCAAGCCAAAGAAGGCAGCGACGCCCAGATCCAAGCCGGCGGCAAAGAAGGCCGCGTCCGCCACGCCGAAAAAGTGAATGTATAAAATAAAATAAGTGCAAAACGAACGTTAAATAACGCGCGAGCGCTTCACGAGAATAGCTTGTGTGTTGTGTGTGTGCGTGTGTGACGGCGATGTGTATATGTGCTGCAATAACAGCACGACAAAAAGCCCTTCTCAGGGCTAACAAAAGTTTCTAAATACACCTATACCTAATATAGGAATGGTAAAGTTTCAACGACGAACGTCTCGGTCTTATGGAGAAAACAAAAAACAAAAATAAGAAATATATATTATATAAATGTAAACGAAGCGAGTAAATACTTCGTTCAGCTATGACATTGACGTCTCTTAAAAACAAGAAAGAAAGAATAATATATATTTTATTATTTATTTAAATTAACTAATTAATACGAACTGGTGAAACGATAACTTTAACCCTAATATCCAAGGATAATTATAAAACACATTATAAAACAACATTATTTACTCACTTCGTTCACACACATATATATATATATATATATATATATATATATATATATATATATATATAAATGGTGACAACAAATAAACTAACCTTATTACGTGTTATGATGTATTCGCCCCGACATTCCCTCGCTATTTGCACTATCTACACTTTCACTCACACTGGAAAACAGTTAAAACACAAATTAATTTTGTATATTAATTAATAAAAACACAAAAATAAAACAACATGCAAAGAAATCAACTTTTACAGAACTCATATTCCTTCCGCTCCAAGTTTAAAAGTGAGTTTCTCGAATTTTCCGACCACACCGTGACGCATCCTTTTTCAAAAAAAGAACACCTTTCTTTTTTTTTTTTTTTTTTTGTTTTTATTAGGCAAAGACCGGTCGATATTATTGCGAATATTAAAACTTATAAATATAAAATCATTACACAAATAGCAATATATATTAAAAAAAAAAAAAACTATATTTTTTTTTATTTATTTATTTGTTATTACATATTATTTATTTTTTTTTTTTATTTTTTTTTTTAAATTTATTATATATATATATATATATATATATATATATATATATATATATATATATTTAATTCATAAATTAATTATTTAAAAGAAAGAACTAATCGCTCGGCTTACTTCGCCGATTGTCGTGCGACGTCGTGCGCCACAATCGTCTAGGAGGCCGCTGGCTTGCGTCCCCACCGAAAACGCTTGCGAGGCACACGTATATAGTACAAAAATGGCGGTTTTTAAAAACCCGCATACACTAGTCCGCTGCTCGCGACCGTGAGCGCTCGCGTATTTTAATATTGTCTTTGTGTTTAGTCTTACTCTCGTGCACCACCATCATGTCGGGTCGCGGTAAAGGTGGCAAAGTGAAGGGAAAGGCAAAGTCTCGTTCCAACCGTGCCGGACTTCAATTTCCAGTGGGCCGCATACATAGACTTTTGAGAAAAGGGAACTACGCAGAACGCGTGGGAGCCGGTGCACCGGTCTACCTGGCCGCCGTGATGGAGTATCTGGCCGCCGAAGTGCTCGAGTTGGCCGGAAACGCCGCTCGGGACAACAAGAAGACCAGAATCATCCCGAGGCATCTCCAATTGGCGATCCGTAATGACGAGGAGTTGAACAAGTTGCTCTCGGGAGTTACGATCGCGCAGGGAGGTGTACTGCCCAACATCCAAGCAGTCCTCTTACCGAAGAAGACCGAGAAGAAAGCCTAATTCACTCACTCACTCTAGTGGTGCGCACGGTGCACGGTGTTATGTGTGCTTGTGTTGTGTATTTGGTTTTCTTCTTTTTTTTTTGGTTATTATTTTTTTTTTTAATTAAAAGGCCCTTTTAAGGGCCACAAAATATTTCTGTGAACGCTTCTAAATTGCATAAAACGTTTCATTATGGTAGACGTCTTCAAAATCACAATATGACACTACGATACAATAGGATACTATACACACACACACACACACACACACACACACACACACACACACACACACAGATCTATATTTTAATACAAAACAACAAAAAAAAAAAAAAAGTTACACGTTCCTATGTTTATTAAATATTGTAAAAAAAAAAAGAAAAAAAAAAAAAAATAATAATAATACGTGTCGTGGCGCAGCGGCACGAAGTGTGACTGTAGAACCTACTGGTTGTGGGTTCGATCCCCACTCGAGATTCCATTTTTTTTTTCTTCGCTCTCTCTTTGTCTGAGTTCTGCCACTCAGTACGCAATGCTTCCAGAATTCGGTACAAAGTGGGGAACGGAGTGTCTTAACACTAGGCTCCGCCTGCCCACCCTTTCAATATTTAAAAAACAAAAAGAAAGAAGGTCACATTGACAACAGGAATGTTATAAAAATTGTCCAATAGGAATACGCACATATACATACATATATAAGTAATGTATATGTATATATATATATATATGTATGTATGTATATATATATATATATATATATATATATATATATATATATATATATATATATATATATATATATATATATATATGTGTGAAATGTATCTGCAATTTCTTTTTTTTTTTTTGTTTATTATTATTATTATTATTTTTCATAAAAGTTTTTTTTTTTTTTTTTTTTTCGAACTTGAGGTAATTGCTGTTAGCCCTATTGGCCTTTACAGCGACACCGGGTGGGTAGGGAAGAGGGTACTCTGTCCCAGAAGAAAAGCAAGCACTACCTGGCTGCTTGAGAGGGGTCGACGACTGTAAGGGCGCCCCCTGCGGGGCTCGAACCTCGGCTTACAATCGACGAGCGGGCTGGGAATTTCCCTATGCTAAACAAAGCCAGCCGCGACGTGAAGCCGCGACTGGGGACAAAAATTAGACTAATCTAAGGGAGCTTGCGGTCCCTAACCGCTGGGCCCGACCGCGCCGAGACGTGGCCGAGCCGTGGAAAAAACTGGACTTCGTCGTCGATTCCGTCGACGACGGTGTTTGTGTCGTGTATGTGTAGTGTATTTCCTACCTATATACGGGGCGTTAGCTAACGTAATGGCGTCATCGGGGTCTAAAAGGACGCTTCGCGGGCGTCTTCTTTTGGGGTGCGCGTTGGGTGTGTAATCACACGCCATTTTTATTAAGGGGTTCGCGTGCGAGCCTGCGCGCTCAAAGTAGCGCGTCGCTAAGCGTTTGCAGTGCTCGTTAATCGATTCCAGTTCAAAATCTCTATGTAGGTCGACGTTACGTACGAACCAGGGGCAGCCTGATGCGATACGTAAGAATTTATTTTGTACAATTTGAAGGGGAGCCAGCTTAGTGTGCGCGAACGCGACACAAGCGTATGACAATATTGGCCTTACACAAGTTTTGTATAATGTCAGCTTATGTCTAAGTGACATTTTACTCCGCTTGTTTATCAACCAGAACAGACGAGTAAGAACGAACTTTGCTTTATTGCAAACATTCGTGATGTGGGGTCTGAAGGAGAATCTAGAGTCTAGAGTGACACCTAGATATTTGACTTGCTTTTCCCAAGGGATAGGCTTGTCTAATAGACGTATGGTAGAGACCTGTATATGGCGAGCCATAGGGAAGAGGATGGCTTTACTTTTCTCGGGATTAACCTCGATTCTCCATAGGCGGAACCACTCACCGAGTGCGTGGGCCGCTTTCTGAAGTCTCTCGGCTAGTAGGCGTGTGTCACGCGAAGAAGTGTAAAGGGCAGTGTCATCCGCGTACATAGCCAGGTGAACAAGCCCCGTGCGGGGTATGTCACTGGTGTACAGCGAATATAACATAGGAGAGAGGGTTGAACCCTGGGGAACGCCTGCGCGGAGGAGGCGGGGAGAAGAGATAGTGCCTTCGACTTTATAGCGAAAATACCTGTTTGACAGAAAGTCCCGCAGGATGTGCACGAGACAGTCTGGCAAGCCAGCACGCCTCAGCTTGAAAATCAAGCCGTTGTGCCAGACCTTGTCAAAGGCTTTCGCTATGTCGAGGAAGATGGCAGCAGTGTTACTGCGAAGTGCGGTCCTCACGTGGTGACGAGCGATATGCTCTACCACGCGGTGGACTTGGTGGATGGCAGAATGTCTCTTTCTGAAACCAAATTGCTCATTGATAAGCGGACAATAGGTCTCTACCGCCTCGGAGAGTCTAATAAGTATGATTCTCTCATACAATTTACCTAAACAGCTGAGAAGGCTGATAGGTCTATAACTGGAGGGTAAATTCCGCGGCTTATTAGGTTTTGGTATACCTATGACAATGGCTTCCTTCCACTCGTCGGGGAAGGAGCACGATTTTAAAAGTGAATTAAAAATAATGACCAACAGAGATATGAACTGAGCCGGAAGTGACTTGAAAGTTCTATTTGATATTTTATCAGGCCCCGGGGCCTTCCTATCTTTGAGATTTTTGATGAGGGCTTTGACCTCGTCGGTCGAGGTCGGGCGAAGCGGTTCCCCTTGCGGGGGCGTCGACGCCCACTCTGCGACCGCGGAATCCACTCTTTCGATATGGCTCGGGTCGCAGGGCTGACCACTCGGGGTACATTGAGCCTCTAAACTGTCAGCGAGGCACTCCGCTTTTTCGGTGTCATCGGCAGCAATTGTAAGATCGGGCCTAATAAGAGGAGGCATAGTCGAGAGACAATCGACTCTAAAAGCTCGCGACAGCGCCCAGAATGCCTGGTGCGATGGCGCGAGCCCCTCGAGCTTTTTATCCCACGACTCACCGCGCAGAAGTTCGAATTCGAATCGAACTCTCCTCTTTAACCTATTATATTTCCTACGATTATCGTCAGTCGGATATTTGTCGTGTCGTCGCATTGCTTTGTTTCTGCGTCTTATCAACCGCCTGAGTTTATCTGAGATTTCAAACCTACCGTCGGGTAAGTTTGGTACCTCTTTCGAACAACTCTCGATTGTATTGAGAATGTAAGTGGTGAACTGATTCGCCGCGTCTATCGCTAACACCGCGGAGTCGGCGATGCCAGGTAATAATTCCTTTAACGGGGATTCATTAGAGCGGAGGAGCTTTGAAAATCTCCTCCAATCGACAACTGTTTTGGTGGGAGGGCCTGAGGGGCTCTCCACACCTAACTTGAGAATTACTGGACGATGATCTGAATCAAGGTCCGAAAAAGTTTCTATCGAACGTTGCAACAAGCCTACGTTCGATAGTACCGCTATATCGAGAACCTCGCCTGTGCCTCGGGCACCGAAGCGAGTGGGCGAAGTAGGGCCTATAACAGAAGCGTTATATTTATTGGTATATTCGAGGAGATTCACCCCGTCGGAGTGAGTCACCGTCGAATTCCAATTTCTGTGTTTACAATTGAGATCCCCGATCAGAAGGACCGAGTCACCCATACTAAGTAGCGATAAAATATCGCTTTCTAGTAATTGTCTCTTCCCTGAGCGGTAGACAGAGGCAATTATTAATGGCTGATGGCCTGTAAGGAATACCTGGCACACCGAAGCTTCGGCCGTTACGAGAGACGGAGGGTCGAGCGGTATACAGTGTAGATTCTTATTGTAATAAATCATAGTGCCACCACCTTTGGTGGCCCTATCATTTCTCACAATCCTGTAGTTCGCAATACCAGGACTGCGAACCCCAGGTTTAAGAAAAGACTCCTGTATACAGAGTATATCTATTTGGTGGGAATGAGCGAAGGCGCTCACTAATTCTATTTGCCGTTTGACACCGTTTGCGTTAAAAGTCGCTATAGACAGGGCTTTTGGCTTAATACGCGCGAGTTGCGAGTCAGCGGGCAATGGGATAAATCTATTGATGACCGCCATTGGAAAAAATTATTTTGCGTGGAAGCCCGCGATGGCTCCCAGAAGACTTTGGTGCTCTACGAGCGCCTGCATACGTGCTTGCTGGGAACCATTCGAGTTCCTCAGCTTGTCGGCGAACACCTTAAGTTCGCCGTCGTCTATTACGCTCGCGAACGCTAGCACGAGTGCTAGATCGTCCGCGTTAGCGGAGCGTGCGCGGGAAGGCGCAGCAGGACGAGCGATCGGCACCTGGGCGACCGGCTGGATGGCCGGCGCCGCAGGGCGGGTGGGTGCCAAGGGAGGCGCAGGTTTGAACCAAGCGTTCACCTTGGGGGGAGGGGCGGGCGCGTATTGAATAGGCGCCGGCGCCTGTTTATTTTGGCTGGTTTTGCCACCGCGCCTAGTGGGGCGCCTGCGAGGGGCGCGGGAGCATCCGCGGTAATTCGCGGGATGTCCCTGCGTCTCGCAGAGCACACAGCTAGGGGGGACGGCGGGGTCCGGAACTTTGCGGGGACAATCCGCAGTCGCGTGGTCGTCTAGGCACTTTACGCACCTAGGCCGCGCGAAACAATTCCTGGCCGAATGACCGTATAACTGGCAGCGGTGGCACTGCCCTATGAGACCCCTCGTGTAAGGGGGTTCGACTTTAATGCCGGTGAGATAGCAAACCCTTTTAAGGTTGAAAATTTCCTTCGCCTCGTTAGTGAGGTCCAGGACTACTAAAACCATGTCGTATTTCGCTTTCGTGCGAGAATTGTAAAGGCGGTGCGTTTGTCGCACGGGAAAACCGTTATTTTTAAGATCGGTAAAGACGGATTCAACGTCTATTTCTTTAGGGACACCCTTAAGTACGACGCGCAATTGGCGCTCGTCTTCTAGGGCATAGGAATGGTAACCTATACCATATTCCCGAAGGAATGAAGTGAATAGCCGGTGCTCCGACGAGGAGGACACCTGGACTTTGATGCCTACCTGCGTTAAGCGCGCGGTAGAGTACTTAATGTGATGGCTGTGAAGCCATGTGGACACCTTTTCCCATTTGTGCTTTTCTTGCACATAAATTGGGGGAGGTGGTTTGACTCGGGGGGCGCGAGGGGTCTCGGCCTCTTCCCGCTCAACCGCGGTAGCGGGGGCAGGGGAGAGGGGGACCGGCGACGCGGCGCCTTCCGGACGGGAAGTTTTGCCCTTGGGCTTGTTAGCCTTCTTGGGCGGAGGGAGGGCCTTAGGGGCCTTGGCCTTACGCTTGGCCGAACGTTTGGAGACGGTCTCGAAACCGTCGTCACTCTCTGCGGAGGAGGAGGAACCGTCCTCCTCCATCTCGCTGCCCGATAGCTGGGGCGCAGGGGGGGCGCGGGGGGCGCGGGGCACTCGGGTGCCCTCGGCCGCCTTCGCGGGATGCTCGGTCGGGGCGACTTCGGCATCGCTCGGCCCGTCCGACGACATCGGCTCGACATCGGCACTCGGGCCGGCTACGGCACTCGGGCCGACTTCGGGGGAGCTCGGGCTCAACCCACAACTGCGCGCGTACTCTAACGCGTCGCGAAAGGCGTCTCCGTGATTCGCCTCGAGATATCGGAAGATGTCTTCCGTTTTAAGCCCGGCCATTTTTGTGACTCCCATTCAGATCATCGTCCAGTCATTCTCAAGCTAGGTGTGGAGCGCCCCTCAGGCCCTCCCACCAAAACAGTTGTCGATTGGAGGAGATTTTCAAAGCTCCTCCGCTCTAATGAATCCCCGTTAAAGGAATTATTACCTGGCATCGCCGACTCTGCGGTGTTAGCGATAGACGCGGCGAATCAATTCACGACTTACATTCTCAATACAATCGAGAGTTGTTCGAAAGAGGTACCAAACTTACCCGACGGTAGGTTTGAAATCTCAGATAAACTCAGGCGGTTGATAAGACGCAGAAACAAAGCAATGCGACGACACGACAAATATCCGACTGACGATAATCGTAGGAAATATAATAGGTTAAAGAGGAGAGTTCGATTCGAATTCGAACTTCTGCGCGGTGAGTCGTGGGATAAAAAGCTCGAGGGGCTCGCGCCATCGCACCAGGCATTCTGGGCGCTGTCGCGAGCTTTTAGAGTCGATTGTCTCTCGACTATGCCTCCTCTTATTAGGCCCGATCTTACAATTGCTGCCGATGACACCGAAAAAGCGGAGTGCCTCGCTGACAGTTTAGAGGCTCAGTGTACCCCGAGTGGTCAGCCCTGCGACCCGAGCCATATCGAAAGAGTGGATTCCGCGGTCGCAGAGTGGGCGTCGACGCCCCCGCAAGGGGAACCGCTTCGCCCGACCTCGACCGACGAGGTCAAAGCCCTCATCAAAAATCTCAAAGATAGGAAGGCCCCGGGGCCTGACAAAATATCAAATAGAACTTTCAAGTCCCTTCCGACTCAGTTCATATCTCTATTGGTCATTATTTTTAATTCACTTTTAAAATCGTGCTCCTTCCCCGACGAGTGGAAGGAAGCCATTGTCATAGGTATACCAAAACCTAATAAGCCGCGGAATTTACCCTCCAGTTATAGACCTATCAGCCTTCTCAGCTGTTTAGGTAAATTGTATGAGAGAATCATACTTATTAGACTCTCCGAGGCGGTAGAGACCTATTGTCCGCTTATCAATGAGCAATTTGGTTTCAGAAAGAGACATTCTGCCATCCACCAAGTCCACCGCGTGGTAGAGCACATCGCTCGTCACCACGTGAGGACCGCACTTCGCAGTAACACTGCTGCCATCTTCCTCGACATAGCGAAAGCCTTTGACAAGGTCTGGCACAACGGCTTGATTTTCAAGCTGAGGCGTGCTGGCTTGCCAGACTGTCTCGTGCACATCCTGCGGGATTTTCTGTCAAACAGGTATTTTCGCTATAAAGTCGAAGGCACTATCTCTTCTCCCCGCCTCCTCCGCGCAGGCGTTCCCCAGGGTTCAACCCTCTCTCCTATGTTATATTCGCTGTACACCAGTGACATTCCCCGCACGGGGCTTGTTCACCTGGCTATGTACGCGGATGACACTGCCCTTTACACTTCTTCGCGTGACACACGCCTACTAGCTGAGAGACTTCAGAAAGCGGCCCACGCACTCGGTGAGTGGTTCCGCCTATGGAGAATCGAGGTTAACCCCGAGAAAAGTAAAGCCATCCTCTTCCCTATGGCTCGCCATATACAGGTCTCTACCATACGTCTATTAGACAAGCCTATCCCTTGGGAAAAGCAAGTCAAATATCTAGGTGTCACTCTAGACTCTAGATTCTCCTTCAGACCCCACATCACGAATGTTTGCAATAAAGCAAAGTTCGTTCTTAGTCGTCTGTTCTGGTTGATAAACAAGCGGAGTAAAATGTCACTTAGACATAAGCTGACATTATACAAAACTTGTGTAAGGCCAATAATGTCATACGCTTGTGTCGCGTTCGCGCACACTAAGCTTGCTCCCCTTCAAATTGTACAAAATAAATTCTTACGTATCGCATCAGGCTGCCCCTGGTTCGTACGTAACGTCGACCTACATAGAGATTTTGAACTGGAATCGATTAACGAGCACTGCAAACGCTTAGCGACGCGCTACTTTGAGCGCGCAGGCTCGCACGCGAACCCCTTAATAAAAATGGCGTGTGATTACACACCCAACGCGCACCCAAAAAGAAGACGCCCGCGAAGCGTCCTTTTAGACCCCGATGACGCCATTACGTTAGCTAACGCCCCGTATATAGGTAGGAAATACACTACACATACACGACACAAACACCGTCGTCGACGGAATCGACGACGAAGTCCAGTTTTTTCCACGGCTCGGCCACGTCTCGGCGCGGTCGGGCCCAGCGGTTAGGGACCGCTAGCTCCCTTAGATTAGTCTAATTTTTGTCCCCAGTCGCGGCTTCACGTCGCGGCTGGCTTTGTTTAGCATAGGGAAATTCCCAGCCCGCTCGTCGATTGTAAGCCGAGGTTCGAGCCCCGCAGGGGGCGCCCTTACAGTCGTCGACCCCTCTCAAGCAGCCAGGTAGTGCTTGCTTTTTCTTCTGGGACAGAGTACCCTCTTCCCTACCCACCCGGTGTCGCTGTAAAGGCCAATAGGGCTAACAGCAATTACCTCAAGTTCGAAAAAAAAAAAAAAAATGTGACTCCCCTCGCCTCGCGGCGAGAGAAAGGGTGTGTAACTTAATCTAGCACTTTCACTTTGGTAATGTGTACCTAACTAAAACGACAATGTACTCACTCAGTGACGACTCACAGCTCCTTAACGGGAGCAAGACTGCACAACCTCAGCACAACGCCGCGCAGGCAGCACAGCACAGCACAGCGCGGCACAGCAGCACCGCACAGCACAGCACAGCCCAGCGCAGCCACTGAAATTGAGAATAGGTCGGATTAATAAACACGTTAAATATGGCGCGAAAATACGCGCAGGCAAAACAGCGCAGTCCAGAAGCACAGCGCGGCACAGCAGCACCGCCCAGCACCACACAGTACAGCGCAGCCCAGGGCAGCTCCTGGAACTGAGAATAATCGGATATGAGAAAAACGGTTAGAATTGGCGCGAAAAAATCCCGACCGGGCGACCTCACCGGAGCAAGGCCAGATCGGAACTGTTGTTGTTCATAAAAGTATACGAATGCAAATATGAGGAGCACACGATACGCGCCAGAGTGAGGGAGGGAAACGGAGGGAAGGGGGGGGGGGGGTCTCTTTCGTCGCCACCCGTGCCCCGTTTTTCTTGGGCCGTACGGCGTTCGTATTGGTCGATTCCCTCTCAAAAGCTAGTGCTCGTCGTAAGCGCTTGTGCGTCCACAGAACGTGACTACAACCCGCTGCCGCAGTATTTTTTTAACAAACGTCCCGCACGCTCAGTGTGTGTGTGTGTGTATACATATCTTTCTTTCTCATCGATAGTGGTATACAATACAAACTAGTTATCATGCCGCCCAAGACTAGCGGAAAGGCCGCCAAGAAATCCGGTAAGGCACAAAAGAACATCTCCAAGTCGGACAAGAAGAAGAAGAAGCACAAGAGGAAGGAGAGCTACGCCATCTACATCTACAAAGTGCTCAAACAAGTCCACCCGGACACCGGCATCTCCAGTAAGGCGATGTCCATCATGAACTCGTTCGTGAACGACATCTTCGAGCGCATCGCCGCCGAGGCGTCGCGACTCGCCCACTACAACAAGAGGTCCACGATCACGTCCAGGGAGGTGCAGACATCCGTGAGGCTCCTGTTGCCCGGCGAGTTGGCCAAGCACGCAGTCAGCGAAGGCACCAAGGCCGTCACCAAGTACACGAGCTCCAAGTGAAGTGGTCCGTCGTCGAAGAGACGAAGTTAAAAATCGAATGCGCTCGCGAACGTGCCGTGTGACGGTGTGTGTGTGTATGGTGGTGGTGTTGTTGTTGTGCTAAAGTGTGCTGCGTGGTGGTGGTGTGCGTCTTCGTCTGGTATGCACCGGTGGTGTATTACTACCATACACTACGCATACGCCACCAACAACAGCATCGGCATCATCGTCATCAACGGTCGTCGCGCGCATTCTCAAAAGGCCCTTTTAAGGGCCACTATATGATTCATGTTAAAAATAATTATAATACAGTTTCTCGCAAGACGTCTACCTCGAGTTAGTTAGTTAGTTTGAAGTATGCACGTGTGAATATATAGACTAATCAAAAAAAAAAAAAAAAATTATAGTAATATATACACACGAATGTCAATCAACTAATGACATATTAATTAGAAAAATAATCATAATAATACAAAATTAATAATAAATTACTACATAATAATAATAATAATAATAAATGATAATTAGCACATAATTGATAATTCAATTCTAATCCTATCATTAATCCACCAGTTACTACGGTAATACGGTAATAAAATTTATATTATTTTCATTATAAATAAATATATTCCTATTTGATATTTATCATTTGATATGTATGGCTGTTGTTCGTTTGTTCGTTCGTTCGACGAGATAGTCTCACCGCCCGACGCCCGTGCCCGTGCCCGTGCCCGTGCCCGTTCGCCTCGCTCGTTCCTTTTCGGAGCGTTTCGTTTCGCGCGCGCGAAAGGGACGACGGCTGCGCGATAGAGCGGAGCGGAGAGTGTCGTGTGTTGTTCATAAAAAGGCGGCCGTATTATGTTCGTTATGGAGCTCGCTCGACCGCGGTACCGCACGGACGTCTCCATGTCCGATCGGAAACGCATTTATAATTCCAAAAATAACCAAAAAAAAAGTTGAAAGCCATTATACGCACGCACGCACCTACAGGAAGCAAGAAGACGAAGAGGACCGGACCTCAAGTCCGCAACGGGCCGCAGCGACGTTGTGTCGTGAGCGGCAATCTCCGTCGTTTTGTGAAGTGTAGTGAGTGTAGTGCTACGTGTTAGTGTCCATAGGGAACTCCAGGGATCACACCCACGTGAGTACTTTACACAGTGTTAGATAAGTTTAGGCACTCACCCCGGCCCCACAAGGCCGAGACATTAGGTCTTAGTAGGCACACACCCCTCGCCTCGGCGGGGGGACAAGTTAGTCACCAAAATGGTCCGCGTAGACGCCGATCATCTGTTGGAGTACGCCGCCCAACATATGCCAGCGGAATTCCTCGCGAAGTTGTCCGAATATGTAGAGAATGAAAAGATCGCTCAGTCGCCTGAGCTGTTAGAGGACATGGAGGCCCAGCCCTACGAGGCCGACGCCGACTCGGAAGAGGACGCGGGTTCCGAAAAAGACCCGGAAACCGAGTCCGAGTCCGAGCCGACGGAGGAATCGCAGACGTCCGAATCCTCAACGCAGGAGGAGGAGGAAAATGACGGTTTCGAGACCGTCCAAACAAAATCAGCCAAACGAAAGGCAAAAAAGGAAATTAAAATCACCCCCGCTAAACGCGCCGCGAGCGCAATCAAAACTCCCTCCCCGCGCGCCTCACCCCCGCGTAAGTCTAGGGCAAGCGCGCAGGCAGACGCGCAGGTAGACGCACAGGTAGTCGCGCAGGTAGTCGCGCAGGTAGAAGAAACCGGTTCCGACGCCGGAATGACCGACTTGACAAAGACAGACACTAGCAATAGTAACAACGCGAACCCCGCGTCAAACCCCGTCGCCGGCCCGGTACCGTTACCGGCCGGCACTCGCAAGGATAGGTTGCCTCCTCCTATCATAATACAGGAGAAAAAAGCCTGGGACGACGTCTCTAAGTGGATGTTGTCGGCTAAAGTGCAGTTCAATTCTGCACGATCTACCGCCCATGGCATTCGAGTTCAGGTGTTAACACCAAAAGACCACAGGGCCCTTACGGCCCACTTAAGAAACACCAAAGTAGGTTTCCACACCTACGCCCTGGAGGACGAACGCACACTACGCGTAGTCCTCAAAGGCATTCCAAAGGAAATAGAGACGGAGACCATCTTCCGGGACTTAGAATCCCAAAATCTCCCCATCAAAGCGGTCCACCGCATGTTCAACCAGTACACCAAAAAAAGCTACGACATGGTCCTAGCAGTTTTAGACCGCAGCCCTGAGGGCAAACAAATATTTAATATCAAATCCGTCTGCCAACTAACAGGCATTAAATTCGATAAGCCATGGTCTCGTGGCATTCCCGGGCAGTGTCACCGCTGCCAACTCTATGGGCATTCAGCCAAAAACTGTCATGCCAAACCGAGGTGCGTGAAATGTCTTGACGATCACGCAACCATCGACTGTCCGCGCAAGGTCCCAGACCCGGCCGTACCTCCCAGCTGCGTCCTGTGTGAGACCCAGGGACACCCCGCAAATTACCGCGGATGTTCCAAGGCCCCACGCAGGACCAGCGGACAGGGCGGCAGGACGCATAAGGCTTCGATGCCTTCCCGTCCAGCGCAAAACCCGACCGGCCTTCAGCCCACTCAAACATACCAGCCAGCACCACTTCCTTCCACTAATGCATGGAAGAAACCTCTCCCAGAGACCCAAGCCGCTAGGGCGCTCATTCCGCCACAGCGCGCAGACCCCAGGCTCCTCAGAGCCGCAGACCCCAGGCTCACCAGACCCATTCCTCCTCCGAGCGCGCCCAGGCAAACGATGCCGACAGCGTCATCACAAGAGGAGGCAAACCTAGAGGACGACCTAAACCTCGTCTTCGATTTCGTTAGCTCGCTAGGCGCGAATAACATCACAGCCCTCGCGGGAGGACTTAGAAGCACGGACGGAGCTCCTCAAGCTCGAATCCAAACGGTGAGCCAACATACGAGGCTCATCGCCAAAATCATGCGCTACCAAGCGCAAAAATATTAATTCAAATGGCGGTCAGCAATCGTACAATCAACTCGCCCGATTTAAGACTCGCGAGAGTCAAGCCGCGTTCACTCAATATAGGTTATTTTAACGCTAACGGTCTCAATACACAAATGGGGCTAGTCCGCGATTTTGTTTCAAACCGTCAATTAGATTTATTTTTAGTTCAAGAAACGTTTCTCAGAAACTGCGATAGAGATCCAAAGATTGCCAACTACCGTACGATCCGTAACGATAGGGACGGCCACAAAGGTGGCACCGTCATATTTTACAAAAAGACGCTTCACGTCGCACCACTCGACCCACCGCCGACGCTCACTAACATCGAAGTATCGGCCTGTCAGGTTTACATGACTGGACACACTCCAATTACCATAGTTTCCGCCTATCTCTCTCCAAAAAAGAGCTTACTAAAACAAGACCTACAGACTTTACTAGACATGGGGGACTCGGTCATAATAGCCGGGGACCTTAACAGCAAAAATACCAGATGGAATTGCCACTCCACCAACAACAGGGGGGTCGAACTTGCTAATATTTTTGATCTTACCACCTCTCAATTTGAGATACTCGCCCCTCTGACTCCCACTAGATTCGGGCCCATAGGCCAACCAGACATACTAGATATAGCCATCCTGCAGGGCGTCTCCCTCAGGCTGCGCTCTATCGAAGTTATCCCAGAACTGAGCTCTGACCACAGACCAGTTATAGTTAAACTCGGACCTGAGTGTCCCCCATCTCCACCCAAAACCACCATCACCGACTGGTCCACGTTCGCGGAACGCCTAGGCAATCCCGACACAGACCCGACAGACGACATACCTGACAGATTTGACTCGGCGGAAGTAGCAGAGGCAGAAATAAACCGACTCACTGACAGACTAGGTAACACTCTCGACGAGTGCTCTAGGGAAATAACGTTAAATCCCGAAGGATATTTTAAGATCCCGCGCGATCTTCGAAAGCTAATTAGACGCAAAAACATTGCCACTAGGGCGCACGATTCATTTCCATCGCCGGCAAACCGTAGCAAACTCTGGGAGCTCCAAAGACAGGTTCGAGCCCGGTTCGAGGACCTCAGAGGTGAAAGTTGGGATCATAAACTATCAGCGCTCACTCCATCGCAGGACGCGTTCTGGCAGTTAACGAAATCATTTAAGAACGACACCGTAGTCGAATTACCGCCGTTAATCCGTCCGGACGGAACACTAGCCTCAGACGACCTAGAAAAGGCCGAATGCCTAGCGGATAACTTAGAAAGCCAATGCTCCCTTTCGGATCAACCGTGTGTTCCAACCCACGTCGTCGCGGTGGACACACAGGTTGAAACATGGGCACCGTTACCACCAGTGGGCGAGCAAATCCGTCCAACATCCATTGACGAAGTCCAAGACATTATAAAGGGCCTTAAGCCAAAGAAAGCCCCAGGATCCGATCGCGTCACGAACAAGATCCTGAAAATCCTACCCGTTCACCTACTAGCGCTACTAGTAGCCATTTTCAATACACTCCTAAAAGAGTGCTCATTCCCAGATCAATGGAAAGAGGCAATTGTTATAGGCATTCACAAGCCTAACAAACCTCGCACATCCCCATCCAGCTATCGCCCTATAAGCCTTCTCAGCACTATGGGCAAAATATACGAACGTATACTCCTCACACGTCTTCAAGCCGCCGTTGCGGCCAAAGACATCATCCCTCCCGAACAATTCGGCCTCAGAGCCAAGCATTCCAGTGTCCACCAGGTACACCGCCTCACGGAATACCTGCTGGCCCGAAAAAGGAAGATGCCATCGGCGGCAATCTTCCTAGACATAGCAAAAGCCTTTGATAAAGTCTGGCACAATGGCTTGATCTTCAAGCTATTGAAGGCCGGCATACCAGACAGACTCGTGCACATCATTCGAGACTACCTATCAAACCGCTCTTTTCGCTACAGGGTCGAAGGAACCCTATCATCCAGTCGGCCGGTTAGAGCTGGAGTCCCTCAAGGCTCCATCCTATCCCCGGTTCTGTACAACCTGTACACCCACGACATCCCTAAAACCCGAGGTACAAACTTAGCCCTATTCGCGGACGACACCGCTGTTTACACGTCCGGCCGCATCTCGGTCTGCATAGCCAACCGACTCCAAATAGCCATGAACCAAATAGGTAAATGGCTAACTAAATGGCGCATTAAAGTCAACCCAGACAAAAGTACCTGTGTCTACTTCCCTCTTCGCAAAACAGACGACATGCCATATGTCCGTCTGTTAGGCAAAATAATCCCAGAGGCCAAAGAGGCCAAATATCTAGGTGTCATTATCGACAGTAAACTGTCCTTCGCCAAACACGTAACTCACGTCCGTCGCAAAGCGGCGTTTGTCCAAAGCCGTCTGCACCCACTAATTTGCGCTAAAAGCAAACTCTCCCTGAGGAACAAAGTCCGCCTCTACAAAACATGCGTCAGACCCATTTTCTCCTACGCCAGTGTTGTGTTCGCACAGACTGACCTTAGGAAGTTACAAATAATACAAAACCGTTTCCTACGCATTGCCACCGGTGCACCGTGGTACACGCGTAACACAGATCTCCATAGAGATATCAAAATAGACTCTGTTAAAGAGCACTGTCGGAAACTCTCTAGCAGTTATTTCGAAAAAGCCGCCTCCCATCCGAACCCTCTGGTGGTCAACGCGTGCACATACGCCAAACGTCGCCCGGATGTCCGTAGACCCCGGGATATTTTAACCGATGATGCTGACCCCATCACTAAAGCTAACGACCCAAAATATGTAGGTAGGGCTACACACCACCGCAAGCACACACGATACACACACCGTCCCCGCCGGTGGAGACGAGGTCCCAGTTTTTCTGTGGCCCAATCGCGCCTCGGCGCGAGAGGTGCCCGCAACTAAACATCCAATAGGGCATCAAGAGCCCTACCCAGTAGGCCTAGCTCGGACCGAGCGAAGCAAAGTCCCCCACTACAAACGGTGTACGCAAGTCGTGGTCCGAGTCTCAAAGGAGACGCCCTTGCGACACTGTGTTCTCATTTGTTGGTGCCTTCCACGGTAGCCAAGCCAAGGTCAGAGCTCTTTTAGCTCGGCCTCCCCAAGCCCGGTGACGCTGTAGAGGCCTTTAGGGCCAACAGCATACTGCTCATTCGAAAAAAAAAAAAAAAAAAAAAAAAAAATGTTCGTTATGGCAGTTCCGATCTGGCCTTGCTCCGGTGAGGTCGCCCGGTCGGGATTTTTTCGCGCCAATTCTAACCGTTTTTCTCATATCCGATTATTCTCAGTTCCAGGAGCTGCCCTGGGCTGCGCTGTACTGTGTGGTGCTGGGCGGTGCTGCTGTGCCGCGCTGTGCTTCTGGACTGCGCTGTTTTGCCTGCGCGTATTTTCGCGCCATATTTAACGTGTTTATTAATCCGACCTATTCTCAATTTCAGTGGCTGCGCTGGGCTGTGCTGTGCTGTGCGGTGCTGCTGTGCCGCGCTGTGCTGTGCTGCGCTGCCTGCGCGGCGTTGTGCTGAGGTTGTGCAGTCTTGCTCCCGTTAAGGAGCTGTGAGTCGTCACTGAGTGAGTACATTGTCGTTTTAGTTAGGTACACATTACCAAAGTGAAAGTGCTAGATTAAGTTACACACCCTTTCTCTCGCCGCGAGGCGAGGGGAGTCACAAAAATGGCCGGGCTTAAAACGGAAGACATCTTCCGATATCTCGAGGCGAATCACGGAGACGCCTTTCGCGACGCGTTAGAGTACGCGCGCAGTTGTGGGTTGAGCCCGAGCTCCCCCGAAGTCGGCCCGAGTGCCGTAGCCGGCCCGAGTGCCGATGTCGAGCCGATGTCGTCGGACGGGCCGAGCGATGCCGAAGTCGCCCCGACCGAGCATCCCGCGAAGGCGGCCGAGGGCACCCGAGTGCCCCGCGCCCCCCGCGCCCCCCCTGCGCCCCAGCTATCGGGCAGCGAGATGGAGGAGGACGGTTCCTCCTCCTCCGCAGAGAGTGACGACGGTTTCGAGACCGTCTCCAAACGTTCGGCCAAGCGTAAGGCCAAGGCCCCTAAGGCCCTCCCTCCGCCCAAGAAGGCTAACAAGCCCAAGGGCAAAACTTCCCGTCCGGAAGGCGCCGCGTCGCCGGTCCCCCTCTCCCCTGCCCCCGCTACCGCGGTTGAGCGGGAAGAGGCTGAGACCCCCCGCGCCCCCCGAGTCAAGCCTCCTCCCCCAATTTATGTGCAGGAAAAGCACAAGTGGGACAAGGTATCCCATTGGCTTAACAGCCAAAAGATAAACTTTTCTACCGCGCGCTTAACGCAGGTCGGTATCAAAGTCCAGGTTGCCTCCTCGTCGGAGCACCGACAGTTAACTTCATTCCTTCGGGAATATGGTATTGGTTACCACTCTTACGCCCTGGAGGACGAGCGCCAATTGCGCGTAGTCCTGAAGGGCATCCCTAAGGAGATAGACGTCGAATACGTCTTCACAGATCTCCGTAACAAAGGTTTTCCCGTGCGCCAAGCGCACCGTCTATATCATTCGCGTACTAAAGCGAAATTTGACTCTGTGTTAGCTGTCCTGGACCTCACTAGCGAGGGAAAGGAAATTTTCAATTTGAGGTCGGTGTGTTCGCTCACCGGCATCAAAGTCGAACCCCCGTATACTAGGGGCCTCATAGGGCAGTGCCATCGCTGCCAGTTATATGGTCACTCGGCCAGAAATTGTTTCGCGCGGCCTAGGTGCGTAAAGTGCCTAGACGATCACGCGACTGCGGATTGTCCCCGCAAAGTCCCGGACCCCGCCGTCCCCCCTAGCTGTGTGCTCTGCGAGACGCAGGGACATCCCGCGAATTACCGCGGATGCTCCCGCGCCCCTCGCAGACGCCCCACTAGGCGTGGAGGCAAAACCAGCCAAAATAAACAGGCGCCGGCGCCTATTCAATACGCGCCCGCCCCTCCCCCCAAGGTGAACGCTTGGTTCAAACCTGCGCCTCCCTTGGCACCCACCCGCCCTGCGGCGCCGGCCATCCAGCCGGTCGCCCAGGTGCCGATCGCTCGTCCTGCTGCGCCTTCCCGCGCACGCTCCGCTAACGCGGACGATCTAGCACTCGTGCTAGCGTTCGCGAGCGTAATAGACGACGGCGAACTTAAGGTGTTCGCCGACAAGCTGAGGAACTCGAATGGTTCCCAGCAAGCACGTATGCAGGCGCTCGTAGAGCACCAAAGTCTTCTGGGAGCCATCGCGGGCTTCCACGCAAAATAATTTTTTCCAATGGCGGTCATCAACAGATTTATCCCATTGCCCGCTGACTCGCAACTCGCGCGTATTAAGCCAAAAGCCCTGTCTATAGCGACTTTTAACGCAAACGGTGTCAAACGGCAAATTGAGTTAATGAGCGCCTTCGCTCACTCCCACCAATTAGATATATTCTGTATACAGGAGTCTTTTCTGAAACCTGGGGTTCGCAGTCCTAGTATTGCGAACTACAGGATTGTGAGAAATGATAGGGCCACCAAAGGGGGAGGCACTATGATTTATTACAAAAAGAATCTACACTGTATACCGCTCGACCCTCCGTCTCTCGAAACAGCCGAAGCGTCGGTGTGCCAGGTATTCCTTACAGGCCATCAGCCACTGATAATTGCCTCTGTCTACCGCTCAGGGAAGAGGCAATTACTAGAAAGCGATATTTTATCGCTACTTAGTATGGGTGACTCGGTCCTTCTGATCGGGGATCTCAATTGTAAACATAAAAACTGGAATTCGACGGTGACTCACTCCGACGGTGTGAATCTCCTCGAATACACCAGTAAATATAACGCTTTCGTTATAGGCCCTACTTCGCCCACTCGCTTTGGTGCCCGAGGCACAGGCGAGGTCCTCGACATAGCGGTACTATCGAATGTTGGTTTGCTACAACAATCGATAGAAACATTTTCGGACCTTGATTCAGATCATCGTCCAGTCATTCTCAAGCTAGGTGTGGAGCGCCCCTCAGGCCCTCCCACCAAAACAGTTGTCGATTGGAGGAGATTTTCAAAGCTCCTCCGCTCTAATGAATCCCCGTTAAAGGAATTATTACCTGGCATCGCCGACTCTGCGGTGTTAGCGATAGACGCGGCGAATCAATTCACCACTTACATTCTCAATACAATCGAGAGTTGTTCGAAAGAGGTACCAAACTTACCCGACGGTAGGTTTGAAATCTCAGATAAACTCAGGCGGTTGATAAGACGCAGAAACAAAGCAATGCGACGACACGACAAATATCCGACTGACGATAATCGTAGGAAATATAATAGGTTAAAGAGGAGAGTTCGATTCGAATTCGAACTTCTGCGCGGTGAGTCGTGGGATAAAAAGCTCGAGGGGCTCGCGCCATCGCACCAGGCATTCTGGGCGCTGTCGCGAGCTTTTAGAGTCGATTGTCTCTCGACTATGCCTCCTCTTATTAGGCCCGATCTTACAATTGCTGCCGATGACACCGAAAAAGCGGAGTGCCTCGCTGACAGTTTAGAGGCTCAGTGTACCCCGAGTGGTCAGCCCTGCGACCCGAGCCATATCGAAAGAGTGGATTCCGCGGTCGCAGAGTGGGCGTCGACGCCCCCGCAAGGGGAACCGCTTCGCCCGACCTCGACCGACGAGGTCAAAGCCCTCATCAAAAATCTCAAAGATAGGAAGGCCCCGGGGCCTGATAAAATATCAAATAGAACTTTCAAGTCACTTCCGGCTCAGTTCATATCTCTGTTGGTCATTATTTTTAATTCACTTTTAAAATCGTGCTCCTTCCCCGACGAGTGGAAGGAAGCCATTGTCATAGGTATACCAAAACCTAATAAGCCGCGGAATTTACCCTCCAGTTATAGACCTATCAGCCTTCTCAGCTGTTTAGGTAAATTGTATGAGAGAATCATACTTATTAGACTCTCCGAGGCGGTAGAGACCTATTGTCCGCTTATCAATGAGCAATTTGGTTTCAGAAAGAGACATTCTGCCATCCACCAAGTCCACCGCGTGGTAGAGCACATCGCTCGTCACCACGTGAGGACCGCACTTCGCAGTAACACTGCTGCCATCTTCCTCGACATAGCGAAAGCCTTTGACAAGGTCTGGCACAACGGCTTGATTTTCAAGCTGAGGCGTGCTGGCTTGCCAGACTGTCTCGTGCACATCCTGCGGGATTTTCTGTCAAACAGGTATTTTCGCTATAAAGTCGAAGGCACTATCTCTTCTCCCCGCCTCCTCCGCGCAGGCGTTCCCCAGGGTTCAACCCTCTCTCCTATGTTATATTCGCTGTACACCAGTGACATTCCCCGCACGGGGCTTGTTCACCTGGCTATGTACGCGGATGACACTGCCCTTTACACTTCTTCGCGTGACACACGCCTACTAGCTGAGAGACTTCAGAAAGCGGCCCACGCACTCGGTGAGTGGTTCCGCCTATGGAGAATCGAGGTTAACCCCGAGAAAAGTAAAGCCATCCTCTTCCCTATGGCTCGCCATATACAGGTCTCTACCATACGTCTATTAGACAAGCCTATCCCTTGGGAAAAGCAAGTCAAATATCTAGGTGTCACTCTAGACTCTAGATTCTCCTTCAGACCCCACATCACGAATGTTTGCAATAAAGCAAAGTTCGTTCTTAGTCGTCTGTTCTGGTTGATAAACAAGCGGAGTAAAATGTCACTTAGACATAAGCTGACATTATACAAAACTTGTGTAAGGCCAATAATGTCATACGCTTGTGTCGCGTTCGCGCACACTAAGCTTGCTCCCCTTCAAATTGTACAAAATAAATTCTTACGTATCGCATCAGGCTGCCCCTGGTTCGTACGTAACGTCGACCTACATAGAGATTTTGAACTGGAATCGATTAACGAGCACTGCAAACGCTTAGCGACGCGCTACTTTGAGCGCGCAGGCTCGCACGCGAACCCCTTAATAAAAATGGCGTGTGATTACACACCCAACGCGCACCCAAAAAGAAGACGCCCGCGAAGCGTCCTTTTAGACCCCGATGACGCCATTACGTTAGCTAACGCCCCGTATATAGGTAGGAAATACACTACACATACACGACACAAACACCGTCGTCGACGGAATCGACGACGAAGTCCAGTTTTTTCCACGGCTCGGCCACGTCTCGGCGCGGTCGGGCCCAGCGGTTAGGGACCGCTAGCTCCCTTAGATTAGTCTAATTTTTGTCCCCAGTCGCGGCTTCACGTCGCGGCTGGCTTTGTTTAGCATAGGGAAATTCCCAGCCCGCTCGTCGATTGTAAGCCGAGGTTCGAGCCCCGCAGGGGGCGCCCTTACAGTCGTCGACCCCTCTCAAGCAGCCAGGTAGTGCTTGCTTTTTCTTCTGGGACAGAGTACCCTCTTCCCTACCCACCCGGTGTCGCTGTAAAGGCCAATAGGGCTAACAGCAATTACCTCAAGTTCGAAAAAAAAAAAAAAAAAAATGTTCGTTATACAGACGTTCCGCAATCGTCAGTCAGTCAGTCAGTCGGTTAGTTAGTTAGTTATTTGGTTCCGTACAAGTGTTGTTTGTGTGTGTTTGTGTGTAAGAGAAACTAACATGGCTCGCACCAAGCAAACCGCCCGCAAGTCCACCGGTGGTAAGGCGCCGCGCAAGCAGCTCGCCACCAAGGCGGCTCGCAAGAGCGCACCGGCCACCGGCGGCGTGAAGAAGCCCCACAGGTACAGGCCCGGCACCGTCGCCCTACGTGAGATTCGTCGCTACCAGAAGAGCACGGAGCTTCTGATCCGCAAGCTGCCCTTCCAGCGTTTGGTGCGTGAGATCGCGCAGGACTTCAAGACCGACCTGCGGTTCCAGAGCTCCGCCGTGATGGCCCTCCAGGAGGCGAGCGAGGCGTATCTGGTGAGCCTCTTCGAGGACACCAACCTTTGCGCGATTCACGCCAAACGTGTCACCATTATGCCGAAGGACATCCAGCTCGCCCGCAGGATCAGAGGCGAACGTGCGTAATTGTAAAAAAAAAAAAAAATTTTTTTACAATTGCAACAACGACGACGACGATATTGCGCGACGATATCGTTATTATTGTTTATGTAACCAAAAGGCCCTTCTCAGGGCCACAAATTGTTCTGATATTTATATTTTGAGAGAGAGAGAGATTAATATAATAGTTTCAAACGTGTACAACGAATCGTCTATAATAGTATAAAATATAATATACACACACACACACACACACAAATAAACAACATACTTAAACATGCCTGAAACAAAGGGGGGAGAGAACGATAATTAAAAAAAAAAAAAAAAAAAAAAAAAAAAAAAAAAAAAAAAAAAAAAAAATGATGAAAGTATTTAAAAATAAATAAATAAATAAAAATAAAATACATACAGACAGATAATAAATAAATAATATATTAAATAATAATTATTATTATAATTTATAAATTGAAGTGTATCATCTGATATCATCAAATTGGGATTAGAAAATGAGAAGTTCAGTTTATTTATTATCATCATCATCATTATTATTATTATTAGTAGTAATATTATTATTATTCTTTATTATTATTATAAATCGTACTCTTCCCCCCTCCCCCCACCACAGACGAGTGTAGCCGACAACAGCCGAACGCAAAAGCATATAATGTAGGGTGAAATCCGATGTTGGTATCGGATTGGCCCGACCGCTACCGTGTAACCATCTCAACGGCTCGAGTCATTCCTTGGTGTGCCATTAAAACTTTGAAGTATTTCTTGGAAATATTTTCTAAGTTTTGCCTGCGCTTCGGCGCAGCGACGCATCCGCGTCAGTGTGTGTACCATACGCGTGTGTAACCATTCGCAGTGTTGTGCGCACCGTCGCCCCCCCGGACCTCACGGTCCCCTCAGTGTGACCAGTAATGACTGCCGTGTAGCGGACGATTCGGTAGGAACGCGCCACCATGAGCGACCGTAGCGGCGCTCATAGGTCGCGCTCGCGCTCCCGCCGACGCACCGGCATCACCCAAGATCCGAGGGACGAAGGGGCGGGGGACTACCATCCCCCCCGCACCCCCGACTACCGCGTAGCGACCGGACCGCCCACGCACCCGGACGCCACGCCACCAACGCGCTTCGCGCCACCGACGCCCACGCCGCCGACTCCTCGCGCGGCGTCTGCAAACTGCGATCTCTCCGCCACGGGCGATGGGGGGTCGGGAATCCCCCTTCCCCCCCGCACCCCGTCAGCCGCTGGACAGTTCGCCAGCTCCGCGCCTTCTGCGCCTCCCACAATTGCGCCCCCGGGGTTGGATATGCCAACGCTTTGGCCGGGTTATCACCCTCCGGGTGACAGACCGGCTAGCCGCGGCGAACTCCCCCCGGTCTCCGCATCCCTGCGCGACCCACCTGGTGACGCAGCGACTCACCGGACACCGGCGGCACGCGCTGTGATCACGCGTGCTGCTGGCGCTCCGCCGGGCGTTGCGTCGATGGTGGCATCCGCGCCTCTCGCCCCCCCGACACCGACCGAAACCGACACTGACATGACGCCGCAGCGATGCAGACCCGCTGCCAGGGAGTCGGCGCGTCCGCGTCGCTCCCCCTCTGCCCCCCCCCGGATGGACACGGAGCTGTCGCCGATGTCGGCGCACAACTCTGACATGGTCATCGTGGCCGAGTTGCACAAGCGCGGGGTGCTCTCCCAGTCGCTCCTAGAACATATTGCTATGTTCCTTAACGACAGGGGTGACGCACTAGACCGCGCTTGCGCCGCCGGCACAGCTCCGACCATAGCGGCGGGTGACAGCCAGGGGGAAGCCATCGGGCACCCGCCCCCGCTGACCCCGATTAGACGCCCACGCACGTCGGACGGAGCCGACACTGCGCTGCCGAAGAGGCCGTACACGCAGCCGCTCCCCTCGCGCGACCCGCGTCTCCGCCGGGGGGTGGAGACAGCTCCGGCACCCTACGCCGGACCAACTGTCCCCCCCCCCCCGCGCGCGCCTCCCCGCCGACGCCGATGATGGCCGAGCGGAACACGAATGCGAACGTTGCCGACGCCTCCCGAGTACCGACGACGTTCGCCGAGGCATTACGAGCGGCCGAACCGAGCCCGACGGTGCAAGCCGGGCCGTCCGCCGCTCCACACGACGCGCAACCGCAAGTTGCGCCACCGAAGCCGAGGTTCCCGCCCCTGATTGTGGAGAACTTCCCTAACTGGACCACGCACTTCAGGGTGCTGAAGGACCAGCTCGGACATGCACCCAACGCGCGCCCTCTGGGCAAGGGCATGCGCTTCTCCCCCACCTCGGTGGAGGAATACAGGACCATACAACGGTACCTTGTGGAACTTGAGAAATCGGAAAGGATCTCCTGGTTCTCATATGCACTCCCCTCTGAACTCAGCCGGAAGGTGGCCATCCGTGGCCTGCCGGCCACCACCACACCCGATGAAATCATTGAAGCACTTGGGGAACTAGGCTACCAGGCGGAGTACGTGCGCCCTATCCGGGCGAGGATGGGCCGCCCCGGGTGCATCTTCTTCGCAGTCCTCACGAATACCCCGGATGTGGTGCCTGGCATTTACGGTGTAACCGAACTCCTGTATATGCCAGGCATCAAAATAGAAGCGTGGCGAGCCAAACGTGGCCCGGCCCAATGCCACCGCTGCCAGGCGTTCCGGCACTCCAGCCACGGGTGCCACCGCCGCATGGCATGCGTAAGATGTGGCGAGGAACATTTCGCGCGGGACTGCCCTCGACCTTTGGAGCAACCCGCTACCTGCGCCAACTGCGGGGGTCCACACCCCGCCAACCACACCGCGTGCCCGCAGTACAGGCACGAGGCGAGGAACAAGAGGGCCGGCACCGTGGCCCTCTCTCAACCCAGGACAACCCGCCGCCGAACGATGCCATCCTCTGCACCCGTGGCCGTCAACATGGTGACCGCGGAGACTCAGGCCACTACCCTGATGGCTCCCGCAAACCCTCCGACGGAGAGAGGAGCAAGGAAGAAAAAGAGGGGGAAGGGGAAGAAAGGCCGAACACAGGACCCCCCTCCCGCCGCCGGACCAGAACCCGCACCCGCTCGCACCAGCACCACTGAGCCGACGCGCACCCGCATACCGGAAGCGCGCAATAGAACATCGGAGGCCCCGCCCACTGCAGCTTCCGATGCCCGGCCCACTCACGCCCAGAATGCCACGCCCGCGGCCCCGCCCCTTCAACCTAGTCGGCGGCCGGACAGCTCGATAGACAGGGCACTCGACACCCTCCAGGAGGTCCTCCTAGCCCTGAGGGAAGGTCGGGACCCTGTCAAGACTGTTGTAGAACTCATGATGCACCTAGTCACAAATGGATAGGCTACGGGTGCTATACTGGAACGCGGCAGGCCTCCGTCGTCGCCTGCTGTTCCTTCGCCACCTCCTCAAGGACCAAGCAATTGACGTCGCACTCATTAATGAGACGCACCTGTTCGCCACCCACCAGGCAAACCTGCCAGGATACGACGTCCTAAGATTAGACGCCTCGTCCGACAACCCCTACAGGGGGCTACTGGTTGCAGTACGCCGCGGCATAGTCCACAACCCGCTGCCAAATCTCGGCACCCGGTCATTCCAAGCTCTGGGTATCGAGACGCACCTCGGCGCAAGGGCCATCCGTATTTACGCCACCTATCGCCCGGGAACCAACGACAACGCCCTCCGCTTCAGCGAAGTCCACCAGCTTCTCGACTGTTCCGTCCCCACAATGGCCGCCGGGGATTGGAACGCCAAACATCCGGCATGGAGATGTTTCTCCGCCTGCACCACCGGCCGCCGCCTATATGAAGACGCGGTGCGGTCTGGATATGAAGTGATGGGCCCCGACGAGCCGACCCACCACTCCCATACCACCACACACCAGTCCACGACTATCGACCTGGTGATACACAGAGGCCTAGATGGGATGGTACTCGAAACCCTCCCCGACGCCTTTGGCTCCGACCATCAGCCGGTCCTCGTCACCCTTTCAGGCAGGCTGACGGTGGCCAGGAGCCCTCCGCCCGGCGGGCGCATCTGCTGGGAGGGATTTGCAGCGCACCTCAACACGCGGAGGTTCCCAACAGCCGAACCCATCAACAATCCGGACGACATCGACCGCCTCGAGGCCAAAATTACCTCGGCCATCAGAGAAGCGATGGCGGAGGCTACAACTCCAGCCTCCTCCCGTACGCTACCTCCAACCTCCGCTCTCATTCGAGGTCTTATTGAGCGGAAGAGGAAGACTCGCGCCGCGTGGCAGCGCACACGAGACCCCGCATTGAAGACCAGGCTGAACCGGCTCATTGATGAGATCCGGGAGGCTCTCACGGAGTCAGCGGCCGACTCCTGGGATCGCCGCATTGAGAAGGCGGACGCTGACCAAACCTCTCTCAACCAACTCTGCCGCCAACTGACGAAGAGGCGCCCTTCTACGCGTCCAATCTACCATGCGGACGGCACTCTCCGCTACTCAGCCGAAGACAGGGCTGAGATACTGGTAGAGCATCTCGCCAGCACCTTCCAGCCCAACCCAAGCGATCGCCCCCAACACCACGCCAGGATCGAAGCCGACGTGCACACCGCACTGGCATCTCCACCACTGCCACAGCCTGCGCCGCCTTACTTCTCCCCGTCAGCAGTAAGGAAGATGGCCCTGAAACTGAAGACCAGAAAGGCCCCGGGTATCGACGGCGTAACCAACGAGGCACTCCGCCACCTGAGCTACCCGACTATCGCTGCACTCACCAGGCTCTTCAACGCCGTTCTGCGCCAAGGATACTTCCCCCAGGCGTGGAAAGAGGGCCTGGTGATAGTGCTGCCTAAAGCAGGGAAGAGCCCTCACCGTCCGGAGAGCTACCGCCCTATCACCCTCCTAAGCGCGGTAGCAAAGCTCTTTGAGAAGCTCTACCTTACGCTTCTGTTGCCGCACATACCTCCCAGACAAGAGCAATACGGATTCCGCTGCGGTCACTCCACCACACTACAGGTGGCCAGGGTGATCCACCACGCCGCACACACGCTGAATAGGAGGGAGAGCGTGGTAGCAGCATTCTTGGACGTGGCACACGCTTTCGACCGAGTGTGGCACGCCGGACTTTTACGCAAGGTGTTGAGCGCCGGCACACCACATCATGTCGCGCTCACCCTGGCGAGTTTTCTGAAAAACAGGACTTTCAGCGTTCGAGTGGAGAGTGCTAGGTCAAGCAGCCACTCGATCGCCGCGGGAGTCCCCCAGGGCAGCATTCTGTCCCCAGCTTTGTACAGCTTATATACAAACGACATCCCGGTGCAGCAGGGAACTCTACTGGCGCTATACGCCGACGACGTCGCGCTGATGTCGACGTCGCTGAGCCCCAAGCACGCAGCCTCGAAACTCCAGCGAGCTCTCGACCTGCTGCCTGACTGGTTGGCGGAGTGGAGGCTCACACTAAACGTCACCAAAACGCAGGCAATCAGCTTCGGCCTCCACAAGAAGCAGCCTCCTCCGCTGACCCTTTGCGGGCAGCAGGTCCCCTGGAGCGGCAAAGCGACCTACCTTGGGGTCATCATTGATAGGCGCTTAAACATGATAGCGCACGTAAAGAAGGCCACCCAAGCGGCAAGAACTGCGCTTTTCCTGCTGCGCCCACTGCTAAGATCTCGACTCCCGCTTAGAACGAAGCGACAGCTGTACAAAGCCTATGTGAGACCACACATGACGTATGCGAGCCCAGCATGGTACGCACTCCTCAGCACACAGCAGAAGAAAAACATGCAGGTGGTACAAAACCTCGCCCTCCGGCGAGTCACCCAGGCCCCATACTGCGTCAGGAACACGACGCTGCACCGTGACCTCAGTATGGAGAGCCTGGAGGAGCACATCGGCCGGCTGGCGTCCAACGTTTTCAGCCGGGCCGATGTTTCAGTCCACCTGCATCTGCAAAACATTGCTCCTCTTCACACACGACCGCCAGACGCAAGATTGAAGCTCCCGAGGGATATCCTCCCCCCTCCCGAGTCCGATTCCTGAGCGCCACCTTGGTCGCTGGTCGCCTCAGCTGGGCCTCTCTCGGGTAACCGAGAGTCTCACCCGGCTGGGCTGACCGCCCAGGTGGCACAAGCTCATCCCACCAACCCCCCGCGTCCCACGCTCGGTAACTGCCCAGGAGGGCAGCTACACATCCCTCGGGCCCTGCGCCCCCTCCAATGACGCACCCATCATTATGGGTGCCGCAAGACACCGCAGCCAGAGGGCTAACGCCCTGGAGCCGCTTCCCAGCACCATCAGCTGGATGACAAACCATCGATGTTGGTATCACAAGTATCAACCGTACGTTCGTAGTCGAACGTCTCCCCGTCGCTCGCGTGAAGTAAAGTAATACAAGTTTATAGTCGACATGACCGGTCGCGGTAAAGGTGGAAAGGGTCTGGGGAAAGGTGGAGCGAAGCGTCACAGGAAAGTGCTGCGCGATAACATCCAGGGCATCACGAAGCCGGCGATCCGTCGTCTCGCCCGCAGGGGCGGCGTCAAACGTATATCCGGCCTGATATACGAGGAGACTCGCGGAGTGCTGAAGGTGTTCCTCGAGAACGTGATCCGCGACGCCGTCACTTACACGGAGCACGCCAAGAGGAAGACCGTCACCGCCATGGACGTCGTGTACGCCCTGAAGCGGCAGGGGCGCACTCTGTACGGCTTCGGCGGTTAATAATAAAACTGAAGACCGCGAAGACCAGTACGCCGCCACTCTAGTGAAACCGACGAGAGCGAGAAGAATTGTGAAGTGTGCGGGGGTGAGTGGGGGCTGAGGGGTTGGTGTCTCTGTCTCCGTGCGTGTGTGTGTGTGCGCTGCGTGTGTGCACGGACGCGGTCAGTGTAATCGTTTACATCTAGATTATGACACCCTCGAACCCGCCCGCCCATAATCTCTCCGTCTCTCCGTCGGCTTACTATTGTGGCGACAGAAAAAAAAAAAAAAAGGCCCTTCTCAGGGCCGCACACATTTCAAAAGAAACAAATAAAATATGTTTCACGGCCACAAGGACGTCACGAACGTGTTGCCACCACTGACACGTTGACATTAGCAACGGAGTCTGTGGTAAACATTGAAAATCTTAATGATTTTATTATGACTATATGATATTACAACACACACACACACACACACACACACACACACACACACACACACACACACACACACACACACTAGACACACTACACTCGAACGTTGCGAGAGTGAATGGTGTAGAAGAGGATTTACTAACTATTTACACATTTAGTACATTTCAGTAAATAAACAATTAATAATATATTACCTATATAGACACTCAATACGAGAGAGATTTAATGATGAGTGATTGATGCCTATTATTATTATTATGTACTCGTATGTATATACACACAACATTATAATTAATATTTGATTGTAGTAGTAGGAACGTTTGTAATCTACTAATAAGCAATCCCACTTGCAATATACAATTGTTAGCGTAGTGAACACATAATAACCATAAAATCCTACGTCGCGGTAAAGTGACGCACGCAGTCTCCTTTGATATGAAACGACCGATATGATGACCACGACGACGACGACGACGACGGCGAAGTTCGATATTATATATATATATATATATATATATATATATATATATATATATATATATATATATATATATATATATATATATATATATATATATATATATTGTTCATTTTATTTTTATTTTTTATTTTTTAAGTTTAAATTCTAAAAGAGGAAAGAAAAGAAAACAAAGAGAATATATTTATATATGTATATGTTAAATAATAATATATACACAGACACTCACCTCTGTAACAACACTCGGCGTACTCGACAACGGCGGCCGCGGTGGGCCGCTGACGCTGAGCGAGCCGGGCATCGCGGGTGTTTTACGATGCTCCACTTGGAGGTCCTCGAGGAGGTCGACGGGCGGTCGCACGGCGATCTTTCGATGTCTCCGGGCGGGCGGGTATTCTTCGCTTTCGATCTGTCGAAACGCATCATTGTTTCATTAAATTTTTATAGAGAAAAATAACTTTTAAACACGACCGGAGGTACGCACGTAGCACTTCGACGAATTCGACAGCTCGTATTTCATTCAAATCGACGCGTGCCATAGCTTTCGGGCGGCGAGCCGGTGGACAGGTTCACGGCGGAGGCCGTCACGGGTCGCGGGTCCGTCCCAATGTCTCGAATAATGTAAAAATTATAATTTTCTAGACGCCTGTTAGTGAAAAGTTTTAAGCGTTCGTACGAGAAAATGTCCAGCGACACCGCGGCTCTCCTCACGGTATCACTAACGCTCTTACTGCCACTAGCGACCTCTGCCACGCCAGTATCGTACAACGTAGTCCTCGCGCGCGCGATATATATGTGTGTATATAAACTATAATTCCCGCGTCGTCTCCGTTCATAACAATTTAGTTCTCTTTGTGAGTGGTGATCGTGTGCGCGTGTGCGTGTAATAATAAATAAATAAATAAATAACAATAACAAAAACAATAATGGCCGACGCCGCAGTAGCATCAGAAGCTCCCGCTCCCGTCACCCCGGCGAAGAAACCAAAGTCTGCGGGCGCCGCCTCCGCCGCCGCCGCCGCCGCCGCCGCTAAGAAGCCGAAAGCGAAACCGACCCACCCCAAGACCTCCGAGATGGTCAACAGCGCCATCAAGGAGCTCAAGGAGCGCAGCGGTTCGTCTGCTATCAAAAAGTACATAGCGGCCCAGTACAAGGTGGACGCCGAGAAATTGGCCCCGTTCATTAGAAAATACCTAAAGAGCGCCGTCGAGTCCGGCGCTTTGATACAGACCAAGGGCAAGGGCGCTTCTGGCAGTTTCAAACTCGAGTCCAAATCGTCCGCTTCGAAGAGCAAGCAGTCGGCGGCCGGCGGCGCCGGCAAGGGATCCTCCGCCGCAGCGTCCGGCCCGTCGTCGTCGGCCTCCGCCTCGTCGCGATCGAAGAAGGCGTCCGGAGCGCCCGCGGCGGCGTCCGCCGGCGGCAGGGCCGGCAAGAAAGGTGCCGCAGCAGCCGCCGCAGCGGCCGCCGCAGCGTCCTCGCCGTCCAAGTCCAAATCGAAGGCGGCGGCAGTGAAGGACAAGAAAGCGGCCGCTGCGAAGAAGAAGCCCGCCGCCGCAGCAGCCAAGAAGGCCTCCGCCGCCGCCTCCGCCGCATCCTCCGCTTCGAAGGCGAAGGGCGGAGCCGCCGCTTCGAAGGCGAAGAAGACCGCCAAGCCGCCTACGAAGAAGCCCAAAGCGCCCAAGCCAAAGAAGGCAGCGACGCCCAGATCCAAGCCGGCGGCAAAGAAGGCCGCGTCCGCCACGCCGAAAAAGTGAATGTATAAAATAAAATAAGTGCAAAACGAACGTTAAATAACGCGCGAGCGCTTCACGAGAATAGCTTGTGTGTTGTGTGTGTGCGTGTGTGACGGCGATGTGTATATGTGCTGCAATAACAGCACGACAAAAAGCCCTTCTCAGGGCTAACAAAAGTTTCTAAATACACCTATACCTAATATAGGAATGGTAAAGTTTCAACGACGAACGTCTCGGTCTTATGGAGAAAACAAAAAACAAAAATAAGAAATATATATTATATAAATGTAAACGAAGCGAGTAAATACTTCGTTCAGCTATGACATTGACGTCTCTTAAAAACAAGAAAGAAAGAATAATATATATTTTATTATTTATTTAAATTAACTAATTAATACGAACTGGTGAAACGATAACTTTAACCCTAATATCCAAGGATAATTATAAAACACATTATAAAACAACATTATTTACTCACTTCGTTCACACACATATATATATATATATATATATATATATATATATATATATATATATATATATATATATATATATATATAAATGGTGACAACAAATAAACTAACCTTATTACGTGTTATGATGTATTCGCCCCGACATTCCCTCGCTATTTGCACTATCTACACTTTCACTCACACTGGAAAACAGTTAAAACACAAATTAATTTTGTATATTAATTAATAAAAACACAAAAATAAAACAACATGCAAAGAAATCAACTTTTACAGAACTCATATTCCTTCCGCTCCAAGTTTAAAAGTGAGTTTCTCGAATTTTCCGACCACACCGTGACGCATCCTTTTTCAAAAAAAGAACACCTTTCTTTTTTTTTTTTTTTGTTTTTATTAGGCAAAGACCGGTCGATATTATTGCGAATATTAAAACTTATAAATATAAAATCATTACACAAATAGCAATATATATTAAAAAAAAAAAAAACTATATTTTTTTTTTATTTATTTATTTGTTATTACATATTATTTATTTTTATTTTTTATTTTTTTTTTTTTAAATTTATTATATATATATATATATATATATTTTTAATTCATAAATTAATTATTTAAAAGAAAGAACTAATCGCTCGGCTTACTTCGCCGATTGTCGTGCGACGTCGTGCGCCACAATCGTCTAGGAGGCCGCTGGCTTGCGTCCCCACCGAAAACGCTTGCGAGGCACACGTATATAGTACAAAAATGGCGGTTTTTAAAAACCGATGAGCTCGCTCGACCGCGGTACCGCACGGACGTCTCCATGTCCGCTCGGAAACGCAACCATATTTCAAATAACCAAAAAAAGTTGAAAGCCATTATACGCACGCACGCATCGCATTACTACATCAAGCAAGAAGACGAAGAGGACCGGACCTCAAGTCCGCAACGGGCCGCAGCGACGTTGTGTCGTGAGCGGCAATCTCCGTCGTTTTGTGTAGTGTAGTGAGTGTAGTGCTACGTGTTAGTGTCCATAGGGAACTCCAGGGATCACACCCACGTGAGTACATTACACAGTGTTAGATAAGTTTAGGCACTCACCCCGGCCCCACAAGGCCGAGACATTAGGTCATATTAGGCACACACCCCTCGCCTAGGCGGGGGGTCAATTATAGTCAAAATGGTCCGCGTAGACGCCGATCATCTGTTGGAGTACGCCGCCCAACATATGCCAGCGGAATTTCTCGCAAAACTGTCCGAATACGTTGAAAATGAGAAAATAGCTCAATCGCCGGAGCTACTAGAGGACATGGAGGCCCAGCCCTACGAGACCGACGCCGACTCGGAAGAGGACGCGGCTTCCGAAAAAGACCCGGAAACCGAGTCCGAGTCCGAGCCGACGGAGGAATCGCAGACGTCCGAATCCTCAACGCAGGAGGAGGAGGAAAATGACGGTTTCGAGACCGTCCAAACCAAAGCTGCCAAACGAAAGGCAAAAAAGAGTATTAAAATCACTCCCGCTAAACGCGCCGCGAGCGCAATTAAAACTCCCTCCCCGCGCGCCTCACCCCCGCGTAAGTCTAGGGCAAACGCGCAGGCAGACGCGCAGGTAGACGAACAGGTAGTCGCGCAGGTAGTCGCGCAGGTAGAAGAAACCGGTTCCGACGCCGGAATGACTGACATTACTGACCGCACAAAGGACATATCCAATAATAATAACGCGAACCCCGCGTCAAACCCCGTCGCCGGCCCGGTACCGTTACCGGCTGGCACTCGTAAAGATAGGTTGCCTCCTCCGATAATAATTCAGGAGAAAAAAGCCTGGGACGACGTCTCTAAGTGGATGTTGTCGGCTAAAGTGCAGTTCAACTCTGCACGATCGACTGTTCATGGCATTAGGGTCCAGGTGATCACACCTAAAGACCATAGAGCCCTTACGGCCCACCTTAGAAATACCAAAGTAGGTTTCCACACCTACGCCTTGGAGGACGAACGCACTCTACGCGTAGTCCTCAAAGGCATTCCAAAGGAAATAGAGACGGAGACCATCTTCCGGGACTTAGAATCCCAAAATCTCCCCATTAAAGCGGTTCACCGCATGTTTAACCAGTACACCAAAAAAAGCTACGACATGGTCCTAGCAGTTCTCGACCGCAGCCCAGAGGGCAAGCAAATATTCAATATTAAATCCGTCTGCCAACTAACAGGCATTAAATTTGATAAGCCATGGTCTCGTGGCATTCCCGGGCAGTGTCACCGCTGCCAACTCTATGGGCATTCAGCCAAAAACTGTCATGCCAAACCGAGGTGCGTGAAATGTCTTGACGATCACGCAACCATCGACTGTCCGCGCAAGGTCCCAGACCCGGCCGTACCTCCCAGCTGCGTCCTGTGTGAGACCCAGGGACACCCCGCAAATTACCGCGGATGTTCCAAGGCCCCACGCAGGACCAGCGGACAGGGCGGCAGGACGCATAAGGCTTCGATGCCTTCCCGTCCAGCGCAAAACCCGACCGGCCTTCAGCCCACTCAAACATACCAGCCAGCACCACTTCCTTCCACTAATGCATGGAAGAAACCTCTCCCAGAGACCCAAGCCGCTAGGGCGCTCATTCCGCCACAGCGCGCAGACCCCAGGCTCCTCAGAGCCGCAGAACCCAGGCTCACCAGACCCATTCCTCCTCCGAGCGCGCCCAGGCAAACGATGCCGACAGCGCCATCACAAGAGGAGGCAAACCTAGAGGACGACCTAAATCTCGTCTTCGATTTCGTTAGCTCGCTAGGCGCGAATAACATCATAGCCCTCGCGGGAGGACTTAGAAGCACGGACGGGGCTCCTCAAGCTCGAGTCCAAACGGTGAGCCAACATACGGGGCTCATCGCCAAAATCATGCGCTACCAAGCGCAAAAATATTAATTCAAATGGCGGTCAGCAATCGTTCAATCAACTCGTCCGACTTAAGACTCGCGAGAGTCAAGCCGCGTTCACTCAATATAGGTTATTTTAACGCTAACGGTCTCAATACACAAATGGGGCTAGTCCGCGATTTTGTTTCAAACCGCCAATTAGACATATTTTTAGTTCAAGAGACGTTTCTCAGAAACTGCGATAGAGATCCCAAGATCGCCAATTACCGTACGATTCGTAACGACAGAGACGGCTTCAAAGGAGGCACTGTCATATTTTACAAAAAGACGCTTCACGTCGCACCACTCGACCCACCGCCGACGCTCACTAACATCGAAGTATCGGCCTGTCAGGTTTACATGACTGGACACACTCCAATTACTATAGTTTCCGCCTATCTCTCTCCAAAAAAGAGCCTACTTAGAAAAGACCTACAGACTTTACTGGACATGGGGGACTCGGTCATAATAGCCGGGGACCTCAACAGCAAAAATACCAGATGGAATTGCCACTCCACCAACAACAGGGGGGTCGAACTTGCTAATATTTTTGATCTTACCACCTCTCAATTTGAGATACTCGCCCCTCTGACTCCCACTAGATTCGGGCCCATAGGCCAACCAGACATACTCGATATAGCCATCCTGCAGGGCGTCTCCCTCAGGCTGCGCTCTATCGAAGTTATCCCAGAACTGAGCTCTGACCACAGACCAGTTATAGTTAAACTCGGACCTGAGTGTCCCCCATCTCCACCCAAAACCACCATCACCGACTGGTCCATGTTCGCGGAACGCCTAGGCAATCCCGACACATGACCCTACAGACGACATACCTGACAGATTCGACTCGGCGGAAGTAGCAGAGGCAGAAATAAACCGACTCACTGACAGACTAGGTAACACTCTCGACGAGTGTTCTAGGGAAATAACGTAAATCCCGAAGGATATTTTAAGATCCCGCGTGATCTTCGAAAATTAATTAGACGCAAAAACATTGCCACTAGGGCGCACGATTCATTTCCATCGCCGGCAAACCGTAGCAAACTCTGGGAGCTCCAAAGACAGGTTCGAGCCCGGTTCGAGGACCTCAGAGACGAAAATTGGGATCACAAGCTATCAGCGCTTACTCCATCGCAGGTAGCGTTTTGGCAATTAACCAAGTCATTTAAAAACGACACCGTAGTCGAATTACCGCCGTTAATCCGTCCGGACGGAACACTAGCCTCAGACGACCTAGAAAAGGCCGAATGCCTAGCGGATAACCTAGAAAGTCAATGCTCCCTTTCGGAACAACCGTGTGATCCAACCCACGTCGCCGCGGTGGACACACAGGTTGAAACATGGGCACCGTTACCACCAGTGGGCGAACATATCCGACCAACCTCCATTGATGAAGTCCAAGATATCATAAAGGGCCTTAAGCCAAAGAAAGCCCCAGGATCCGATCGCGTCACGAACAAGATCCTGAAAATCCTTCCCGTTCACCTATTAGCGCTACTCGTAGCTATTTTCAATACACTCCTAAAAGAGTGCTCATTCCCAAATCAATGGAAAGAGGCAATTGTTATAGGAATTCACAAGCCTAACAAACCTCGCACATCGCCTTCCAGTTATCGCCCCATAAGCCTTCTCAGCACAATGGGCAAGATATACGAACGTATCCTCCTCACACGTCTCCAAGCCGCCGTCGCGGCCAAAGACATTATACCTCACGAGCAATTCGGCTTTAGAGCCAAACACTCCAGCACCCACCAGGTACACCGCCTCACGGAATTCCTGCTGGCCCGAGCCAAACTGATGCCCTCGGCGGCAATCTTCCTCGACATAGCAAAGGCTTTTGACAAAGTCTGGCACAATGGTTTGATACTCAAGCTATTGAATGCTGGCATACCAGACAGACTCGTGCACATCATACGAGACTACTTATCAAATCGCTCTTTTCGCTACAGGGTCGAAGGTACCCTATCATCCAGTCGGCCGGTTAGAGCTGGAGTCCCACAAGGCTCCATCTTATCCCCGCTTCTGTACAACCTGTACACTCACGACATCCCAAAAACCAGAGGCACAAACCTAGCCCTTTTCGCAGACGATACCGCCGTCTACACGTCCGGCCGCGTCTCAGTCTGCATAGCCAACCGCCTACAGAAATCCATGAACCACATAGGTAAATGGCTAACTAAATGGCGCATTATGGTCAATCCCGAAAAAAGCACCTGTGTTTACTTCCCTCTTCGCAGAACAGACGACATGCCAAATGTCCGCCTGTTAGGCAAAATAATCCCGGAGGCCAAAGAGGCCAAATATCTGGGTGTCACTATCGACAGTAAACTGTCCTTCACCAAGCACATAACCAACGTCCGCCGCAAAGCGGCGTTTGTCCTAGGTCGCCTGTACCCACTAATTTGCGCCAGAAGCAAACTCTCCTTAAAAAATAAGGTCCGCCTTTACAAAACGTGCGTCAGACCCATCTTCTCCTACGCCAGCGTTGTGTTCGCACAGACTGACCTTAGGAAACTACAAATAGTCCAAAACCGCTTCCTACGCACTGCCACCGGTGCGCCGTGGTACATGCGTAACACAGATCTCCATAGAGACATCAAATTAGACTCTGTCAAGGAGCACTGTCGTAAACTCTCCAGTAGTTACTTCGACAAAGCCGAATCCCATCCGAACCCTCTGGTGGTAAATGCGTGCACATACGCCAAACGTCGCCCGTGGGATCTCCGTAGACCCCGGGACATACTAACCGATGATGCTGACCCCATCACTAAAGCAAACGATCCAAAATACGTAGGTAGGGCTACACACAACCGCAGCCACACACGCTACACACACCGTCCCCGCCGGTGGAGACGAGGTCCCAGTTTTTCTGTGGCCCAATCGCGCCTCGGCGCGAGAGGTGCCCGCAACTAAACATCCAATAGGGCATCAAGAGCCCTACCCAGTAGGCCTAGCTCGGACCGAGCGAAGCAAAGTCCCCCACTACAAACGGTGTACGCAAGTCGTGGTCCGAGTCTCAAAGGAGACGCCCTTGCGACACTGTGTTCTCATTTGTTGGTGCCTTCCACGGTAGCCAAGCCAAGGTCAGAGCTCTTTTAGCTCGGCCTCCCCAAGCCCGGTGACGCTGTAGAGGCCAATAGGGCCAACAGCATACTGCTCATTCGAAAAAGGAAAAGGAAAGGTTTTTAAAAACCCGCATCAGTTCCGATCTGGCCTTGCTACGGTGAGGTCGCCCGGTCGGGATTTTTTCGCGCCAATTCTAACCGTTTTTCTCATATCCGATTATTCTCAGTTCCAGGAGCTGCCCTGGGCTGCGCTGTACTGTGTGGTGCTGGGCGGTGCTGCTGTGCCGCGCTGTGCTTCTGGACTGCGCTGTTTTGCCTGCGCGTATTTTCGCGCCATATTTAACGTGTTTATTAATCCGACCTATTCTCAATTTCAGTGGCTGCGCTGGGCTGTGCTGTGCTGTGCGGTGCTGCTGTGCCGTGCTGTGCTGTGCTGTGCTGCCTGCGCGGCGTTGTGCTGAGGTTGTGCAGTCTTGCTCCCGTTAAGGAGCTGTGAGTCGTCACTGAGTGAGTACATTGGCGTTTTAGTTAGGTACACATTACCAAAGTGAAAGTGCTAGATTAAGTTACACACCCTTTCTCTCGCCGCGAGGCGAGGGGAGTCACAAAAATGGCCGGGCTTAAAACGGAAGACATCTTCCGATATCTCGAGGCGAATCACGGAGACGCCTTTCGCGACGCGTTAGAGTACGCGCGCAGTTGTGGGTTGAGCCCGAGCTCCCCCGAAGTCGGCCCGAGTGCCGTAGCCGGCCCGAGTGCCGATGTCGAGCCGATGTCGTCGGACGGGCCGAGCGATGCCGAAGTCGCCCCGACCGAGCATCCCGCGAAGGCGGCCGAGGGCACCCGAGTGCCCCGCGCCCCCCGCGCCCCCCCTGCGCCCCAGCTATCGGGCAGCGAGATGGAGGAGGACGGTTCCTCCTCCTCCGCAGAGAGTGACGACGGTTTCGAGACCGTCTCCAAACGTTCGGCCAAGCGTAAGGCCAAGGCCCCTAAGGCCCTCCCTCCGCCCAAGAAGGCTAACAAGCCCAAGGGCAAAACTTCCCGTCCGGAAGGCGCCGCGTCGCCGGTCCCCCTCTCCCCTGCCCCCGCTACCGCGGTTGAGCGGGAAGAGGCTGAGACCCCCCGCGCCCCCCGAGTCAAGCCTCCTCCCCCAATTTATGTGCAGGAAAAGCACAAGTGGGACAAGGTATCCCATTGGCTTAACAGCCAAAAGATAAACTTTTCTACCGCGCGCTTAACGCAGGTCGGTATCAAAGTCCAGGTTGCCTCCTCGTCGGAGCACCGACAGTTAACTTCATTCCTTCGGGAATATGGTATTGGTTACCACTCTTACGCCCTGGAGGACGAGCGCCAATTGCGCGTAGTCCTGAAGGGCATCCCTAAGGAGATAGACGTCGAATACGTCTTCACAGATCTCCGTAACAAAGGTTTTCCCGTGCGCCAAGCGCACCGTCTATATCATTCGCGTACTAAAGCGAAATTTGACTCTGTGTTAGCTGTCCTGGACCTCACTAGCGAGGGAAAGGAAATTTTCAATTTGAGGTCGGTGTGTTCGCTCACCGGCATCAAAGTCGAACCCCCGTATACTAGGGGCCTCATAGGGCAGTGCCATCGCTGCCAGTTATATGGTCACTCGGCCAGAAATTGTTTCGCGCGGCCTAGGTGCGTAAAGTGCCTAGACGATCACGCGACTGCGGATTGTCCCCGCAAAGTCCCGGACCCCGCCGTCCCCCCTAGCTGTGTGCTCTGCGAGACGCAGGGACATCCCGCGAATTACCGCGGATGCTCCCGCGCCCCTCGCAGACGCCCCACTAGGCGTGGAGGCAAAACCAGCCAAAATAAACAGGCGCCGGCGCCTATTCAATACGCGCCCGCCCCTCCCCCCAAGGTGAACGCTTGGTTCAAACCTGCGCCTCCCTTGGCACCCACCCGCCCTGCGGCGCCGGCCATCCAGCCGGTCGCCCAGGTGCCGATCGCTCGTCCTGCTGCGCCTTCCCGCGCACGCTCCGCTAACGCGGACGATCTAGCACTCGTGCTAGCGTTCGCGAGCGTAATAGACGACGGCGAACTTAAGGTGTTCGCCGACAAGCTGAGGAACTCGAATGGTTCCCAGCAAGCACGTATGCAGGCGCTCGTAGAGCACCAAAGTCTTCTGGGAGCCATCGCGGGCTTCCACGCAAAATAATTTTTTTCCAATGGCGGTCATCAATAGATTTATCCCATTGCCCGCTGACTCGCAACTCGCGCGTATTAAGCCAAAAGCCCTGTCTATAGCGACTTTTAACGCAAACGGTGTCAAACGGCAAATTGAGTTAATGAGCGCCTTCGCTCACTCCCACCAATTAGATATATTCTGTATACAGGAGTCTTTTCTGAAACCTGGGGTTCGCAGTCCTAGTATTGCGAACTACAGGATTGTGAGAAATGATAGGGCCACCAAAGGGGGAGGCACTATGATTTATTACAAAAAGAATCTACACTGTATACCGCTCGACCCTCCGTCTCTCGAAACAGCCGAAGCGTCGGTGTGCCAGGTATTCCTTACAGGCCATCAGCCACTGATAATTGCCTCTGTCTACCGCTCAGGGAAGAGGCAATTACTAGAAAGCGATATTTTATCGCTACTTAGTATGGGTGACTCGGTCCTTCTGATCGGGGATCTCAATTGTAAACATAAAAACTGGAATTCGACGGTGACTCACTCCGACGGTGTGAATCTCCTCGAATACACCAGTAAATATAACGCTTTCGTTATAGGCCCTACTTCGCCCACTCGCTTTGGTGCCCGAGGCACAGGCGAGGTCCTCGACATAGCGGTACTATCGAATGTTGGTTTGCTACAACAATCGATAGAAACATTTTCGGACCTTGATTCAGATCATCGTCCAGTCATTCTCAAGCTAGGTGTGGAGCGCCCCTCAGGCCCTCCCACCAAAACAGTTGTCGATTGGAGGAGATTTTCAAAGCTCCTCCGCTCTAATGAATCCCCGTTAAAGGAATTATTACCTGGCATCGCCGACTCTGCGGTGTTAGCGATAGACGCGGCGAATCAATTCACCACTTACATTCTCAATACAATCGAGAGTTGTTCGAAAGAGGTACCAAACTTACCCGACGGTAGGTTTGAAATCTCAGATAAACTCAGGCGGTTGATAAGACGCAGAAACAAAGCAATGCGACGACACGACAAATATCCGACTGACGATAATCGTAGGAAATATAATAGGTTAAAGAGGAGAGTTCGATTCGAATTCGAACTTCTGCGCGGTGAGTCGTGGGATAAAAAGCTCGAGGGGCTCGCGCCATCGCACCAGGCATTCTGGGCGCTGTCGCGAGCTTTTAGAGTCGATTGTCTCTCGACTATGCCTCCTCTTATTAGGCCCGATCTTACAATTGCTGCCGATGACACCGAAAAAGCGGAGTGCCTCGCTGACAGTTTAGAGGCTCAGTGTACCCCGAGTGGTCAGCCCTGCGACCCGAGCCATATCGAAAGAGTGGATTCCGCGGTCGCAGAGTGGGCGTCGACGCCCCCGCAAGGGGAACCGCTTCGCCCGACTTCGACCGACGAGGTCAAAGCCCTCATCAAAAATCTCAAAGATAGGAAGGCCCCGGGGCCTGACAAAATATCAAATAGAACTTTCAAGTCCCTTCCGACTCAGTTCATATCTCTATTGGTCATTATTTTTAATTCACTTTTAAAATCGTGCTCCTTCCCCGACGAGTGGAAGGAAGCCATTGTCATAGGTATACCAAAACCTAATAAGCCGCGGAATTTACCCTCCAGTTATAGACCTATCAGCCTTCTCAGCTGTTTAGGTAAATTGTATGAGAGAATCATACTTATTAGACTCTCCGAGGCGGTAGAGACCTATTGTCCGCTTATCAATGAGCAATTTGGTTTCAGAAAGAGACATTCTGCCATCCACCAAGTCCACCGCGTGGTAGAGCACATCGCTCGTCACCACGTGAGGACCGCACTTCGCAGTAACACTGCTGCCATCTTCCTCGACATAGCGAAAGCCTTTGACAAGGTCTGGCACAACGGCTTGATTTTCAAGCTGAGGCGTGCTGGCTTGCCAGACTGTCTCGTGCACATCCTGCGGGATTTTCTGTCAAACAGGTATTTTCGCTATAAAGTCGAAGGCACTATCTCTTCTCCCCGCCTCCTCCGCGCAGGCGTTCCCCAGGGTTCAACCCTCTCTCCTATGTTATATTCGCTGTACACCAGTGACATTCCCCGCACGGGGCTTGTTCACCTGGCTATGTACGCGGATGACACTGCCCTTTACACTTCTTCGCGTGACACACGCCTACTAGCTGAGAGACTTCAGAAAGCGGCCCACGCACTCGGTGAGTGGTTCCGCCTATGGAGAATCGAGGTTAACCCCGAGAAAAGTAAAGCCATCCTCTTCCCTATGGCTCGCCATATACAGGTCTCTACCATACGTCTATTAGACAAGCCTATCCCTTGGGAAAAGCAAGTCAAATATCTAGGTGTCACTCTAGACTCTAGATTCTCCTTCAGACCCCACATCACGAATGTTTGCAATAAAGCAAAGTTCGTTCTTAGTCGTCTGTTCTGGTTGATAAACAAGCGGAGTAAAATGTCACTTAGACATAAGCTGACATTATACAAAACTTGTGTAAGGCCAATAATGTCATACGCTTGTGTCGCGTTCGCGCACACTAAGCTTGCTCCCCTTCAAATTGTACAAAATAAATTCTTACGTATCGCATCAGGCTGCCCCTGGTTCGTACGTAACGTCGACCTACATAGAGATTTTGAACTGGAATCGATTAACGAGCACTGCAAACGCTTAGCGACGCGCTACTTTGAGCGCGCAGGCTCGCACGCGAACCCCTTAATAAAAATGGCGTGTGATTACACACCCAACGCGCACCCAAAAAGAAGACGCCCGCGAAGCGTCCTTTTAGACCCCGATGACGCCATTACGTTAGCTAACGCCCCGTATATAGGTAGGAAATACACTACACATACACGACACAAACACCGTCGTCGACGGAATCGACGACGAAGTCCAGTTTTTTCCACGGCTCGGCCACGTCTCGGCGCGGTCGGGCCCAGCGGTTAGGGACCGCTAGCTCCCTTAGATTAGTCTAATTTTTGTCCCCAGTCGCGGCTTCACGTCGCGGCTGGCTTTGTTTAGCATAGGGAAATTCCCAGCCCGCTCGTCGATTGTAAGCCGAGGTTCGAGCCCCGCAGGGGGCGCCCTTACAGTCGTCGACCCCTCTCAAGCAGCCAGGTAGTGCTTGCTTTTTCTTCTGGGACAGAGTACCCTCTTCCCTACCCACCCGGTGTCGCTGTAAAGGCCAATAGGGCTAACAGCAATTACCTCAAGTTCGAAAAAAAAAAAAAAAAAAAAATATTTTTTTAACAAACGTCCCGCACGCTCAGTGTGTGTGTGTGTGTATACATATCTTTCTTTCTCATCGATAGTGGTATACAATACAAACTAGTTATCATGCCGCCCAAGACTAGCGGAAAGGCCGCCAAGAAATCCGGTAAGGCACAAAAGAACATCTCCAAGTCGGACAAGAAGAAGAAGAAGCACAAGAGGAAGGAGAGCTACGCCATCTACATCTACAAAGTGCTCAAACAAGTCCACCCGGACACCGGCATCTCCAGTAAGGCGATGTCCATCATGAACTCGTTCGTGAACGACATCTTCGAGCGCATCGCCGCCGAGGCGTCGCGACTCGCCCACTACAACAAGAGGTCCACGATCACGTCCAGGGAGGTGCAGACATCCGTGAGGCTCCTGTTGCCCGGCGAGTTGGCCAAGCACGCAGTCAGCGAAGGCACCAAGGCCGTCACCAAGTACACGAGCTCCAAGTGAAGTGGTCCGTCGTCGAAGAGACGAAGTTAAAAATCGAATGCGCTCGCGAACGTGCCGTGTGACGGTGTGTGTGTGTATGGTGGTGGTGTTGTTGTTGTGCTAAAGTGTGCTGCGTGGTGGTGGTGTGCGTCTTCGTCTGGTATGCACCGGTGGTGTATTACTACCATACACTACGCATACGCCACCAACAACAGCATCGGCATCATCGTCATCAACGGTCGTCGCGCGCATTCTCAAAAGGCCCTTTTAAGGGCCACTATATGATTCATGTTAAAAATAATTATAATACAGTTTCTCGCAAGACGTCTACCTCGAGTTAGTTAGTTAGTTTGAAGTATGCACGTGTGAATATATAGACTAATCAAAAAAAAAAAAAAAAATTATAGTAATATATACACACGAATGTCAATCAACTAATGACATATTAATTAGAAAAATAATCATAATAATACAAAATTAATAATAAATTACTACATAATAATAATAATAATAATAAATGATAATTAGCACATAATTGATAATTCAATTCTAATCCTATCATTAATCCACCAGTTACTACGGTAATACGGTAATAAAATTTATATTATTTTCATTATAAATAAATATATTCCTATTTGATATTTATCATTTGATATGTATGGCTGTTGTTCGTTTGTTCGTTCGTTCGACGAGATAGTCTCACCGCCCGACGCCCGTGCCCGTGCCCGTGCCCGTGCCCGTTCGCCTCGCTCGTTCCTTTTCGGAGCGTTTCGTTTCGCGCGCGCGAAAGGGACGACGGCTGCGCGATAGAGCGGAGCGGAGAGTGTCGTGTGTTGTTCATAAAAAGGCGGCCGTATTATGTTCGTTATTTTCGCTATAAAGTCGAAGGCACTATCTCTTCTCCCCGCCTCCTCCGCGCAGGCGTTCCCCAGGGTTCAACCCTCTCTCCTATGTTATATTCGCTGTACACCAGTGACATACCCCGCACGGGGCTTGTTCACCTGGCTATGTACGCGGATGACACTGCCCTTTACACTTCTTCGCGTGACACACGCCTACTAGCCGAGAGACTTCAGAAAGCGGCCCACGCACTCGGTGAGTGGTTCCGCCTATGGAGAATCGAGGTTAATCCCGAGAAAAGTAAAGCCATCCTCTTCCCTATGGCTCGCCATATACAGGTCTCTACCATACGTCTATTAGACAAGCCTATCCCTTGGGAAAAGCAAGTCAAATATCTAGGTGTCACTCTAGACTCTAGATTCTCCTTCAGACCCCACATCACGAATGTTTGCAATAAAGCAAAGTTCGTTCTTACTCGTCTGTTCTGGTTGATAAACAAGCGGAGTAAAATGTCACTTAGACATAAGCTGACATTATACAAAACTTGTGTAAGGCCAATATTGTCATACGCTTGTGTCGCGTTCGCGCACACTAAGCTGGCTCCCCTTCAAATTGTACAAAATAAATTCTTACGTATCGCATCAGGCTGCCCCTGGTTCGTTCGTAACGTCGACCTACATAGAGATTTTGAACTGGAATCGATTAACGAGCACTGCAAACGCTTAGCGACGCGCTACTTTGAGCGCGCAGGCTCGCACGCGAACCCCTTAATAAAAATGGCGTGTGATTACACACCCAACGCGCACCCCAAAAGAAGACGCCCGCGAAGCGTCCTTTTAGACCCCGATGACGCCATTACGTTAGCTAACGCCCCGTATATAGGTAGGAAATACACTACACATACACGACACAAACACCGTCGTCGACGGAATCGACGACGAAGTCCAGTTTTTTCCACGGCTCGGCCACGTCTCGGCGCGGTCGGGCCCAGCGGTTAGGGACCGCAAGCTCCCTTAGATTAGTCTAATTTTTGTCCCCAGTCGCGGCTTCACGTCGCGGCTGGCTTTGTTTAGCATAGGGAAATTCCCAGCCCGCTCGTCGATTGTAAGCCGAGGTTCGAGCCCCGCAGGGGGCGCCCTTACAGTCGTCGACCCCTCTCAAGCAGCCAGGTAGTGCTTGCTTTTCTTCTGGGACAGAGTACCCTCTTCCCTACCCACCCGGTGTCGCTGTAAAGGCCAATAGGGCTAACAGCAATTACCTCAAGTTCGAAAAAAAAAAAAAAAATGTTCGTTATACAGACGTTCCGCAATCGTCAGTCAGTCAGTCAGTCGGTTAGTTAGTTAGTTATTTGGTTCCGTACAAGTGTTGTTTGTGTGTGTTTGTGTGTAAGAGAAACTAACATGGCTCGCACCAAGCAAACCGCCCGCAAGTCCACCGGTGGTAAGGCGCCGCGCAAGCAGCTCGCCACCAAGGCGGCTCGCAAGAGCGCACCGGCCACCGGCGGCGTGAAGAAGCCCCACAGGTACAGGCCCGGCACCGTCGCCCTACGTGAGATTCGTCGCTACCAGAAGAGCACGGAGCTTCTGATCCGCAAGCTGCCCTTCCAGCGTTTGGTGCGTGAGATCGCGCAGGACTTCAAGACCGACCTGCGGTTCCAGAGCTCCGCCGTGATGGCCCTCCAGGAGGCGAGCGAGGCGTATCTGGTGAGCCTCTTCGAGGACACCAACCTTTGCGCGATTCACGCCAAACGTGTCACCATTATGCCGAAGGACATCCAGCTCGCCCGCAGGATCAGAGGCGAACGTGCGTAATTGTAAAAAAAAAAAAAAATTTTTTTACAATTGCAACAACGACGACGACGATATTGCGCGACGATATCGTTATTATTGTTTATGTAACCAAAAGGCCCTTCTCAGGGCCACAAATTGTTCTGATATTTATATTTTGAGAGAGAGAGAGATTAATATAATAGTTTCAAACGTGTACAACGAATCGTCTATAATAGTATAAAATATAATATACACACACACACACACACACAAATAAACAACATACTTAAACATGCCTGAAACAAAGGGGGGAGAGAGAGAGAGAGAGAACGATAATTAAAAAAAAAAAAAAAAAAAAAAAAAAAAAAATGATGAAAGTATTTAAAAATAAATAAATAAATAAAAATAAAATACATACAGACAGATAATAAATAAATAATATATTAAATAATAATTATTATTATAATTTATAAATTGAAGTGTATCATCTGATATCATCAAATTGGGATTAGAAAATGAGAAGTTCAGTTTATTTATTATCATCATCATCATTATTATTATTATTAGTAGTAATATTATTATTATTCTTTATTATTATTATAAATCGTACTCTTCCCCCCTCCCCCCACCACAGACGAGTGTAGCCGACAACAGCCGAACGCAAAAGCATATAATGTAGGGTGAAATCCGATGTTGGTAGTCTCCTCAGCGCGGTAGCCAAGCTTTTTGAGAGAGCGCTTCTACCCCTCCTGCTTCCGTTCGTCACACCCCGGGAGGAACAATTTGGATTTCGCAGCGGGCATTCAACTACACTCCAGGTGGCTAGAGTGTTGAGCCACGCAGCACACACCCTCAACAGGAAGGAGAGTGCCACAGCAGCCTTCCTGGATATGTCACGCGCATTCGACCGCGTGTGGCACCCGGGACTCCTGCATAAGGTGCTAAAAGCCGGCACCCCTCACCACGTCGCGCTTGTCCTCGCCGAATTCCTCCGAGGCAGGACTTTCCGCGTTCGAGTGGAGAGTGCCAGATCCCGCAGCCACTCGATCGCCGCCGGAGTCCCCCAGGGGAGTATTTTATCACCGGCCTTGTACAGTATCTACACAGACGACATCCCGGTGCGACAGGACACCATGTTGGCGCTATACGCAGACGACATTGCCCTGCTCACCCGATCGCTCAGCCTGACACACGCCGCTACGAAGCTTCAGCGCGCCCTCGACCTGCTGCCGGACTGGCTGGCGGAGTGGAGGCTCGCCCTCAACGTTTCCAAAACGCAAGCCCTCTGTTTTGGGGGCCGCAAAATGCCTCCTCCGCTGCGCCTGCAGGGCCAGCAGGTCCCATGGAGCCCCTACGCCACCTACCTCGGCGTAGTGATCGATCGCCGGCTACACATGACAGGGCATGTCAAGAAAGCCACCCAAGCGGCGAGAGTCGCTTTGTTCCTGTTGCGCCCATTATTTCGCTCACGTCTGCCGCTCAAAACCAAGCTGTCACTGTACAAGGCCTATGTCAGGCCACATCTGACATACGCTGCTCCCGCGTGGCTCGCACTCACGAGCCCTCGCCAAAGAAGAAACCTGCAGGTGGTCCAAAACCTCGCGCTCAGGCGAGTGACCCAGGCCCCATCCGTCGTGAGAAACGCGACCCTACACCGCGACCTCCGGATGGAGAGCCTGGAGGACCACATCGGCCGGCTCGCGTCTAACGCGTTCCGCCGCGCCGATGCCTCGGACCACCTCCATCTCCGCAACATCGCACCGCTGCACGCCAGGCCACCTGACGCTCGTCATAACCTCCCGAGGGACATCATCCCCCTCCCCATTCCCGACTCCTGAGCGCCACCTCGGTCGCTGGTCGCTTAAGCTGGGCCTCCCCCGGGCAACCGAGGGTCTCACCCGGCTGAGCTGACCGCCCAGGTGGCACACGCTCATCCCGCATCCCCCGCATCCTACGCACAGTAACTGACCAGAAGAGGTCAGTTACCCATCCCCTGGGCTATATAGGCCCTACCCAATGACGCACCCATGGTAATGGGCGCCGCTAGAAATCTCGGCCAGAGGGCTTACGCCCTGACGCCGATTCCCACCGCCACGGCGTTGGATGAAGAAAGCACACACGATGTTGGTAGTTCCGATCTGGCCTTGCTCCGGTGAGGTCGCCCGGTCGGGATTTTTTTCGCGCCAATTCTAACCGTTTTTCTCATATCCGATTATTCTCAGTTCCAGGAGCTGCCCTGGGCTGCGCTGTACTGTGTGGTGCTGGGCGGTGCTGCTGTGCCGCGCTGTGCTTCTGGACTGCGCTGTTTTGCCTGCGCGTATTTTCGCGCCATATTTAACGTGTTTATTAATCCGACCTATTCTCAATTTCAGTGGCTGCGCTGGGCTGTGCTGTGCTGTGCGGTGCTGCTGTGCCGCGCTGTGCTGTGCTGTGCTGCCTGCGCGGCGTTGTGCTGAGGTTGTGCAGTCTTGCTCCCGTTAAGGAGCTGTGAGTCGTCACTGAGTGAGTACATTGTCGTTTTAGTTAGGTACACATTACCAAAGTGAAAGTGCTAGATTAAGTTACACACCCTTTCTCTCGCCGCGAGGCGAGGGGAGTCACAAAAATGGCCGGGCTTAAAACGGAAGACATCTTCCGATATCTCGAGGCGAATCACGGAGACGCCTTTCGCGACGCGTTAGAGTACGCGCGCAGTTGTGGGTTGAGCCCGAGCTCCCCCGAAGTCGGCCCGAGTGCCGTAGCCGGCCCGAGTGCCGATGTCGAGCCGATGTCGTCGGACGGGCCGAGCGATGCCGAAGTCGCCCCGACCGAGCATCCCGCGAAGGCGGCCGAGGGCACCCGAGTGCCCCGCGCCCCCCCTGCGCCCCAGCTATCGGGCAGCGAGATGGAGGAGGACGGTTCCTCCTCCTCCGCAGAGAGTGACGACGGTTTCGAGACCGTCTCCAAACGTTCGGCCAAGCGTAAGGCCAAGGCCCCTAAGGCCCTCCCTCCGCCCAAGAAGGCTAACAAGCCCAAGGGCAAAACTTCCCGTCCGGAAGGCGCCGCGTCGCCGGTCCCCCTCTCCCCTGCCCCCGCTACCGCGGTTGAGCGGGAAGAGGCTGAGACCCCCCGCGCCCCCCGAGTCAAGCCTCCTCCCCCAATTTATGTGCAGGAAAAGCACAAGTGGGACAAGGTATCCCATTGGCTTAACAGCCAAAAGATAAACTTTTCTACCGCGCGCTTAACGCAGGTCGGTATCAAAGTCCAGGTTGCCTCCTCGTCGGAGCACCGACAGTTAACTTCATTCCTTCGGGAATATGGTATTGGTTACCACTCTTACGCCCTGGAGGACGAGCGCCAATTGCGCGTAGTCCTGAAGGGCATCCCTAAGGAGATAGACGTCGAATACGTCTTCACAGATCTCCGTAACAAAGGTTTTCCCGTGCGCCAAGCTCACCGTCTATATCATTCGCGTACTAAAGCGAAATTTGACTCTGTGTTAGCTGTCCTGGACCTCACTAGCGAGGGAAAGGAAATTTTCAATTTGAGGTCGGTGTGTTCGCTCACCGGCATCAAAGTCGAACCCCCGTATACTAGGGGCCTCATAGGGCAGTGCCATCGCTGCCAGTTATATGGTCACTCGGCCAGAAATTGTTTCGCGCGGCCTAGGTGCGTAAAGTGCCTAGACGATCACGCGACTGCGGATTGTCCCCGCAAAGTCCCGGACCCCGCCGTCCCCCCTAGCTGTGTGCTCTGCGAGACGCAGGGACATCCCGCGAATTACCGCGGATGCTCCCGCGCCCCTCGCAGACGCCCCACTAGGCGTGGAGGCAAAACCAGCCAAAATAAACAGGCGCCGGCGCCTATTCAATACGCGCCCGCCCCTCCCCCCAAGGTGAACGCTTGGTTCAAACCTGCGCCTCCCTTGGCACCCACCCGCCCTGCGGCGCCGGCCATCCAGCCGGTCGCCCAGGTGCCGATCGCTCGTCCTGCTGCGCCTTCCCGCGCACGCTCCGCAAACGCGGACGATCTAGCACTCGTGCTAGCGTTCGCGAGCGTAATAGACGACGGCGAACTTAAGGTGTTCGCCGACAAGCTGAGGAACTCGAATGGTTCCCAGCAAGCACGTATGCAGGCGCTCGTAGAGCACCAAAGTCTTCTGGGAGCCATCGCGGGCTTCCACGCAAAATAATTTTTTCCAATGGCGGTCATCAATAGATTTATCCCATTGCCCGCTGACTCGCAACTCGCGCGTATTAAGCCAAAAGCCCTGTCTATAGCGACTTTTAACGCAAACGGTGTCAAACGGCAAATTGAGTTAATGAGCGCCTTCGCTCACTCCCACCAATTAGATATATTCTGTATACAGGAGTCTTTTCTGAAACCTGGGGTTCGCAGTCCTAGTATTGCGAACTACAGGATTGTGAGAAATGATAGGGCCACCAAAGGGGGAGGCACTGTGATTTATTACAAAAAGAATCTACACTGTATACCGCTCGACCCTCCGTCTCTCGAAACAGCCGAAGCGTCGGTGTGCCAGGTATTCCTTACAGGCCATCAGCCACTGATAATTGCCTCTGTCTACCGCTCAGGGAAGAGGCAATTACTAGAAAGCGATATTTTATCGCTACTTAGTATGGGTGACTCGGTCCTTCTGATCGGGGATCTCAATTGTAAACATAAAAACTGGAATTCGACGGTGACTCACTCCGACGGTGTGAATCTCCTCGAATACACCAGTAAATATAACGCTTTCGTTATAGGCCCTACTTCGCCCACTCGCTTTGGTGCCCGAGGCACAGGCGAGGTCCTCGACATAGCGGTACTATCGAATGTTGGTTTGCTACAACAATCGATAGAAACATTTTCGGACCTTGATTCAGATCATCGTCCAGTCATTCTCAAGCTAGGTGTGGAGCGCCCCTCAGGCCCTCCCACCAAAACAGTTGTCGATTGGAGGAGATTTTCAAAGCTCCTCCGCTCTAATGAATCCCCGTTAAAGGAATTATTACCTGGCATCGCCGACTCTGCGGTGTTAGCGATAGACGCGGCGAATCAATTCACCACTTACATTCTCAATACAATCGAGAGTTGTTCGAAAGAGGTACCAAACTTACCCGACGGTAGGTTTGAAATCTCAGATAAACTCAGGCGGTTGATAAGACGCAGAAACAAAGCAATGCGACGACACGACAAATATCCGACTGACGATAATCGTAGGAAATATAATAGGTTAAAGAGGAGAGTTCGATTCGAATTCGAACTTCTGCGCGGTGAGTCGTGGGATAAAAAGCTCGAGGGGCTCGCGCCATCGCACCAGGCATTCTGGGCGCTGTCGCGAGCTTTTAGAGTCGATTGTCTCTCGACTATGCCTCCTCTTATTAGGCCCGATCTTACAATTGCTGCCGATGACACCGAAAAAGCGGAGTGCCTCGCTGACAGTTTAGAGGCTCAGTGTACCCCGAGTGGTCAGCCCTGCGACCCGAGCCATATCGAAAGAGTGGATTCCGCGGTCGCAGAGTGGGCGTCGACGCCCCCGCAAGGGGAACCGCTTCGCCCGACCTCGACCGACGAGGTCAAAGCCCTCATCAAAAATCTCAAAGATAGGAAGGCCCCGGGGCCTGACAAAATATCAAATAGAACTTTCAAGTCCCTTCCGACTCAGTTCATATCTCTATTGGTCATTATTTTTAATTCACTTTTAAAATCGTGCTCCTTCCCCGACGAGTGGAAGGAAGCCATTGTCATAGGTATACCAAAACCTAATAAGCCGCGGAATTTACCCTCCAGTTATAGACCTATCAGCCTTCTCAGCTGTTTAGGTAAATTGTATGAGAGAATCATACTTATTAGACTCTCCGAGGCGGTAGAGACCTATTGTCCGCTTATCAATGAGCAATTTGGTTTCAGAAAGAGACATTCTGCCATCCACCAAGTCCACCGCGTGGTAGAGCACATCGCTCGTCACCACGTGAGGACCGCACTTCGCAGTAACACTGCTGCCATCTTCCTCGACATAGCGAAAGCCTTTGACAAGGTCTGGCACAACGGCTTGATTTTCAAGCTGAGGCGTGCTGGCTTGCCAGACTGTCTCGTGCACATCCTGCGGGATTTTCTGTCAAACAGGTATTTTCGCTATAAAGTCGAAGGCACTATCTCTTCTCCCCGCCTCCTCCGCGCAGGCGTTCCCCAGGGTTCAACCCTCTCTCCTATGTTATATTCGCTGTACACCAGTGACATTCCCCGCACGGGGCTTGTTCACCTGGCTATGTACGCGGATGACACTGCCCTTTACACTTCTTCGCGTGACACACGCCTACTAGCTGAGAGACTTCAGAAAGCGGCCCACGCACTCGGTGAGTGGTTCCGCCTATGGAGAATCGAGGTTAACCCCGAGAAAAGTAAAGCCATCCTCTTCCCTATGGCTCGCCATATACAGGTCTCTACCATACGTCTACTAGACAAGCCTATCCCTTGGGAAAAGCAAGTCAAATATCTAGGTGTCACTCTAGACTCTAGATTCTCCTTCAGACCCCACATCACGAATGTTTGCAATAAAGCAAAGTTCGTTCTTAGTCGTCTGTTCTGGTTGATAAACAAGCGGAGTAAAATGTCACTTAGACATAAGCTGACATTATACAAAACTTGTGTAAGGCCAATATTGTCATACGCTTGTGTCGCGTTCGCGCACACTAAGCTGGCTCCCCTTCAAATTGTACAAAATAAATTCTTACGTATCGCATCAGGCTGCCCCTGGTTCGTACGTAACGTCGACCTACATAGAGATTTTGAACTGGAATCGATTAACGAGCACTGCAAACGCTTAGCGACGCGCTACTTTGAGCGCGCAGGCTCGCACGCGAACCCCTTAATAAAAATGGCGTGTGATTACACACCCAACGCGCACCCCAAAAGAAGACGCCCGCGAAGCGTCCTTTTAGACCCCGATGACGCCATTACGTTAGCTAACGCCCCGTATATAGGTAGGAAATACACTACACATACACGACACAAACACCGTCGTCGACGGAATCGACGACGAAGTCCAGTTTTTTCCACGGCTCGGCCACGTCTCGGCGCGGTCGGGCCCAGCGGTTAGGGACCGCTAGCTCCCTTAGATTAGTCTAATTTTTGTCCCCAGTCGCGGCTTCACGTCGCGGCTGGCTTTGTTTAGCATAGGGAAATTCCCAGCCCGCTCGTCGATTGTAAGCCGAGGTTCGAGCCCCGCAGGGGGCGCCCTTACAGTCGTCGACCCCTCTCAAGCAGCCAGGTAGTGCTTGCTTTTCTTCTGGGACAGAGTACCCTCTTCCCTACCCACCCGGTGTCGCTGTAAAGGCCAATAGGGCTAACAGCAATTACCTCAAGTTCGAAAAAAAAAAAAAAAAAAAAAAAAAAAACCGATGTTGGTCAGTTCCGATCTGGCCTTGCTACGGTGAGGTCGCCCGGTCGGGATTTTTTCGCGCCAATTCTAACCGTTTTTCTCATATCCGATTATTCTCAGTTCCAGGAGCTGCCCTGGGCTGCGCTGTACTGTGTGGTGCTGGGCGGTGCTGCTGTGCCGCGCTGTGCTTCTGGACTGCGCTGTTTTGCCTGCGCGTATTTTCGCGCCATATTTAACGTGTTTATTAATCCGACCTATTCTCAATTTCAGTGGCTGCGCTGGGCTGTGCTGTGCTGTGCGGTGCTGCTGTGCCGCGCTGTGCTGTGCTGTGCTGCCTGCGCGGCGTTGTGCTGAGGTTGTGCAGTCTTGCTCCCGTTAAGGAGCTGTGAGTCGTCACTGAGTGAGTACATTGTCGTTTTAGTTAGGTACACATTACCAAAGTGAAAGTGCTAGATTAAGTTACACACCCTTTCTCTCGCCGCGAGGCGAGGGGAGTCACAAAAATGGCCGGGCTTAAAACGGAAGACATCTTCCGATATCTCGAGGCGAATCACGGAGACGCCTTTCGCGACGCGTTAGAGTACGCGCGCAGTTGTGGGTTGAGCCCGAGCTCCCCCGAAGTCGGCCCGAGTGCCGTAGCCGGCCCGAGTGCCGATGTCGAGCCGATGTCGTCGGACGGGCCGAGCGATGCCGAAGTCGCCCCGACCGAGCATCCCGCGAAGGCGGCCGAGGGCACCCGAGTGCCCCGCGCCCCCCGCGCCCCCCCTGCGCCCCAGCTATCGGGCAGCGAGATGGAGGAGGACGGTTCCTCCTCCTCCGCAGAGAGTGACGACGGTTTCGAGACCGTCTCCAAACGTTCGGCCAAGCGTAAGGCCAAGGCCCCTAAGGCCCTCCCTCCGCCCAAGAAGGCTAACAAGCCCAAGGGCAAAACTTCCCGTCCGGAAGGCGCCGCGTCGCCGGTCCCCCTCTCCCCTGCCCCCGCTACCGCGGTTGAGCGGGAAGAGGCTGAGACCCCCCGCGCCCCCCGAGTCAAGCCTCCTCCCCCAATTTATGTGCAGGAAAAGCACAAGTGGGACAAGGTATCCCATTGGCTTAACAGCCAAAAGATAAACTTTTCTACCGCGCGCTTAACGCAGGTCGGTATCAAAGTCCAGGTTGCCTCCTCGTCGGAGCACCGACAGTTAACTTCATTCCTTCGGGAATATGGTATTGGTTACCACTCTTACGCCCTGGAGGACGAGCGCCAATTGCGCGTAGTCCTGAAGGGCATCCCTAAGGAGATAGACGTCGAATACGTCTTCACAGATCTCCGTAACAAAGGTTTTCCCGTGCGCCAAGCGCACCGTCTATATCATTCGCGTACTAAAGCGAAATTTGACTCTGTGTTAGCTGTCCTGGACCTCACTAGCGAGGGAAAGGAAATTTTCAATTTGAGGTCGGTGTGTTCGCTCACCGGCATCAAAGTCGAACCCCCGTATACTAGGGGCCTCATAGGGCAGTGCCATCGCTGCCAGTTATATGGTCACTCGGCCAGAAATTGTTTCGCGCGGCCTAGGTGCGTAAAGTGCCTAGACGATCACGCGACTGCGGATTGTCCCCGCAAAGTCCCGGACCCCGCCGTCCCCCCTAGCTGTGTGCTCTGCGAGACGCAGGGACATCCCGCGAATTACCGCGGATGCTCCCGCGCCCCTCGCAGACGCCCCACTAGGCGTGGAGGCAAAACCAGCCAAAATAAACAGGCGCCGACGCCTATTCAATACGCGCCCGCCCCTCCCCCCAAGGTGAACGCTTGGTTCAAACCTGCGCCTCCCTTGGCACCCACCCGCCCTGCGGCGCCGGCCATCCAGCCGGTCGCCCAGGTGCCGATCGCTCGTCCTGCTGCGCCTTCCCGCGCACGCTCCGCTAACGCGGACGATCTAGCACTCGTGCTAGCGTTCGCGAGCGTAATAGACGACGGCGAACTTAAGGTGTTCGCCGACAAGCTGAGGAACTCGAATGGTTCCCAGCAAGCACGTATGCAGGCGCTCGTAGAGCACCAAAGTCTTCTGGGAGCCATCGCGGGCTTCCACGCAAAATAATTTTTTCCAATGGCGGTCATCAATAGATTTATCCCATTGCCCGCTGACTCGCAACTCGCGCGTATTAAGCCAAAAGCCCTGTCTATAGCGACTTTTAACGCAAACGGTGTCAAACGGCAAATTGAGTTAATGAGCGCCTTCGCTCACTCCCACCAATTAGATATATTCTGTATACAGGAGTCTTTTCTGAAACCTGGGGTTCGCAGTCCTAGTATTGCGAACTACAGGATTGTGAGAAATGATAGGGCCACCAAAGGGGGAGGCACTATGATTTATTACAAAAAGAATCTACACTGTATACCGCTCGACCCTCCGTCTCTCGAAACAGCCGAAGCGTCGGTGTGCCAGGTATTCCTTACAGGCCATCAGCCACTGATAATTGCCTCTGTCTACCGCTCAGGGAAGAGGCAATTACTAGAAAGCGATATTTTATCGCTACTTAGTATGGGTGACTCGGTCCTTCTGATCGGGGATCTCAATTGTAAACATAAAAACTGGAATTCGACGGTGACTCACTCCGACGGTGTGAATCTCCTCGAATACACCAGTAAATATAACGCTTTCGTTATAGGCCCTACTTCGCCCACTCGCTTTGGTGCCCGAGGCACAGGCGAGGTCCTCGACATAGCGGTACTATCGAATGTTGGTTTGCTACAACAATCGATAGAAACATTTTCGGACCTTGATTCAGATCATCGTCCAGTCATTCTCAAGCTGGGTGTGGAGCGCCCCTCAGGCCCTCCCACCAAAACAGTTGTCGATTGGAGGAGATTTTCAAAGCTCCTCCGCTCTAATGAATCCCCGTTAAAGGAATTATTACCTGGCATCGCCGACTCTGCGGTGTTAGCGATAGACGCGGCGAATCAATTCACCACTTACATTCTCAATACAATCGAGAGTTGTTCGAAAGAGGTACCAAACTTACCCGACGGTAGGTTTGAAATCTCAGATAAACTCAGGCGGTTGATAAGACGCAGAAACAAAGCAATGCGACGACACGACAAATATCCGACTGACGATAATCGTAGGAAATATAATAGGTTAAAGAGGAGAGTTCGATTCGAATTCGAACTTCTGCGCGGTGAGTCGTGGGATAAAAAGCTCGAGGGGCTCGCGCCATCGCACCAGGCATTCTGGGCGCTGTCGCGAGCTTTTAGAGTCGATTGTCTCTCGACTATGCCTCCTCTTATTAGGCCCGATCTTACAATTGCTGCCGATGACACCGAAAAAGCGGAGTGCCTCGCTGACAGTTTAGAGGCTCAGTGTACCCCGAGTGGTCAGCCCTGCGACCCGAGCCATATCGAAAGAGTGGATTCCGCGGTCGCAGAGTGGGCGTCGACGCCCCCGCAAGGGGAACCGCTTCGCCCGACCTCGACCGACGAGGTCAAAGCCCTCATCAAAAATCTCAAAGATAGGAAGGCCCCGGGGCCTGACAAAATATCAAATAGAACTTTCAAGTCCCTTCCGACTCAGTTCATATCTCTATTGGTCATTATTTTTAATTCACTTTTAAAATCGTGCTCCTTCCCCGACGAGTGGAAGGAAGCCATTGTCATAGGTATACCAAAACCTAATAAGCCGCGGAATTTACCCTCCAGTTATAGACCTATCAGCCTTCTCAGCTGTTTAGGTAAATTGTATGAGAGAATCATACTTATTAGACTCTCCGAGGCGGTAGAGACCTATTGTCCGCTTATCAATGAGCAATTTGGTTTCAGAAAGAGACATTCTGCCATCCACCAAGTCCACCGCGTGGTAGAGCACATCGCTCGTCACCACGTGAGGACCGCACTTCGCAGTAACACTGCTGCCATCTTCCTCGACATAGCGAAAGCCTTTGACAAGGTCTGGCACAACGGCTTGATTTTCAAGCTGAGGCGTGCTGGCTTGCCAGACTGTCTCGTGCACATCCTGCGGGATTTTCTGTCAAACAGGTATTTTCGCTATAAAGTCGAAGGCACTATCTCTTCTCCCCGCCTCCTCCGCGCAGGCGTTCCCCAGGGTTCAACCCTCTCTCCTATGTTATATTCGCTGTACACCAGTGACATTCCCCGCACGGGGCTTGTTCACCTGGCTATGTACGCGGATGACACTGCCCTTTACACTTCTTCGCGTGACACACGCCTACTAGCTGAGAGACTCCAGAAAGCGGCCCACGCACTCGGTGAGTGGTTCCGCCTATGGAGAATCGAGGTTAACCCCGAGAAAAGTAAAGCCATCCTCTTCCCTATGGCTCGCCATATACAGGTCTCTACCATACGTCTATTAGACAAGCCTATCCCTTGGGAAAAGCAAGTCAAATATCTAGGTGTCACTCTAGACTCTAGATTCTCCTTCAGACCCCACATCACGAATGTTTGCAATAAAGCAAAGTTCGTTCTTAGTCGTCTGTTCTGGTTGATAAACAAGCGGAGTAAAATGTCACTTAGACATAAGCTGACATTATACAAAACTTGTGTAAGGCCAATAATGTCATACGCTTGTGTCGCGTTCGCGCACACTAAGCTTGCTCCCCTTCAAATTGTACAAAATAAATTCTTACGTATCGCATCAGGCTGCCCCTGGTTCGTACGTAACGTCGACCTACATAGAGATTTTGAACTGGAATCGATTAACGAGCACTGCAAACGCTTAGCGACGCGCTACTTTGAGCGCGCAGGCTCGCACGCGAACCCCTTAATAAAAATGGCGTGTGATTACACACCCAACGCGCACCCAAAAAGAAGACGCCCGCGAAGCGTCCTTTTAGACCCCGATGACGCCATTACGTTAGCTAACGCCCCGTATATAGGTAGGAAATACACTACACATACACGACACAAACACCGTCGTCGACGGAATCGACGACGAAGTCCAGTTTTTTCCACGGCTCGGCCACGTCTCGGCGCGGTCGGGCCCAGCGGTTAGGGACCGCTAGCTCCCTTAGATTAGTCTAATTTTTGTCCCCAGTCGCGGCTTCACGTCGCGGCTGGCTTTGTTTAGCATAGGGAAATTCCCAGCCCGCTCGTCGATTGTAAGCCTAGGTTCGAGCCCCGCAGGGGGCGCCCTTACAGTCGTCGACCCCTCTCAAGCAGCCAGGTAGTGCTTGCTTTTTCTTCTGGGACAGAGTACCCTCTTCCCTACCCACCCGGTGTCGCTGTAAAGGCCAATAGGGCTAACAGCAATTACCTCAAGTTCGAAAAAAAAAAAAAAAACGATGTTGGTATCACAAGTATCAACCGTACGTTCGTAGTCGAACGTCTCCCCGTCGCTCGCGTGAAGTAAAGTAATACAAGTTTATAGTCGACATGACCGGTCGCGGTAAAGGTGGAAAGGGTCTGGGGAAAGGTGGAGCGAAGCGTCACAGGAAAGTGCTGCGCGATAACATCCAGGGCATCACGAAGCCGGCGATCCGTCGTCTCGCCCGCAGGGGCGGCGTCAAACGTATATCCGGCCTGATATACGAGGAGACTCGCGGAGTGCTGAAGGTGTTCCTCGAGAACGTGATCCGCGACGCCGTCACTTACACGGAGCACGCCAAGAGGAAGACCGTCACCGCCATGGACGTCGTGTACGCCCTGAAGCGGCAGGGGCGCACTCTGTACGGCTTCGGCGGTTAATAATAAAACTGAAGACCGCGAAGACCAGTACGCCGCCACTCTAGTGAAACCGACGAGAGCGAGAAGAATTGTGAAGTGTGCGGGGGTGAGTGGGGGCTGAGGGGTTGGTGTCTCTGTCTCCGTGCGTGTGTGTGTGTGCGCTGCGTGTGTGCACGGACGCGGTCAGTGTAATCGTTTACATCTAGATTATGACACCCTCGAACCCGCCCGCCCATAATCTCTCCGTCTCTCCGTCGGCTTACTATTGTGGCGACAGAAAAAAAAAAAAAAGGCCCTTCTCAGGGCCGCACACATTTCAAAAGAAACAAATAAAATATGTTTCACGGCCACAAGGACGTCACGAACGTGTTGCCACCACTGACACGTTGACATTAGCAACGGAGTCTGTGGTAAACATTGAAAATCTTAATGATTTTATTATGACTATATGATATTACAACACACACACACACACACACACACACACACACACACACACACACACACACACACACACACACACTAGACACACTACACTCGAACGTTGCGAGAGTGAATGGTGTAGAAGAGGATTTACTAACTATTTACACATTTAGTACATTTCAGTAAATAAACAATTAATAATATATTACCTATATAGACACTCAATACGAGAGAGATTTAATGATGAGTGATTGATGCCTATTATTATTATTATGTACTCGTATGTATATACACACAACATTATAATTAATATTTGATTGTAGTAGTAGGAACGTTTGTAATCTACTAATAAGCAATCCCACTTGCAATATACAATTGTTAGCGTAGTGAACACATAATAACCATAAAATCCTACGTCGCGGTAAAGTGACGCACGCAGTCTCCTTTGATATGAAACGACCGATATGATGACCACGACGACGACGACGACGACGGCGAAGTTCGATATTATATATATATATATATATATATATATATATATATATATATATATATATATATATATATATATATATATATATATATATATATATATATATATATATATTGTTCATTTTATTTTTATTTTTTATTTTTTAAGTTTAAATTCTAAAAGAGGAAAGAAAAGAAAACAAAGAGAATATATTTATATATGTATATGTTAAATAATAATATATACACAGACACTCACCTCTGTAACAACACTCGGCGTACTCGACAACGGCGGCCGCGGTGGGCCGCTGACGCTGAGCGAGCCGGGCATCGCGGGTGTTTTACGATGCTCCACTTGGAGGTCCTCGAGGAGGTCGACGGGCGGTCGCACGGCGATCTTTCGATGTCTCCGGGCGGGCGGGTATTCTTCGCTTTCGATCTGTCGAAACGCATCATTGTTTCATTAAATTTTTATAGAGAAAAATAACTTTTAAACACGACCGGAGGTACGCACGTAGCACTTCGACGAATTCGACAGCTCGTATTTCATTCAAATCGACGCGTGCCATAGCTTTCGGGCGGCGAGCCGGTGGACAGGTTCACGGCGGAGGCCGTCACGGGTCGCGGGTCCGTCCCAATGTCTCGAATAATGTAAAAATTATAATTTTCTAGACGCCTGTTAGTGAAAAGTTTTAAGCGTTCGTACGAGAAAATGTCCAGCGACACCGCGGCTCTCCTCACGGTATCACTAACGCTCTTACTGCCACTAGCGACCTCTGCCACGCCAGTATCGTACAACGTAGTCCTCGCGCGCGCGATATATATGTGTGTATATAAACTATAATTCCCGCGTCGTCTCCGTTCATAACAATTTAGTTCTCTTTGTGAGTGGTGATCGTGTGCGCGTGTGCGTGTAATAATAAATAAATAAATAAATAACAATAACAAAAACAATAATGGCCGACGCCGCAGTAGCATCAGAAGCTCCCGCTCCCGTCACCCCGGCGAAGAAACCAAAGTCTGCGGGCGCCGCCTCCGCCGCCGCCGCCGCCGCCGCCGCTAAGAAGCCGAAAGCGAAACCGACCCACCCCAAGACCTCCGAGATGGTCAACAGCGCCATCAAGGAGCTCAAGGAGCGCAGCGGTTCGTCTCTGCAGGCTATCAAAAAGTACATAGCGGCCCAGTACAAGGTGGACGCCGAGAAATTGGCCCCGTTCATTAGAAAATACCTAAAGAGCGCCGTCGAGTCCGGCGCTTTGATACAGACCAAGGGCAAGGGCGCTTCTGGCAGTTTCAAACTCGAGTCCAAATCGTCCGCTTCGAAGAGCAAGCAGTCGGCGGCCGGCGGCGCCGGCAAGGGATCCTCCGCCGCAGCGTCCGGCCCGTCGTCGTCGGCCTCCGCCTCGTCGCGATCGAAGAAGGCGTCCGGAGCGCCCGCGGCGGCGTCCGCCGGCGGCAGGGCCGGCAAGAAAGGTGCCGCAGCAGCCGCCGCAGCGGCCGCCGCAGCGTCCTCGCCGTCCAAGTCCAAATCGAAGGCGGCGGCAGTGAAGGACAAGAAAGCGGCCGCTGCGAAGAAGAAGCCCGCCGCCGCAGCAGCCAAGAAGGCCTCCGCCGCCGCCTCCGCCGCATCCTCCGCTTCGAAGGCGAAGGGCGGAGCCGCCGCTTCGAAGGCGAAGAAGACCGCCAAGCCGCCTACGAAGAAGCCCAAAGCGCCCAAGCCAAAGAAGGCAGCGACGCCCAGATCCAAGCCGGCGGCAAAGAAGGCCGCGTCCGCCACGCCGAAAAAGTGAATGTATAAAATAAAATAAGTGCAAAACGAACGTTAAATAACGCGCGAGCGCTTCACGAGAATAGCTTGTGTGTTGTGTGTGTGCGTGTGTGACGGCGATGTGTATATGTGCTGCAATAACAGCACGACAAAAAGCCCTTCTCAGGGCTAACAAAAGTTTCTAAATACACCTATACCTAATATAGGAATGGTAAAGTTTCAACGACGAACGTCTCGGTCTTATGGAGAAAACAAAAAACAAAAATAAGAAATATATATTATATAAATGTAAACGAAGCGAGTAAATACTTCGTTCAGCTATGACATTGACGTCTCTTAAAAACAAGAAAGAAAGAATAATATATATTTTATTATTTATTTAAATTAACTAATTAATACGAACTGGTGAAACGATAACTTTAACCCTAATATCCAAGGATAATTATAAAACACATTATAAAACAACATTATTTACTCACTTCGTTCACACACATATATATATATATATATATATATATATATATATATATATATATATATATATATATATATATATATAAATGGTGACAACAAATAAACTAACCTTATTACGTGTTATGATGTATTCGCCCCGACATTCCCTCGCTATTTGCACTATCTACACTTTCACTCACACTGGAAAACAGTTAAAACACAAATTAATTTTGTATATTAATTAATAAAAACACAAAAATAAAACAACATGCAAAGAAATCAACTTTTACAGAACTCATATTCCTTCCGCTCCAAGTTTAAAAGTGAGTTTCTCGAATTTTCCGACCACACCGTGACGCATCCTTTTTCAAAAAAAGAACACCTTTCTTTTTTTTTTTTTTTTTTTGTTTTTATTAGGCAAAGACCGGTCGATATTATTGCGAATATTAAAACTTATAAATATAAAATCATTACACAAATAGCAATATATATTAAAAAAAAAAAAAACTATATTTTTTTTTATTTATTTATTTGTTATTACATATTATTTATTTTTTTTTTTTATTTTTTTTTTTAAATTTATTATATATATATATATATATATATATATATATATATTTAATTCATAAATTAATTATTTAAAAGAAAGAACTAATCGCTCGGCTTACTTCGCCGATTGTCGTGCGACGTCGTGCGCCACAATCGTCTAGGAGGCCGCTGGCTTGCGTCCCCACCGAAAACGCTTGCGAGGCACACGTATATAGTACAAAAATGGCGGTTTTTAAAAGGCGTGTTGTGTTGTGTAGTGCAGTGACTCGCAGTGCTGTGTTGTGCTGTGGTTCCTGCCCTGCCCCGCCCGATCCAGGAGAGGTATAATTTAGTATTAAGTTATTTCTCTTTTATTTTTCCGTTTTTATTTTTTGCCCCCTCAGGGTTTCATTATCCGACATGGACGCTTTTATACTTGCGTTACCGAAGGAAAACCTCGTGGAATTCCTTAAAAGTCATCATACGAACGCGTACGACGGGCTCGCGGTATTCGCCCAGAATGTTCAGGTGAATGCACCTGAACTACTGGAGGGTTCGAACCCCTCAACCAACGCTCCGGCCACCTCCATTACGGGGATGGATGTGGCCGAGGATTTCGCCGACGACGGTTTCGAGACCGTCGTCACCAAAGCGGCGAAAAGGAAGGCGAAGGTCATTGAGACGGCCGCGCCCTCCAAAACACCAAAAAAAACGGCCAAAGCCAAAAACGCCGCCCCTGACTCACGGGTCAGCAGAGGCGGCTCCATTTCCCCGCTCCCGGCGGACAAAACTAAGGAGGCCCCTCAGGCCGAGGCCCGCGCGCCTTCTCCAACGGCCCTTCAGGCCGAGGCCCGCGCGCCTCCTGCGGCCCTTCAGGCCGAGGCCCGCGCGCCTCCAGCGGCCCTTCAGGCCACCGCGACCGCGAACCCACCGACGGCCCCTCAGGCCACCGCGACGCCAAGGGTACGTATGCCCCCGCCCGTCATAATCCAGGACAAGCAGGCCTGGAACAAGGTGTCAGCCTGGATGCTCGTGCAGAAGGTGAATTTCACCACTGCACGCGCCACCCAGGATGGCATCAAGGTCCAGTGCCCTGCGACCTCGGACCACCGCCGCCTCACGGCACACCTCAGGGAGGCCAACGTTGGCTTCCACACCTATGCTCTTGAAGAAGAGCGCCATCTACGCGTCGTCATTAAAGGAATCCCGAAGGAGATTGAGTCCGCACTCGTACTCCAGGACCTTCAGTCCCAGGGCTTCCCCGTCCGCGAGGTACATCGGATGTACCACTTTAGGGACAAAAAACCGTTTGACAGTGTACTCGTTATTTTAGACCATTCCCACGCGGGAAAACAGATATACAACGTCCGCGCGATTTGTTACCTGACGGGGCTCCGCGTGGAGCCTCCTCGTAACCGCGGCCTAATCGGGCAGTGCCATCGCTGCCAGCTTTACGGGCACTCGGCCCGAAACTGCAACGCACGTCCTAGGTGCGTCAAATGCCTGGGAGACCACGGGACTGCGGATTGTCCCCGCAAGGTCCCAGACCCCGCCGTTCCGCCTAGCTGCGTGCTGTGCGAGACCCAGGGACACCCCGCTAATTACCGCGGGTGCCCCAGGGCCCCGCGCCGCAGGCATCCTGGGCAGGGCGGCGGGGCAGGTAGGGTTTCGAGACCCTACCCTAACTTCACAAGAACACCTGTGGCGCCCTCAGCTCCGCAGGTGTATTACCCAGCACCGCCTCCGACCACGAACGCGTGGATAAGGCCCGCGACCGCGCCGCAGGTGAACCCACGTCCGGTCACCGCCCCCGCGTACGTACCCAACCAATCGTCCGATTCCGAGATCGTCTCGGAATTCATAGGGCGTTTCGACATCGACGAGCTTCTCGTATTCGCCGACAAATTACGCCGAACGAACGGCAACGAGCAGGCAAGAATCAAGGCCACAGTCGACCACGCGAAACTCATCAAAGCCATCGTGGGCTTTAAAGCGTAAATTTTCCAATGGCGGTTTTTAACAGCAATACGCCATTGCCCGCTGACGCGCGCCTTGCGCGTATTAAACCTAGAGCCCTAAGCATCGCGACGTTTAACGCTAACAGTGTCGCCGGCCAACGTGACCTAATCCGCGATTTCATTACCGCGCATCAACTTGACATCCTGTGCGTACAGGAGTCATTCCTAAAACCTAGTATTCGCGATCCGAAAATTGCAAATTATAGACTCGTCCGTAACGACAGACTCGCCACTAAAGGCGGAGGCACCCTAATCTATTACAAAAAGACACTCCACTGTGTCCCGTTAGACCCACCAGCGGCACTCGAAAACATCGAAGCGTCTATCTGCCAGATCTTTCTCACAGGCCATCAGCCAATCACCATAGCTTCTGTATATCATTCTTCTTCTAAACCAATTCTAGAGAATGACATTCGTTTACTCCTCAATATGGGAGACTCCGTCCTTCTGACCGGAGACCTTAATTGTAAAAACACCATTTGGAACTCTACTAAGACATGTCCACGAGGACAACTATTAGAACGCCTCGCGGACAGGTACAACCTCTCCGTAATAGGTCCACCGACACCTTCCCGGTTTCCCACCGGTAATCACGGACACCCAGAAGTACTGGACATAGTGATTCTAAAGAACGTCGCCCTCAGGCTGCGGTCTATAGAATCACTATCGGAACTAGACTCAGACCATCGCCCAGTTGTTTTCAAAATAGGCACAGACTCCCCTTCAGGGCCACCCACCAAAACTATCATCAATTGGAAAAAGTTCGCTAAACTCATCAAAGCGGACGATTCTCCACTCATCGATCTCATCCCTGGCATTATAGACTCAGTAGATGTTGCCAAGGAAGCCGCGTCCAAATTCACGACGTTTATTCAAGAAGCTCTCCTCAGCTGCTCGAAAGAGGTCCCAGATCTGCCTGAAGGTAGATTTGAGATCTCAGGGAAGCTCAGGGAGCTAGTCCGACGTAAAAATTTAGCTACTAGAGCTCACGATGCGTGCCCGAATGCCGCAAACAGTAGGAAATTAAACAATCTTCGGAGGCAAGTCAAGTCCCAATTTGAACAGCTCAGAGGTGAGTCTTGGGATAGTCGACTCGAAGGGCTCTCGCCATCATCCCAGGCGTACTGGGCGCTGTCGAGAACCTTTCGATCCGACACAGTGGCGACTATGCCTCCGCTTACAAAACCCGATAATACGATAGCGGCCGACGACACTGAAAAGGCAGAATGCCTAGCGGACAGCCTAGAGGCACAATGCTCACCTAGCACCCTACCATGTGACCCGGATCACTTGACGGAAGTGGACTCCGAGGTCACAGAGTGGGCTTCGATGCCCCCGACTGGCGAACCGGTTCGCCCCACGGACGTAGAAGAGGTTAAGTCCATTCTCAAGGACTTAAACCCAAAAAAGGCCCCGGGGCCCGACAAAATCCCTAATAAAGTTTTAAAGTCCCTTCCGATTCACTTCGTATCATTACTAGTCATGATTTTCAATGCTCTTTTAGCAGGTTGCTCCTTTCCTACCGAATGGAAGGAAGCAATAGTTATAGGCATTCGCAAGCCCAAAAAACCCGCCAACCTTCCCTCCAGCTACAGACCCATCAGTCTTATTAGCAGTTTAGGGAAAATCTACGAGAGAATCGTTCTCAGTAGATTAAAGGAAATAGTCGAGGCAAAACAACTGTTCATCAACGAACAGTTCGGTTTTAGACCCCACCACTCGTCCATACACCAAGTTCACCGGCTTACCGAACATATCGCGAAATATAACGTCCGTAGATCGATTCGTAGCGACACGGCGGCCATTTTCTTAGACATCGCCAAAGCCTTCGACAAGGTCTGGCACAACGGCCTGCTCTTCAAGCTCCGTCGTATGGCTCTGCCAGACTCTCTCGTTCACATCATTCGGGAATACCTGTCGAATCGCACGTTCCGATATAGATTAGAAGGGACCCTATCGTCCCCTAGACCCGTTCGCGCCGGAGTCCCGCAAGGCTCCACTCTTTCACCGTTACTATACGCGCTTTACACTAGCGACATTCCGCGTACCGATAAAGTAGAACTTGCGATGTATGCCGATGATACCGCCCTTTACACCACGGATCGCTCCGCTTGGATCCTAGCCGAAAGACTGCAACGAGCTGCCGACGCCCTAGGCGATTGGTTCAGCAAGTGGCGGTTCGAGGTTAACCCGGAGAAAAGCGTAGCCGTCCTCTTCCCTCGTAAGCGTTACGAGACCGTCTCGACTATTTACCTGCAAGGCAAACCGATCCCCTGGGAATCCAAGGTCAAATACCTAGGCGTCGTACTAGATTCGAAACTCTCCTTCCGGCCGCACATCACGTATGTCAGGAACAAAGCCACATACGTCATGAACAGGCTGTATCCGCTCATCTGCAAGCGGAGTAAAATGTCACTTCGCAACAAGCTGACATTGTACAAAACTTGCATCCGTCCCGTCATGACCTATGCTTGTGTCGTGTTCGCACACACCAAGATAGACCTCCTTCAGAGGGTCCAAAATAAATTTCTACGAATGGCATCCGGATGCCCATGGTACGTACGCAACGTTGACCTACACAAAGACTTCGAGCTAGAATCGCTCAAGGAATTCTGCAAGCGCCTGGCCAAGCGCTACTACGAGCGTGCAGATTCCCATTCCAACCCACTCATTGTCGAAGCGTGTAAGTACGCTCCTCACCCACATCCACGTCTTCGACGCCCTCGAAGCGTGCTTCTGGACCCCGACGATCCTATCACTGCTGCCAACGCCCAATACATTGGGAGGATCCACTCCTCAGTCCCACGTCCCACTCTCCGCCGCCGTAAGAGGCGGCGAGGCCAGTCATATCTAACGGCACGCCCGCGCCTCGGCGCGGCGGGGCCCAATGGACGAAACCCACCATGATTAGCGTACGCGGGGCATTCCCCCGCGATCGCTATCACTTCACGAGCGTCCATCAAAGCTCGTAATTCTAATCTTCAGGGGCGAGCTACACTCGCCCCTCCCAGCCCGGTGACGCTGTCAAGACCATTCCAGGTCAACAGCATTAAAGTCCATTCGAAAAAAAAAAAAAAAAAAAAAAGGTTTTTAAAAACCCGCATACACTAGTCCGCTGCTCGCGACCGTGAGCGCTCGCGTATTTTAATATTGTCTTTGTGTTTAGTCTTACTCTCGTGCACCACCATCATGTCGGGTCGCGGTAAAGGTGGCAAAGTGAAGGGAAAGGCAAAGTCTCGTTCCAACCGTGCCGGACTTCAATTTCCAGTGGGCCGCATACATAGACTTTTGAGAAAAGGGAACTACGCAGAACGCGTGGGAGCCGGTGCACCGGTCTACCTGGCCGCCGTGATGGAGTATCTGGCCGCCGAAGTGCTCGAGTTGGCCGGAAACGCCGCTCGGGACAACAAGAAGACCAGAATCATCCCGAGGCATCTCCAATTGGCGATCCGTAATGACGAGGAGTTGAACAAGTTGCTCTCGGGAGTTACGATCGCGCAGGGAGGTGTACTGCCCAACATCCAAGCAGTCCTCTTACCGAAGAAGACCGAGAAGAAAGCCTAATTCACTCACTCACTCTAGTGGTGCGCACGGTGCACGGTGTTATGTGTGCTTGTGTTGTGTATTTGGTTTTCTTCTTTTTTTTTTGGTTATTATTTTTTTTTTTAATTAAAAGGCCCTTTTAAGGGCCACAAAATATTTCTGTGAACGCTTCTAAATTGCATAAAACGTTTCATTATGGTAGACGTCTTCAAAATCACAATATGACACTACGATACAATAGGATACTATACACACACACACACACACACACACACACACACACACACACACACACACACAGATCTATATTTTAATACAAAACAACAAAAAAAAAAAAAAAGTTACACGTTCCTATGTTTATTAAATATTGTAAAAAAAAAAAGAAAAAAAAAAAAAAAATAATAATAATACGTGTCGTGGCGCAGCGGCACGAAGTGTGACTGTAGAACCTACTGGTTGTGGGTTCGATCCCCACTCGAGATTCCATTTTTTTTTTCTTCGCTCTCTCTTTGTCTGAGTTCTGCCACTCAGTACGCAATGCTTCCAGAATTCGGTACAAAGTGGGGAACGGAGTGTCTTAACACTAGGCTCCGCCTGCCCACCCTTTCAATATTTAAAAAACAAAAAGAAAGAAGGTCACATTGACAACAGGAATGTTATAAAAATTGTCCAATAGGAATACGCACATATACATACATATATAAGTAATGTATATGTATATATATATATATATGTATGTATGTATATATATATATATATATATATATATATATATATATATATATATATATATATATATGTGTGAAATGTATCTGCAATTTCTTTTTTTTTTTTTGTTTATTATTATTATTATTATTTTTCATAAAAGTATACGAATGCAAATATGAGGAGCACACGATACGCGCCAGAGTGAGGGAGGGAAACGGAGGGAAGGGGGGGGGGGGGGGGTCTCTTTCGTCGCCACCCGTGCCCCGTTTTTCTTGGGCCGTACGGCGTTCGTATTGGTCGATTCCCTCTCAAAAGCTAGTGCTCGTCGTAAGCGCTTGTGCGTCCACAGAACGTGACTACAACCCGCTGCCGCAGAATTTTTTTTTTTTTTTTTTTTTTTTTTTTTTTTTTTTTTTTTTTTTTTTTTTTTTTTTTTTTTTTTTTTTTTTTTTTTTTTTTTTTTTTTTTTTTTTTTTTTTTTTTTTTTAAAACCCGCATACTCTCGCGCTGACCGCCGAACCGCTCGGACGTTCCGTCTTCGTTCCAGTGGCTCTGCCTAAGTGCGTAACCGATTGTGCGCGCGGTGTAGAGGACGCTCATGCGGACTCCGCTATCGTTTGTGCGTGTTGTGTTGTGTAGTGCAGTGACTCGCAGTGCTGTGTTGTGCTGTGGTTCCTGCCCTGCCCCGCCCGATCCAGGAGAGGTATAACTAGGTTTAGTTTTATTTTCTCTTTTATCTTTCCTTTGTTTTTGTCACCCCTTCAGGGATATTATTACCGATATGGACGCCTTTATTCTCGCGCTCCCAAAAGAAAACGTCGTGGAGTTTCTTAAAAACTACCACGAGAACGCGTACGATGGGCTTGCAGCGTTTGCCCAAAACATAAAAATAAATTCACCGGAGATACTCGAGGAATCGAACCCCGCAACCGACGCTCCGGCCACCTCCATTACGGAGATGGATGTGGCCTCGGATTTCGCAGACGACGGTTTCGAGACCGTCGTCACCAAAGCGGCGAAGAGGAAGGCGAAGGTCGTAGAAACGGCCGCGCCCTCCAAAGCGCAGAAAAAAGTAGCCAAAGCGGCCGCCTCTGACACACGTGTCAGCAGCGGCGATCCCCCGCTCAAGGCGGGTAAGACAAAAGTGGCCCCTCAGGCCGAGGCCCGCGCGCCTTCTCCAACGGCCCTTCAGGCCGAGGCCCGCGCGCCTCCAGCGGCCCTTCAGGCCGAGGCCCGCGTGCCTCCAGCGGCCCTTCAGGCCACCGCGACCGCGAACCCACCAACGGCCCTTCAGGCATCCGCGTCCGCGAACCCACCGACGGCCCCTCAGGCCACCGCGTCCGTAAACGCATCGACGGCCCCTCAGGCCTGCGCGACGCCACGGGTACGTATGCCCCCGCCCGTAATAATCCAGGACAAGCAGGCCTGGAACAAGGTGTCAGCCTGGATGCTCGTGCAGAAGGTGAATTTCACCACTGCACGCGCCACCCAGGATGGCATCAAGGTCCAGTGCCCTGCTACCTCGGACCACCGCCGCCTCACGGCACACCTTAGGGAGGCCAACATTGGCTTCCACACTTACGCTCTCGAAGAAGAGCGCCATTTACGCGTAGTTATCAAGGGAATCCCTAAGGAGATAGAGCCGGGACTCGTTCTCCAGGACCTTCAGTCCCAGGGCTTCCCCGTCCGCGAGGTACATCGGATGTACCATTTCCGAGATAAGAAACCGTTTGACAGTGTACTCGTTATTTTAGACCATTCCCACGCGGGAAAACAGATCTACAACGTCCGCGCGATTTGTTATCTGACGGGGCTCCGCGTGGAGCCTCCTCGTAACCGCGGCCTAATCGGGCAGTGCCATCGCTGCCAGTTGTACGGACATTCGGCCCGAAATTGCAACGCACGCCCTAGGTGCGTCAAATGCCTGGGAGACCACGGGACTGCGGATTGTCCCCGCAAGGTCCCAGACCCCACCGTTCCGCCTAGCTGCGTGCTGTGCGAGACCCAGGGACACCCCGCTAATTACCGCGGGTGCCCCAGGGCCCCGCGCCGCAGGCATCCTGGGCAGGGCGGCAGGGCAGGTAGGGTTTCGAGACCCTACCCTAACTACACAAGGACACCTGTGGCGCCCTCAGCTCCGCAGGTGTATTACCCAGCACCGCCTCCGACCACGAACGCGTGGATAAGGCCCGCGACCGCGCCGCAGGTGAACCCACGTCCGGTCACCGCCCCCGCGTACGTACCCAACCAATCGTCCGATTCCGAGATCGTCTCGGAATTCATAGGGCGTTTCGACATCGACGAGCTTCTCGTATTCGCCGACAAATTACGCCGAACGAACGGCAACGATCAGGCAAGAATTAAGGCCACAGTCGACCACGCGGAACTCATCAAAGCCATCGTGGGCTTTAAAGCGTAAATTTTCCAATGGCGGTTTTTAACAGCAATACGCCATTGCCCGCTGACGCGCGCCTTGCGCGTATTAAACCTAGAGCCCTAAGCATCGCGACGTTTAACGCTAACAGTGTCGCCGGCCAACGTGACCTAATCCGCGATTTCATTACCGCGCATCAACTTGACATCCTGTGCGTACAGGAGTCATTCCTAAAACCTAGTATTCGCGATCCGAAAATTGCAAATTATAGACTCGTCCGTAACGACAGACTCGCCACTAAAGGCGGAGGCACCCTAATCTATTACAAAAAGACACTCCACTGTGTCCCATTAGACCCACCAGCGGCACTCGAAAACATCGAAGCGTCTATCTGCCAGATCTTTCTCACAGGCCATCAGCCAATCATCATAGCTTCTGTATATCATTCTTCTTCTAAACCAATTCTAGAGAATGACATTCGTTTACTCCTCAATATGGGAGACTCCGTCCTTCTGACCGGAGACCTTAATTGTAAAAACACCATTTGGAATTCTACTAAGACATGTCCACGAGGACAACTATTAGAACGCCTCGCGGACAGGTACAACCTCTCCGTAATAGGTCCACCGACACCTTCCCGGTTTCCCACCGGTAATCACGGACACCCAGAAGTACTGGACATAGTGATTCTAAAGAACGTCGCCCTCAGGCTGCGGTCTATAGAGTCACTATCGGAACTAGACTCAGACCATCGCCCAGTTGTTTTCAAAATAGGCACAGACTCCCCTTCAGGGCCACCCACCAAAACTATCATCAATTGGAAAAAGTTCGCTAAACTCATCAAAGCGGACGATTCTCCACTCATCGATCTCATCCCTGGCATTATAGACTCAGTAGATGTTGCCAAGGAAGCCGCGTCCAAATTCACGACGTTTATTCAAGAAGCTCTCCTCAGCTGCTCGAAAGAGGTCCCAGATCTGCCCGAAGGTAGATTTGAGATCTCAGGGAAGCTCAGGGAGCTAGTCCGACGTAAAAACTTAGCTACTAGAGCTCACGATGCGTGCCCGAATGCCGCAAACAGCAGGAAACTAAACAATCTTCGGAGGCAAGTCAAATCCCAATTTGAACAGCTCAGAGGTGAGTCTTGGGATAGTCGACTCGAAGGGCTCTCGCCTTCATCCCAGGCGTACTGGGCGCTGTCGAGAACCTTTCGATCCGACACAGTGGCGACTATGCCTCCGCTTACAAAACCCGACAACACGATAGCGGCCGACGACACTGAAAAGGCTGAGTGCCTAGCGGACAGCCTAGAGGCACAATGCTCACCGAGCACCCTACCATGTGACCCGGATCACTTGACGGAAGTGGACTCCGAGGTCACAGAGTGGGCTTCGATGCCCCCGACTGGCGAACCGGTTCGCCCCACGGACGTAGAAGAGGTTAAGTCCATTCTCAAGGACCTAAACCCAAAAAAGGCCCCGGGGCCCGACAAAATCCCTAATAAAGTTTTAAAGTCCCTTCCGATTCACTTCGTATCATTACTAGTCATGATTTTCAATGCTCTTTTAGCAGGTTGCTCCTTTCCTACCGAATGGAAGGAAGCAATAGTTATAGGCATTCGCAAGCCCAAAAAACCCGCCAACCTTCCCTCCAGCTACAGACCCATCAGTCTTATTAGCAGTTTAGGGAAAATCTACGAGAGAATCGTTCTCAGTAGATTAAAGGAAATAGTCGAGGCAAAACAACTGTTCATCAACGAACAGTTCGGTTTTAGATCCCACCACTCGTCCATACACCAAGTTCACCGGCTTACCGAACATATCGCGAAATATAACGTCCGTAGATCGATTCGTAGCGACACGGCGGCCATTTTCTTAGACATCGCCAAAGCCTTCGACAAGGTCTGGCACAACGGCCTGCTCTTCAAGCTCCGTCGTATGGCTCTGCCAGACTCTCTCGTTCACATCATTCGGGAATACCTGTCGAATCGCACGTTCCGATATAGATTAGAAGGGACCCTATCGTCCCCTAGACCCGTTCGCGCCGGAGTCCCGCAAGGCTCCACTCTTTCACCGTTACTATACGCGCTTTACACTAGCGACATTCCGCGTACCGATAAAGTAGAACTTGCGATGTATGCCGATGATACCGCCCTTTACACCACGGATCGCTCCGCTTGGATCCTAGCCGAAAGACTGCAACGAGCTGCCGACGCCCTAGGCGATTGGTTCAGCAAGTGGCGGTTCGAGGTTAACCCGGAGAAAAGCGTAGCCGTCCTCTTCCCTCGTAAGCGTTACGAGACCGTCTCGACTATTTACCTGCAAGGCAAACCGATCCCCTGGGAATCCAAGGTCAAATACCTAGGCGTCGTACTAGATTCGAAACTCTCCTTCCGGCCGCACATCACGTATGTCAGGAACAAAGCCACATACGTCATGAACAGGCTGTATCCGCTCATCTGCAAGCGGAGTAAAATGTCACTTCGCAACAAGCTGACATTGTACAAAACTTGCATCCGACCCGTCATGACCTATGCTTGTGTCGTGTTCGCACACACCAAGATAGACCTCCTTCAGAGGGTTCAAAATAAATTCCTACGAATGGCATCCGGATGCCCATGGTACGTACGCAACGTTGACCTACACAAAGACTTCGAGCTAGAATCGCTCAAGGAATTCTGCAAGCGCCTGGCCAAGCGCTACTACGAGCGTGCAGATTCCCACTCCAACCCACTCATTGTCGAAGCGTGTAAGTACGCTCCTCACCCACATCCACGTCTTCGACGCCCTCGAAGCGTGCTTCTGGACCCCGACGACCCCATCACTGCTGCCAACGCCCAATACATTGGGAGGATCCACTCCTCAGTCCCATGTCCCACTCTCCGCCGCCGTAAGAGGCGGCGAGGCCAGTCATATCTAACGGCACGCCCGCGCCTCGGCGCGGCGGGTCCCAATGGACGAAACCCACCATGATTAGCGTACGCGGGGCATTCCCCCGCGATCGCTATCACTTCACGAGCGTCCATCAAAGCTCGTAATTCTAATCTTCAGGGGCGAGCTACACTCGCCCCTCCCAGCCCGGTGACGCTGTCAAGACCATTCCAGGTCAACAGCATTAAAGTCCATTCGAAAAAAAAAAAAAAAAAAAAAGTATTTTTTTAACAAACGTCCCGCACGCTCAGTGTGTGTGTGTGTGTATACATATCTTTCTTTCTCATCGATAGTGGTATACAATACAAACTAGTTATCATGCCGCCCAAGACTAGCGGAAAGGCCGCCAAGAAATCCGGTAAGGCACAAAAGAACATCTCCAAGTCGGACAAGAAGAAGAAGAAGCACAAGAGGAAGGAGAGCTACGCCATCTACATCTACAAAGTGCTCAAACAAGTCCACCCGGACACCGGCATCTCCAGTAAGGCGATGTCCATCATGAACTCGTTCGTGAACGACATCTTCGAGCGCATCGCCGCCGAGGCGTCGCGACTCGCCCACTACAACAAGAGGTCCACGATCACGTCCAGGGAGGTGCAGACATCCGTGAGGCTCCTGTTGCCCGGCGAGTTGGCCAAGCACGCAGTCAGCGAAGGCACCAAGGCCGTCACCAAGTACACGAGCTCCAAGTGAAGTGGTCCGTCGTCGAAGAGACGAAGTTAAAAATCGAATGCGCTCGCGAACGTGCCGTGTGACGGTGTGTGTGTGTATGGTGGTGGTGTTGTTGTTGTGCTAAAGTGTGCTGCGTGGTGGTGGTGTGCGTCTTCGTCTGGTATGCACCGGTGGTGTATTACTACCATACACTACGCATACGCCACCAACAACAGCATCGGCATCATCGTCATCAACGGTCGTCGCGCGCATTCTCAAAAGGCCCTTTTAAGGGCCACTATATGATTCATGTTAAAAATAATTATAATACAGTTTCTCGCAAGACGTCTACCTCGAGTTAGTTAGTTAGTTTGAAGTATGCACGTGTGAATATATAGACTAATCAAAAAAAAAAAAAAAAATTATAGTAATATATACACACGAATGTCAATCAACTAATGACATATTAATTAGAAAAATAATCATAATAATACAAAATTAATAATAAATTACTACATAATAATAATAATAATAATAAATGATAATTAGCACATAATTGATAATTCAATTCTAATCCTATCATTAATCCACCAGTTACTACGGTAATACGGTAATAAAATTTATATTATTTTCATTATAAATAAATATATTCCTATTTGATATTTATCATTTGATATGTATGGCTGTTGTTCGTTTGTTCGTTCGTTCGACGAGATAGTCTCACCGCCCGACGCCCGTGCCCGTGCCCGTGCCCGTGCCCGTTCGCCTCGCTCGTTCCTTTTCGGAGCGTTTCGTTTCGCGCGCGCGAAAGGGACGACGGCTGCGCGATAGAGCGGAGCGGAGAGTGTCGTGTGTTGTTCATAAAAAGGCGGCCGTATTATGTTCGTTATACATACAGTTCCGATCTGGCCTTGCTCCGGTGAGGTCGCCCGGTCGGGATTTTTTCGCGCCAATTCTAACCGTTTTTCTCATATCCGATTATTCTCAGTTCCAGGAGCTGCCCTGGGCTGCGCTGTACTGTGTGGTGCTGGGCGGTGCTGCTGTGCCGCGCTGTGCTTCTGGACTGCGCTGTTTTGCCTGCGCGTATTTTCGCGCCATATTTAACGTGTTTATTAATCCGACCTATTCTCAATTTCAGTGGCTGCGCTGGGCTGTGCTGTGCTGTGCGGTGCTGCTGTGCCGCGCTGTGCTGTGCTGTGCTGCCTGCGCGGCGTTGTGCTGAGGTTGTGCAGTCTTGCTCCCGTTAAGGAGCTGTGAGTCGTCACTGAGTGAGTACATTGTCGTTTTAGTTAGGTACACATTACCAAAGTGAAAGTGCTAGATTAAGTTACACACCCTTTCTCTCGCCGCGAGGCGAGGGGAGTCACAAAAATGGCCGGGCTTAAAACGGAAGACATCTTCCGATATCTCGAGGCGAATCACGGAGACGCCTTTCGCGACGCGTTAGAGTACGCGCGCAGTTGTGGGTTGAGCCCGAGCTCCCCCGAAGTCGGCCCGAGTGCCGTAGCCGGCCCGAGTGCCGATGTCGAGCCGATGTCGTCGGACGGGCCGAGCGATGCCGAAGTCGCCCCGACCGAGCATCCCGCGAAGGCGGCCGAGGGCACCCGAGTGCCCCGCGCCCCCCGCGCCCCCCCTGCGCCCCAGCTATCGGGCAGCGAGATGGAGGAGGACGGTTCCTCCTCCTCCGCAGAGAGTGACGACGGTTTCGAGACCGTCTCCAAACGTTCGGCCAAGCGTAAGGCCAAGGCCCCTAAGGCCCTCCCTCCGCCCAAAAAGGCTAATAAGCCAAAAGGCAAAGTTTCCCGCCCGGAAGGCGCCGCGTCGCCGGTCCCCCTCTCCCCTGCCCCCGCTACCGCGGTTGAGCGGGAAGAGGCTGAGACCCCCCGCGCCCCCCGAGTCAAGCCTCCTCCCCCAATTTATGTGCAGGAAAAGCACAAGTGGGACAAGGTATCCCATTGGCTTAACAGCCAAAAGATAAACTTTTCTACCGCGCGCTTAACGCAGGTCGGTATCAAAGTCCAGGTTGCCTCCTCGTCGGAGCACCGACAGTTAACTTCATTCCTTCGGGAATATGGTATTGGTTACCACTCTTACGCCCTGGAGGACGAGCGCCAATTGCGCGTAGTCCTGAAGGGCATCCCTAAGGAGATAGACGTCGAATACGTCTTCACAGATCTCCGTAACAAAGGTTTTCCCGTGCGCCAAGCGCACCGTCTATATCATTCGCGTACTAAAGCGAAATTTGACTCTGTGTTAGCTGTCCTGGACCTCACTAGCGAGGGAAAGGAAATTTTCAATTTGAGGTCGGTGTGTTCGCTCACCGGCATCAAAGTCGAACCCCCGTATACTAGGGGCCTCATAGGGCAGTGCCATCGCTGCCAGTTATATGGTCACTCGGCCAGAAATTGTTTCGCGCGGCCTAGGTGCGTAAAGTGCCTAGACGATCACGCGACTGCGGATTGTCCCCGCAAAGTCCCGGACCCCGCCGTCCCCCCTAGCTGTGTGCTCTGCGAGACGCAGGGACATCCCGCGAATTACCGCGGATGCTCCCGCGCCCCTCGCAGACGCCCCACTAGGCGTGGAGGCAAATCCAGCCAAAATAAACAGGCGCCGGCGCCTATTCAATACGCGCCCGCCCCTCCCCCCAAGGTGAACGCTTGGTTCAAACCTGCGCCTCCCTTGGCACCCACCCGCCCTGCGGCGCCGGCCATCCAGCCGGTCGCCCAGGTGCCGATCGCTCGTCCTGCTGCGCCTTCCCGCGCACGCTCCGCTAACGCGGACGATCTAGCACTCGTGCTAGCGTTCGCGAGCGTAATAGACGACGGCGAACTTAAGGTGTTCGCCGACAAGCTGAGGAACTCGAATGGTTCCCAGCAAGCACGTATGCAGGCGCTCGTAGAGCACCAAAGTCTTCTGGGAGCCATCGCGGGCTTCCACGCAAAATAATTTTTTCCAATGGCGGTCATCAATAGATTTATCCCATTGCCCGCTGACTCGCAACTCGCGCGTATTAAGCCAAAAGCCCTGTCTATAGCGACTTTTAACGCAAACGGTGTCAAACGGCAAATTGAGTTAATGAGCGCCTTCGCTCACTCCCACCAATTAGATATATTCTGTATACAGGAGTCTTTTCTGAAACCTGGGGTTCGCAGTCCTAGTATTGCGAACTACAGGATTGTGAGAAATGATAGGGCCACCAAAGGGGGAGGCACTATGATTTATTACAAAAAGAATCTACACTGTATACCGCTCGACCCTCCGTCTCTCGAAACAGCAGAAGCGTCGGTGTGCCAGGTATTCCTTACAGGCCATCAGCCACTGATAATTGCCTCTGTCTACCGCTCAGGGAAGAGGCAATTACTAGAAAGCGATATTTTATCGCTACTTAGTATGGGTGACTCGGTCCTTCTGATCGGGGATCTCAATTGTAAACATAAAAACTGGAATTCGACGGTGACTCACTCCGACGGTGTGAATCTCCTCGAATACACCAGTAAATATAACGCTTTCGTTATAGGCCCTACTTCGCCCACTCGCTTTGGTGCCCGAGGCACAGGCGAGGTCCTCGACATAGCGGTACTATCGAATGTTGGTTTGCTACAACAATCGATAGAAACATTTTCGGACCTTGATTCAGATCATCGTCCAGTCATTCTCAAGCTAGGTGTGGAGCGCCCCTCAGGTCCTCCCACCAAAACAGTTGTCGATTGGAGGAGATTTTCAAAGCTCCTCCGCTCTAATGAATCCCCGTTAAAGGAATTATTACCTGGCATCGCCGACTCTGCGGTGTTAGCGATAGACGCGGCGAATCAATTCACCACTTACATTCTCAATACAATCGAGAGTTGTTCGAAAGAGGTACCAAACTTACCCGACGGTAGGTTTGAAATCTCAGATAAACTCAGGCGGTTGATAAGACGCAGAAACAAAGCAATGCGACGACACGACAAATATCCGACTGACGATAATCGTAGGAAATATAATAGGTTAAAGAGGAGAGTTCGATTCGAATTCGAACTTCTGCGCGGTGAGTCGTGGGATAAAAAGCTCGAGGGGCTCGCGCCATCGCACCAGGCATTCTGGGCGCTGTCGCGAGCTTTTAGAGTCGATTGTCTCTCGACTATGCCTCCTCTTATTAGGCCCGATCTTACAATTGCTGCCGATGACACCGAAAAAGCGGAGTGCCTCGCTGACAGTTTAGAGGCTCAGTGTACCCCGAGTGGTCAGCCCTGCGACCCGAGCCATATCGAAAGAGTGGATTCCGCGGTCGCAGAGTGGGCGTCGACGCCCCCGCAAGGGGAACCGCTTCGCCCGACCTCGACCGACGAGGTCAAAGCCCTCATCAAAAATCTCAAAGATAGGAAGGCCCCGGGGCCTGACAAAATATCAAATAGAACTTTCAAGTCCCTTCCGACTCAGTTCATATCTCTATTGGTCATTATTTTTAATTCACTTTTAAAATCGTGCTCCTTCCCCGACGAGTGGAAGGAAGCCATTGTCATAGGTATACCAAAACCTAATAAGCCGCGGAATTTACCCTCCAGTTATAGACCTATCAGCCTTCTCAGCTGTTTAGGTAAATTGTATGAGAGAATCATACTTATTAGACTCTCCGAGGCGGTAGAGACCTATTGTCCGCTTATCAATGAGCAATTTGGTTTCAGAAAGAGACATTCTGCCATCCACCAAGTCCACCGCGTGGTAGAGCACATCGCTCGTCACCACGTGAGGACCGCACTTCGCAGTAACACTGCTGCCATCTTCCTCGACATAGCGAAAGCCTTTGACAAGGTCTGGCACAACGGCTTGATTTTCAAGCTGAGGCGTGCTGGCTTGCCAGACTGTCTCGTGCACATCCTGCGGGATTTTCTGTCAAACAGGTATTTTCGCTATAAAGTCGAAGGCACTATCTCTTCTCCCCGCCTCCTCCGCGCAGGCGTTCCCCAGGGTTCAACCCTCTCTCCTATGTTATATTCGCTGTACACCAGTGACATTCCCCGCACGGGGCTTGTTCACCTGGCTATGTACGCGGATGACACTGCCCTTTACACTTCTTCGCGTGACACACGCCTACTAGCTGAGAGACTTCAGAAAGCGGCCCACGCACTCGGTGAGTGGTTCCGCCTATGGAGAATCGAGGTTAACCCCGAGAAAAGTAAAGCCATCCTCTTCCCTATGGCTCGCCATATACAGGTCTCTACCATACGTCTATTAGACAAGCCTATCCCTTGGGAAAAGCAAGTCAAATATCTAGGTGTCACTCTAGACTCTAGATTCTCCTTCAGACCCCACATCACGAATGTTTGCAATAAAGCAAAGTTTGTTCTTAGTCGTCTGTTCTGGTTGATAAACAAGCGGAGTAAAATGTCACTTAGACATAAGCTGACATTATACAAAACTTGTGTAAGGCCAATAATGTCATACGCTTGTGTCGCGTTCGCGCACACTAAGCTTGCTCCCCTTCAAATTGTACAAAATAAATTCTTACGTATCGCATCAGGCTGCCCCTGGTTCGTACGTAACGTCGACCTACATAGAGATTTTGAACTGGAATCGATTAACGAGCACTGCAAACGCTTAGCGACGCGCTACTTTGAGCGCGCAGGCTCGCACGCGAACCCCTTAATAAAAATGGCGTGTGATTACACACCTAACGTGCACCCAAAAAGAAGACGCCCGCGAAGCGTCCTTTTAGACCCCGATGACGCCATTACGTTAGCTAACGCCCCGTATATAGGTAGGAAATACACTACACATACACGACACAAACACCGTCGTCGACGGAATCGACGACGAAGTCCAGTTTTTTCCACGGCTCGGCCACGTCTCGGCGCGGTCGGGCCCAGCGGTTAGGGACCGCTAGCTCCCTTAGATTAGTCTAATTTTTGTCCCCAGTCGCGGCTTCACGTCGCGGCTGGCTTTGTTTAGCATAGGGAAATTCCCAGCCCGCTCGTCGATTGTAAGCCGAGGTTCGAGCCCCGCAGGGGGCGCCCTTACAGTCGTCGACCCCTCTCAAGCAGCCAGGTAGTGCTTGCTTTTTCTTCTGGGATAGAGTACCCTCTTCCCTACCCACCCGGTGTCGCTGTAAAGGCCAATAGGGCTAACAGCAATTACCTCAAGTTCGAAAAAAAAAAAAAAAAATGTTCGTTATACAAAAACCCGCATCAGTTCCGATCTGGCCTTGCTACGGTGAGGTCGCCCGGTCGGGATTTTTTCGCGCCAATTCTAACCGTTTTTCTCATATCCGATTATTCTCAGTTCCAGGAGCTGCCCTGGGCTGCGCTGTACTGTGTGGTGCTGGGCGGTGCTGCTGTGCCGCGCTGTGCTTCTGGACTGCGCTGTTTTGCCTGCGCGTATTTTCGCGCCATATTTAACGTGTTTATTAATCCGACCTATTCTCAATTTCAGTGGCTGCGCTGGGCTGTGCTGTGCTGTGCGGTGCTGCTGTGCCGTGCTGTGCTGTGCTGTGCTGCCTGCGCGGCGTTGTGCTGAGGTTGTGCAGTCTTGCTCCCGTTAAGGAGCTGTGAGTCGTCACTGAGTGAGTACATTGGCGTTTTAGTTAGGTACACATTACCAAAGTGAAAGTGCTAGATTAAGTTACACACCCTTTCTCTCGCCGCGAGGCGAGGGGAGTCACAAAAATGGCCGGGCTTAAAACGGAAGACATCTTCCGATATCTCGAGGCGAATCACGGAGACGCCTTTCGCGACGCGTTAGAGTACGCGCGCAGTTGTGGGTTGAGCCCGAGCTCCCCCGAAGTCGGCCCGAGTGCCGTAGCCGGCCCGAGTGCCGATGTCGAGCCGATGTCGTCGGACGGGCCGAGCGATGCCGAAGTCGCCCCGACCGAGCATCCCGCGAAGGCGGCCGAGGGCACCCGAGTGCCCCGCGCCCCCCCGCGCCCCCCCTGCGCCCCAGCTATCGGGCAGCGAGATGGAGGAGGACGGTTCCTCCTCCTCCGCAGAGAGTGACGACGGTTTCGAGACCGTCTCCAAACGTTCGGCCAAGCGTAAGGCCAAGGCCCCTAAGGCCCTCCCTCCGCCCAAGAAGGCTAACAAGCCCAAGGGCAAAACTTCCCGTCCGGAAGGCGCCGCGTCGCCGGTCCCCCTCTCCCCTGCCCCCGCTACCGCGGTTGAGCGGGAAGAGGCTGAGACCCCCCGCGCCCCCCGAGTCAAGCCTCCTCCCCCAATTTATGTGCAGGAAAAGCACAAGTGGGACAAGGTATCCCATTGGCTTAACAGCCAAAAGATAAACTTTTCTACCGCGCGCTTAACGCAGGTCGGTATCAAAGTCCAGGTTGCCTCCTCGTCGGAGCACCGACAGTTAACTTCATTCCTTCGGGAATATGGTATTGGTTACCACTCTTACGCCCTGGAGGACGAGCGCCAATTGCGCGTAGTCCTGAAGGGCATCCCTAAGGAGATAGACGTCGAATACGTCTTCACAGATCTCCGTAACAAAGGTTTTCCCGTGCGCCAAGCGCACCGTCTATATCATTCGCGTACTAAAGCGAAATTTGACTCTGTGTTAGCTGTCCTGGACCTCACTAGCGAGGGAAAGGAAATTTTCAATTTGAGGTCGGTGTGTTCGCTCACCGGCATCAAAGTCGAACCCCCGTATACTAGGGGCCTCATAGGGCAGTGCCATCGCTGCCAGTTATATGGTCACTCGGCCAGAAATTGTTTCGCGCGGCCTAGGTGCGTAAAGTGCCTAGACGATCACGCGACTGCGGATTGTCCCCGCAAAGTCCCGGACCCCGCCGTCCCCCCTAGCTGTGTGCTCTGCGAGACGCAGGGACATCCCGCGAATTACCGCGGATGCTCCCGCGCCCCTCGCAGACGCCCCACTAGGCGTGGAGGCAAAACCAGCCAAAATAAACAGGCGCCGGCGCCTATTCAATACGCGCCCGCCCCTCCCCCCAAGGTGAACGCTTGGTTCAAACCTGCGCCTCCCTTGGCACCCACCCGCCCTGCGGCGCCGGCCATCCAGCCGGTCGCCCAGGTGCCGATCGCTCGTCCTGCTGCGCCTTCCCGCGCACGCTCCGCTAACGCGGACGATCTAGCACTCGTGCTAGCGTTCGCGAGCGTAATAGACGACGGCGAACTTAAGGTGTTCGCCGACAAGCTGAGGAACTCGAATGGTTCCCAGCAAGCACGTATGCAGGCGCTCGTAGAGCACCAAAGTCTTCTGGGAGCCATCGCGGGCTTCCACGCAAAATAATTTTTTTCCAATGGCGGTCATCAATAGATTTATCCCATTGCCCGCTGACTCGCAACTCGCGCGTATTAAGCCAAAAGCCCTGTCTATAGCGACTTTTAACGCAAACGGTGTCAAACGGCAAATTGAGTTAATGAGCGCCTTCGCTCACTCCCACCAATTAGATATATTCTGTATACAGGAGTCTTTTCTGAAACCTGGGGTTCGCAGTCCTAGTATTGCGAACTACAGGATTGTGAGAAATGATAGGGCCACCAAAGGGGGAGGCACTATGATTTATTACAAAAAGAATCTACACTGTATACCGCTCGACCCTCCGTCTCTCGAAACAGCCGAAGCGTCGGTGTGCCAGGTATTCCTTACAGGCCATCAGCCACTGATAATTGCCTCTGTCTACCGCTCAGGGAAGAGGCAATTACTAGAAAGCGATATTTTATCGCTACTTAGTATGGGTGACTCGGTCCTTCTGATCGGGGATCTCAATTGTAAACATAAAAACTGGAATTCGACGGTGACTCACTCCGACGGTGTGAATCTCCTCGAATACACCAGTAAATATAACGCTTTCGTTATAGGCCCTACTTCGCCCACTCGCTTTGGTGCCCGAGGCACAGGCGAGGTCCTCGACATAGCGGTACTATCGAATGTTGGTTTGCTACAACAATCGATAGAAACATTTTCGGACCTTGATTCAGATCATCGTCCAGTCATTCTCAAGCTAGGTGTGGAGCGCCCCTCAGGCCCTCCCACCAAAACAGTTGTCGATTGGAGGAGATTTTCAAAGCTCCTCCGCTCTAATGAATCCCCGTTAAAGGAATTATTACCTGGCATCGCCGACTCTGCGGTGTTAGCGATAGACGCGGCGAATCAATTCACCACTTACATTCTCAATACAATCGAGAGTTGTTCGAAAGAGGTACCAAACTTACCCGACGGTAGGTTTGAAATCTCAGATAAACTCAGGCGGTTGATAAGACGCAGAAACAAAGCAATGCGACGACACGACAAATATCCGACTGACGATAATCGTAGGAAATATAATAGGTTAAAGAGGAGAGTTCGATTCGAATTCGAACTTCTGCGCGGTGAGTCGTGGGATAAAAAGCTCGAGGGGCTCGCGCCATCGCACCAGGCATTCTGGGCGCTGTCGCGAGCTTTTAGAGTCGATTGTCTCTCGACTATGCCTCCTCTTATTAGGCCCGATCTTACAATTGCTGCCGATGACACCGAAAAAGCGGAGTGCCTCGCTGACAGTTTAGAGGCTCAGTGTACCCCGAGTGGTCAGCCCTGCGACCCGAGCCATATCGAAAGAGTGGATTCCGCGGTCGCAGAGTGGGCGTCGACGCCCCCGCAAGGGGAACCGCTTCGCCCGACTTCGACCGACGAGGTCAAAGCCCTCATCAAAAATCTCAAAGATAGGAAGGCCCCGGGGCCTGACAAAATATCAAATAGAACTTTCAAGTCCCTTCCGACTCAGTTCATATCTCTATTGGTCATTATTTTTAATTCACTTTTAAAATCGTGCTCCTTCCCCGACGAGTGGAAGGAAGCCATTGTCATAGGTATACCAAAACCTAATAAGCCGCGGAATTTACCCTCCAGTTATAGACCTATCAGCCTTCTCAGCTGTTTAGGTAAATTGTATGAGAGAATCATACTTATTAGACTCTCCGAGGCGGTAGAGACCTATTGTCCGCTTATCAATGAGCAATTTGGTTTCAGAAAGAGACATTCTGCCATCCACCAAGTCCACCGCGTGGTAGAGCACATCGCTCGTCACCACGTGAGGACCGCACTTCGCAGTAACACTGCTGCCATCTTCCTCGACATAGCGAAAGCCTTTGACAAGGTCTGGCACAACGGCTTGATTTTCAAGCTGAGGCGTGCTGGCTTGCCAGACTGTCTCGTGCACATCCTGCGGGATTTTCTGTCAAACAGGTATTTTCGCTATAAAGTCGAAGGCACTATCTCTTCTCCCCGCCTCCTCCGCGCAGGCGTTCCCCAGGGTTCAACCCTCTCTCCTATGTTATATTCGCTGTACACCAGTGACATTCCCCGCACGGGGCTTGTTCACCTGGCTATGTACGCGGATGACACTGCCCTTTACACTTCTTCGCGTGACACACGCCTACTAGCTGAGAGACTTCAGAAAGCGGCCCACGCACTCGGTGAGTGGTTCCGCCTATGGAGAATCGAGGTTAACCCCGAGAAAAGTAAAGCCATCCTCTTCCCTATGGCTCGCCATATACAGGTCTCTACCATACGTCTATTAGACAAGCCTATCCCTTGGGAAAAGCAAGTCAAATATCTAGGTGTCACTCTAGACTCTAGATTCTCCTTCAGACCCCACATCACGAATGTTTGCAATAAAGCAAAGTTCGTTCTTAGTCGTCTGTTCTGGTTGATAAACAAGCGGAGTAAAATGTCACTTAGACATAAGCTGACATTATACAAAACTTGTGTAAGGCCAATAATGTCATACGCTTGTGTCGCGTTCGCGCACACTAAGCTTGCTCCCCTTCAAATTGTACAAAATAAATTCTTACGTATCGCATCAGGCTGCCCCTGGTTCGTACGTAACGTCGACCTACATAGAGATTTTGAACTGGAATCGATTAACGAGCACTGCAAACGCTTAGCGACGCGCTACTTTGAGCGCGCAGGCTCGCACGCGAACCCCTTAATAAAAATGGCGTGTGATTACACACCCAACGCGCACCCAAAAAGAAGACGCCCGCGAAGCGTCCTTTTAGACCCCGATGACGCCATTACGTTAGCTAACGCCCCGTATATAGGTAGGAAATACACTACACATACACGACACAAACACCGTCGTCGACGGAATCGACGACGAAGTCCAGTTTTTTCCACGGCTCGGCCACGTCTCGGCGCGGTCGGGCCCAGCGGTTAGGGACCGCTAGCTCCCTTAGATTAGTCTAATTTTTGTCCCCAGTCGCGGCTTCACGTCGCGGCTGGCTTTGTTTAGCATAGGGAAATTCCCAGCCCGCTCGTCGATTGTAAGCCGAGGTTCGAGCCCCGCAGGGGGCGCCCTTACAGTCGTCGACCCCTCTCAAGCAGCCAGGTAGTGCTTGCTTTTTCTTCTGGGACAGAGTACCCTCTTCCCTACCCACCCGGTGTCGCTGTAAAGGCCAATAGGGCTAACAGCAATTACCTCAAGTTCGAAAAAAAAAAAAAAAAGACCAGTACGCCGCCACTCTAGTGAAACCGACGAGAGCGAGAAGAATTGTGAAGTGTGCGGGGGTGGGTGGGGGTTGAGGGGTTGGTGTCTCTGTCTCCGTGCGTGTGTGTGTGTGTGTGTGCGCTGCGTGTGTGCACGGACGCGGTCAGTGTAATCGTTTACATCTAGATTATGACACCCTCGAACCCGCCCGCCCATAATCTCTCCGTCTCTCCGTCGGCTTACTATTGTGGCGACAGAAAAAAAAAAAAAAGGCCCTTCTCAGGGCCGCACACATTTCAAAAGAAACAAATAAAATATGTTTCACGGCCACAAGGACGTCACGAACGTGTTGCCACCACTGACACGTTGACATTAGCAACGGAGTCTGTGGTAAACATTGAAAATCTTAATGATTTTATTATGACTATATGATATTACAACACACACACACACACACACACACACACACACACACACACACACACACACACACACACACACACACACTAGACACACTACACTCGAACGTTGCGAGAGTGAATGGTGTAGAAGAGGATTTACTAACTATTTACACATTTAGTACATTTCAGTAAATAAACAATTAATAATATATTACCTATATAGACACTCAATACGAGAGAGATTTAATGATGAGTGATTGATGCCTATTATTATTATTATGTACTCGTATGTATATACACACAACATTATAATTAATATTTGATTGTAGTAGTAGGAACGTTTGTAATCTACTAATAAGCAATCCCACTTGCAATATACAATTGTTAGCGTAGTGAACACATAATAACCATAAAATCCTACGTCGCGGTAAAGTGACGCACGCAGTCTCCTTTGATATGAAACGACCGATATGATGACCACGACGACGACGACGACGGCGGCGAAGTTCGATATCGAACAATATATATATATATATATATATATATATATATATATATATATATATATATATATATATATATATATATATATATATATATATATATATATATATATATATATATATATATATTGTTCATTTTATTTTTATTTTTTATTTTTTAAGTTTAAATTCTTCTATTCTAATAAAAGAGGAAAGAAAAGAAAACAAAGAGAATATATTTATATATGTATATGTTAAATAATAATATATACACAGACACTCACCTCTGTAACAACACTCGGCGTACTCGACAACGGCGGCCGCGGTGGGCCGCTGACGCTGAGCGAGCCGGGCATCGCGGGTGTTTTACGATGCTCCACTTGGAGGTCCTCGAGGAGGTCGACGGGCGCTCGCACGGCGATCTTTCGATGTCTCCGAGCGGGCGGGTATTCTTCGCTTTCGATCTGTCGAAACGCATCATTGTTTCATTAAATTTTTATAGAGAAAAATAACTTTTAAACACGACCGGAGGTACGCACGTAGCACTTCGACGAATTCGACAGCTCGTATTTCATTCAAATCGACGCGTGCCATAGCTTTCGGGCGGCGAGCCGGTGGACAGGTTCACGGCGGAGGCCGTCACGGGTCGCGGGTCCGTCCCAATGTCTCGAATAATGTAAAAATTATAATTTTCTAGACGCCTGTTAGTGAAAAGTTTTAAGCGTTCGTACGAGAAAATGTCCAGCGACACCGCGGCTCTCCTCACGGTATCACTAACGCTCTTACTGCCACTAGCGACCTCTGCCACGCCAGTATCGTACAACGTAGTCCTCGCGCGCGCGATATATATGTGTGTATATAAACTATAATTCCCGCGTCGTCTCCGTTCATAACAATTTAGTTCTCTTTGTGAGTGGTGATCGTGTGCGCGTGTGCGTGTAATAATAAATAAATAAATAAATAACAATAACAAAAACAATAATGGCCGACGCCGCAGTAGCATCAGAAGCTCCCGCTCCCGTCACCCCGGCGAAGAAACCAAAGTCTGCGGGCGCCGCCTCCGCCGCCGCCGCCGCTAAGAAGCCGAAAGCGAAACCGACCCACCCCAAGACCTCCGAGATGGTCAACAGCGCCATCAAGGAGCTCAAGGAGCGCAGCGGTTCGTCTCTGCAGGCTATCAAAAAGTACATAGCGGCCCAGTACAAGGTGGACGCCGAGAAATTGGCCCCGTTCATTAGAAAATACCTAAAGAGCGCCGTCGAGTCCGGCGCTTTGATACAGACCAAGGGCAAGGGCGCTTCTGGCAGTTTCAAACTCGAGTCCAAATCGTCCGCTTCGAAGAGCAAGCAGTCGGCGGCCGGCGGCGCCGGCAAGGGATCCTCCGCCGCAGCGTCCGGCCCGTCGTCGTCGGCCTCCGCCTCGTCGCGAACGAAGAAGGCGTCCGGAGCGCCCGCGGCGGCGTCCGCCGGCGGCAGGGCCGGCAAGAAAGGTGCAGCAGCAGCTGCCGCAGCGGCCGCCGCAGCGTCCTCGCCGTCCAAGTCCAAATCGAAGGCGGCGGCAGTGAAGGACAAGAAAGCGGCCGCTGCGAAGAAGAAGCCCGCCGCCGCAGCAGCCAAGAAGGCCTCCGCCGCCGCCTCCGCCGCATCCTCCGCTTCGAAGGCGAAGGGCGGAGCCGCCGCTTCGAAGGCGAAGAAGACCGCCAAGCCGCCTACGAAGAAGCCCAAAGCGCCCAAGCCAAAGAAGGCAGCGACGCCCAGATCCAAGCCGGCGGCAAAGAAGGCCGCGTCCGCCACGCCGAAAAAGTGAATGTATAAAATAAAATAAGTTTTTTTTTTTTTTTTTTTTTTTTCGAACTTGAGGTAATTGCTGTTAGCCCTATTGGCCTTTACAGCGACACCGGGTGGGTAGGGAAGAGGGTACTCTGTCCCAGAAGAAAAGCAAGCACTACCTGGCTGCTTGAGAGGGGTCGACGACTGTAAGGGCGCCCCCTGCGGGGCTCGAACCTCGGCTTACAATCGACGAGCGGGCTGGGAATTTCCCTATGCTAAACAAAGCCAGCCGCGACGTGAAGCCGCGACTGGGGACAAAAATTAGACTAATCTAAGGGAGCTAGCGGTCCCTAACCGCTGGGCCCGACCGCGCCGAGACGTGGCCGAGCCGTGGAAAAAACTGGACTTCGTCGTCGATTCCGTCGACGACGGTGTTTGTGTCGTGTATGTGTAGTGTATTTCCTACCTATATACGGGGCGTTAGCTAACGTAATGGCGTCATCGGGGTCTAAAAGGACGCTTCGCGGGCGTCTTCTTTTGGGGTGCGCGTTGGGTGTGTAATCACACGCCATTTTTATTAAGGGGTTCGCGTGCGAGCCTGCGCGCTCAAAGTAGCGCGTCGCTAAGCGTTTGCAGTGCTCGTTAATCGATTCCAGTTCAAAATCTCTATGTAGGTCGACGTTACGTACGAACCAGGGGCAGCCTGATGCGATACGTAAGAATTTATTTTGTACAATTTGAAGGGGAGCCAGCTTAGTGTGCGCGAACGCGACACAAGCGTATGACAATATTGGCCTTACACAAGTTTTGTATAATGTCAGCTTATGTCTAAGTGACATTTTACTCCGCTTGTTTATCAACCAGAACAGACGACTAAGAACGAACTTTGCTTTATTGCAAACATTCGTGATGTGGGGTCTGAAGGAGAATCTAGAGTCTAGAGTGACACCTAGATATTTGACTTGCTTTTCCCAAGGGATAGGCTTGTCTAATAGACGTATGGTAGAGACCTGTATATGGCGAGCCATAGGGAAGAGGATGGCTTTACTTTTCTCGGGGTTAACCTCGATTCTCCATAGGCGGAACCACTCACCGAGTGCGTGGGCCGCTTTCTGAAGTCTCTCAGCTAGTAGGCGTGTGTCACGCGAAGAAGTGTAAAGGGCAGTGTCATCCGCGTACATAGCCAGGTGAACAAGCCCCGTGCGGGGAATGTCACTGGTGTACAGCGAATATAACATAGGAGAGAGGGTTGAACCCTGGGGAACGCCTGCGCGGAGGAGGCGGGGAGAAGAGATAGTGCCTTCGACTTTATAGCGAAAATACCTGTTTGACAGAAAATCCCGCAGGATGTGCACGAGACAGTCTGGCAAGCCAGCACGCCTCAGCTTGAAAATCAAGCCGTTGTGCCAGACCTTGTCAAAGGCTTTCGCTATGTCGAGGAAGATGACAGCAGTGTTACTGCGAAGTGCGGTCCTCACGTGGTGACGAGCGATGTGCTCTACCACGCGGTGGACTTGGTGGATGGCAGAATGTCTCTTTCTGAAACCAAATTGCTCATTGATAAGCGGACAATAGGTCTCTACCGCCTCGGAGAGTCTAATAAGTATGATTCTCTCATACAATTTACCTAAACAGCTGAGAAGGCTGATAGGTCTATAACTGGAGGGTAAATTCCGCGGCTTATTAGGTTTTGGTATACCTATGACAATGGCTTCCTTCCACTCGTCGGGGAAGGAGCACGATTTTAAAAGTGAATTAAAAATAATGACCAACAGAGATATGAACTGAGCCGGAAGTGACTTGAAAGTTCTATTTGATATTTTATCAGGCCCCGGGGCCTTCCTATCTTTGAGATTTTTGATGAGGGCTTTGACCTCGTCGGTCGAGGTCGGGCGAAGCGGTTCCCCTTGCGGGGGCGTCGACGCCCACTCTGCGACCGCGGAATCCACTCTTTCGATATGGCTCGGGTCGCAGGGCTGACCACTCGGGGTACATTGAGCCTCTAAACTGTCAGCGAGGCACTCCGCTTTTTCGGTGTCATCGGCAGCAATTGTAAGATCGGGCCTAATAAGAGGAGGCATAGTCGAGAGACAATCGACTCTAAAAGCTCGCGACAGCGCCCAGAATGCCTGGTGCGATGGCGCGAGCCCCTCGAGCTTTTTATCCCACGACTCACCGCGCAGAAGTTCGAATTCGAATCGAACTCTCCTCTTTAACCTATTATATTTCCTACGATTATCGTCAGTCGGATATTTGTCGTGTCGTCGCATTGCTTTGTTTCTGCGTCTTATCAACCGCCTGAGTTTATCTGAGATTTCAAACCTGCCGTCGGGTAAGTTTGGTACCTCTTTCGAACAACTCTCGATTGTATTGAGAATGTAAGTGGTGAACTGATTCGCCGCGTCTATCGCTAACACCGCGGAGTCGGCGATGCCAGGTAATAATTCCTTTAACGGGGATTCATTAGAGCGGAGGAGCTTTGAAAATCTCCTCCAATCGACAACTGTTTTGGTGGGAGGGCCTGAGGGGCTCTCCACACCTAACTTGAGAATTACTGGACGATGATCTGAATCAAGGTCCGAAAAAGTTTCTATCGAACGTTGCAACAAGCCTACGTTCGATAGTACCGCTATATCGAGAACCTCGCCTGTGCCTCGGGCACCGAAGCGAGTGGGCGAAGTAGGGCCTATAACAGAAGCGTTATATTTATTGGTATATTCGAGGAGATTCACCCCGTCGGAGTGAGTCACCGTCGAATTCCAATTTCTGTGTTTACAATTGAGATCCCCGATCAGAAGGACCGAGTCACCCATACTAAGTAGCGATAAAATATCGCTTTCTAGTAATTGTCTCTTCCCTGAGCGGTAGACAGAGGCAATTATTAATGGCTGATGGCCTGTAAGGAATACCTGGCACACCGAAGCTTCGGCCGTTACGAGAGACGGAGGGTCGAGCGGTATACAGTGTAGATTCTTATTGTAATAAATCATAGTGCCACCACCTTTGGTGGCCCTATCATTTCTCACAATCCTGTAGTTCGCAATACCAGGACTGCGAACCCCAGGTTTAAGAAAAGACTCCTGTATACAGAGTATATCTATTTGGTGGGAATGAGCGAAGGCGCTCACTAATTCTATTTGCCGTTTGACACCGTTTGCGTTAAAAGTCGCTATAGACAGGGCTTTTGGCTTAATACGCGCGAGTTGCGAGTCAGCGGGCAATGGGATAAATCTATTGATGACCGCCATTGGAAAAAATTATTTTGCGTGGAAGCCCGCGATGGCTCCCAGAAGACTTTGGTGCTCTACGAGCGCCTGCATACGTGCTTGCTGGGAACCATTCGAGTTCCTCAGCTTGTCGGCGAACACCTTAAGTTCGCCGTCGTCTATTACGCTCGCGAACGCTAGCACGAGTGCTAGATCGTCCGCGTTAGCGGAGCGTGCGCGGGAAGGCGCAGCAGGACGAGCGATCGGATAAAATAAGTGCAAAACGAACGTTAAATAACGCGCGAGCGCTTCACGAGAATAACTTGTGTGTTGTGTGTGTGCGTGTGTGACGGCGATGTGTATATGTGCTGCAATAACAGCACGACAAAAAGCCCTTCTCAGGGCTAACAAAAGTTTCTAAATACACCTATACCTAATATAGGAATGGTAAAGTTTCAACGACGAACGTCTCGGTCTTATGGAGAAAACAAAAAACAAAAATAAGAAATATATATTATATAAATGTAAACGAAGCGAGTAAATACTTCGTTCAGCTGTGACATTGACGTCTCTTAAAAACAAGAAAGAAAGAATAATATATATTTTATTATTTATTTAAATTAATTAATTAATACGAACTGGTGAAACGATAACTTTAACCCTAATATCCAAGGATAATTATAAAACACATTATAAAACAACATTATTTACTCACTTCGTTCACATATATATATATATATATATATATATATATATATATATATATATATATATATATATATATAAATGGTGACAACAAATAAACTAACCTTATTACGTGTTATGATGTATTCGCCCCGACATTCCCTCGCTATTTGCACTATCTACACTTTCACTCACACTGGAAAACAGTTAAAACACAAATTACATTTTGTATATTAATTAATAAAAACACAAAAATAAAACAACATGCAAAGAAATCAACTTTTACAGAACTCATATTCCTTCCGCTCCAAGTTTAAAAGTGAGTTTCTCGAATTTTCCGACCACACCGTGACGCATCCTTTTTCAAAAAAAGAACACCTTTCTTTTTTTTTTTTTTATTAGGCAAAGACCGGTCGATATTATTGCGAATATTAAAACTTATAAATATAAAATCATTACACAAATAGCAATATATATTAAAAAAAAAAAAACTATATTTTTTTTTTTATTTATTTATTTGTTATTACATAATTTTTTTTTTTTTATTTTTATTTTTTTTTTTTAATTTATTATATATATATATTTTTAATTCATAAATTAATTATTTAAAAGAAAGAACTAATCGCTCGGCTTACTTCGCCGATTGTCGTGCGACGTCGTGCGCCACAATCGTCTAGGAGGCCGCTGGCTTGCGTCCCCACCGAAAACGCTTGCGAGGCACACGTATATAGTACAAAAATGGCGGTTTTTAAAAACCCGCATACACTAGTCCGCTGCTCGCGACCGTGAGCGCTTGCGTATTTTAATATTGTCTTTGTGTTTAGTCTTACTCTCGTGCACCACCATCATGTCGGGTCGCGGTAAAGGTGGCAAAGTGAAGGGAAAGGCAAAGTCTCGTTCCAACCGTGCCGGACTTCAATTTCCAGTGGGCCGCATACATAGACTTTTGAGAAAAGGGAACTACGCAGAACGCGTGGGAGCCGGTGCACCGGTCTACCTGGCCGCCGTGATGGAGTATCTGGCCGCCGAAGTGCTCGAGTTGGCCGGAAACGCCGCTCGGGACAACAAAAAGACCAGAATCATCCCGAGGCATCTCCAATTGGCGATCCGTAATGACGAGGAGTTGAACAAGTTGCTCTCGGGAGTTACGATCGCGCAGGGAGGTGTACTGCCCAACATCCAAGCAGTCCTCTTACCGAAGAAGACCGAGAAGAAAGCCTAATTCACTCACTCACTCTAGTGGTGCGCACGGTGCACGGTGTTATGTGTGCTTGTGTTGTGTATTTGGTTTTCTTCTTTTTTTTTTGGTTATTATTTTTTTTTTTAATTAAAAGGCCCTTTTAAGGGCCACAAAATATTTCTGTGAACGCTTCTAAATTGCATAAAACGTTTCATTATGGTAGACGTCTTCAAAATCACAATATGACACTACTATACACACACACACACACACACACACACACACACACACACACACACAGATCTATATTTTAATACAAAAAAACAAAAAAAAAAAAAAGTTACACGTTCCTATGTTTATTAAATATTGTAAAAAAACAAGAAAAAAAAAAAAAAAACAATAATAATAATAATACGTGTCGTGGCGCAGCGGCACGAAGTGTGACTGTAGAACCTACTGGTTGTGGGTTCGATCCCCACTCGAGATTCCATTTTTTTTTTCTTCGCTCTCTCTTTGTCTGAGTTCTGCCACTCAGTACGCAATGCTTCCAGAATTCGGTACAAAGTGGGGAACGGAGTGTCTTAACACTAGGCTCCGCCTGCCCACCCTTTCAATATTTAAAAAACAAAAAGAAAGAAGGTCACATTGACAACAGGAATGTTATAAAAATTGTCCAATAGGAATACGCACATATACATACATATATAAGTAATGTATATATATATATATATATATATATATATATATATATATATATATATATATGAAATGTATCTGCAATTTTTTTTTTTTTTTTTGTTTATTATTATTATTATTATTTTTCATAAAAGTATACGAATGCAAATATGAGGAGCACACGATACGCGCCGGAGTGAGGGAGGGAAACGGAGGGAAAGGGGGGGGGGGCTCTTTCGTCGCCACCCGTGCCCCGTTTTTCTTGGGCCGTACGGCGTTCGTATTGGTCGATTCCCTCTCAAAAGCTAGTGCTCGTCGTAAGCGCTTGTGCGTCCACAGAACGTGACTACAACCCGCTGCCGCAGTATTTTTTTAACAAACGTCCCGCACGCTCAGTGTGTGTGTGTGTGTGTGTGTATACATATCTTTCTTTCTCATCGATAGTGGTATACAATACAAACTAGTTATCATGCCGCCCAAGACTAGCGGAAAGGCCGCCAAGAAATCCGGTAAGGCCCAAAAGAACATCTCCAAGTCGGACAAGAAGAAGAAGAAGCACAAGAGGAAGGAGAGCTACGCCATCTACATCTACAAAGTGCTCGAACAAGTCCACCCGGACACCGGCATCTCCAGTAAGGCGATGTCCATCATGAACTCGTTCGTGAACGACATCTTCGAGCGCATCGCCGCCGAGGCGTCGCGACTCGCCCACTACAACAAGAGGTCCACGATCACGTCCAGGGAGGTGCAGACATCCGTGAGGCTCCTGTTGCCCGGCGAGTTGGCCAAGCACGCAGTCAGCGAAGGCACCAAGGCCGTCACCAAGTACACGAGCTCCAAGTGAAGTGGTCCGTCGAAGAGACGAAGTTAAAAATCGAATGCGCTCGCGAACGTGCCGTGTGACGGTGTGTGTGTGTGTATGGTGGTGGTGTTGTTGTTGTGCTAAAGTGTGCTGCGTGGTGGTGGTGTGCGTCTTCGTCTGGTATGCACCGGTGGTGTATTACTACCATACACTACGCATACGCCACCAACAACAGCATCGGCATCATCGGCATCATCGTCATCAACGGTCGTCGCGCGCATTCTCAAAAGGCCCTTTTAAGGGCCACTATATGATTCATGTTAAAAATAATTATAATACAGTTTCTCGCAAGACGTCTACCTCGAGTTAGTTAGTTAGTTAGTTTGAAGTATGCACGTGTGAATATATAGACTAATCAAAAAAAAAATAAAAAAAAAAAAATTATAATAATAGTAATATATACACACGAATGTCAATCAACTAATGACATATTAATTAGAAAAATAATCATAATAATACAAAAAATTAATAATAAATTACTACATAATAATAATAATAATAATAAATGATAATTAGCACATAATTGATAATTCAATTCTAATCCTATCATTAATCCACCAGTTACGGCTACGGGTCAAAAAATAATAATAATAATAAATAAAATTTATATTATTTTCATTATAAATAAATATATTCCTATTTGATATTTATCATTTGATATGTATTGGCTGTTGTTTGTTTGTTCGTTCGTTCGACGAGATAGTCTCACCGCCCGACGCCCGTGCCCGTGCCCGTGCCCGTTCGCCTCGCTCGTTCCTTTTCGGAGCGTTTCGTTTCGCGCGCGCGGAAGGGACGACGGCTGCGCGATAGAGCGGAGCGGAGAGTGTAGTGTGTTGTTCATAAAAAGGCGGCCGGATAGTACACGATATGCCAAAGCGAAAAACGCCGCCCCTGACTCACGGGTCAGCAGAGGCGGCGCCATTTCCCCGCTCCCAGCGGGCAAGACTACGGTGGCCCCTCAGGCCGAGGCCCGCGCGCCTTCTCCAACGGCCCCTCAGGCCGAGGCCCGTGCGCCTCTTGCGGCCCTTCAGGCCGAGGCCCGCGCGCCTCCTGAGGCCCTTCAGGCCGAGGCCCGCGCGCCTCCTGCGGCCCTTCAGGCCGAGGCCCGCGCGCCTCCAGCGGCCCTTCAGGCCACCGCGTCCGCGAGCGCACCGACGGCCCCTCAGGCCACCACGACGCCACGGGCACGTATGCCCCCGCCCGTCATAATCCAGGACAAGCAGGCCTGGAACAAGGTGTCAGCCTGGATGCTCGTGCAGAAGGTGAATTTCACCACTGCACGCGCCACCCAGGACGGCATCAAGGTCCAGTGCCCTGCCACGTCGGACCACCGCCGCCTCACGGCACACCTAAGGGAGGCCAACGTTGGCTTCCACACGTACGCATTAGAAGACGAGCGCCATTTACGCGTTGTAATAAAAGGAATCCCGAAGGAGATTGAGTCCGCACTCGTACTCCAGGACCTTCAGTCCCAGGGCTTCCCCGTCCGCGAGGTACATCGGATGTACCACTTTAGGGACAAAAAACCGTTCGATAGTGTTTTAGTAATTTTAGACCATTCCCACGCGGGAAAACAGATATACAACGTCCGCGCGATTTGCTACCTGACGGGGCTCCGCGTGGAGCCTCCTCGTAACCGCGGCCTAATCGGGCAGTGCCATCGCTGCCAGCTTTACGGGCACTCAGCCCGAAACTGCAACGCACGTCCTAGGTGCGTCAAATGCCTGGGAGACCACGGGACTGCGGATTGTCCCCGCAAGGTCCCAGACCCCGCCGTTCCGCCTAGCTGCGTGCTGTGTGAGACCCAGGGACACCCCGCTAATTACCGCGGGTGCCCCAGGGCCCCGCGCCGCAGGCATCCTGGGCAGGGCGGCAGGGCAGGTAGGGTTTCGAGACCCTACCCTAACTACACAAGGACACCTGTGGCGCCCTCAGCTCCGCAGGTGTATTACCCAGCACCGCCTCCGACCACGAACGCGTGGATAAGGCCCGCGACCGCGCCGCAGGTGAACCCACGTCCGGTCACCGCCCCCGCGTACGTACCCAACCAATCGTCCGATTCCGAGGTCGTCTCGCAATTCATAGGGAGTTTCGACATCGACGAGCTTCTCGTATTCGCCGACAAATTACGCCGAACGAACGGCAACGAGCAGGCAAGAATTAAGGCCACAGTCGACCACGCGAAACTCATCAAAGCCATCGTGGGCTTTAAAGCGTAAATATTCCAATGGCGGTTTTTAACAGCAATATGCCATTGCCCGCTGACGCGCGCCTTGCGCGTATTAAACCTAGAGCCCTAAGCATCGCGACGTTTAACGCTAACAGTGTCGCCGGCCAACGTGACCTAATCCGCGATTTCATTACCGCGCATCAACTTGACATCCTGTGCGTACAGGAGTCATTCTTAAAACCTAGTATTCGCGATCCGAAAATTGCAAACTATAGACTCGTCCGTAACGACAGACTCGCCACTAAAGGCGGAGGCACCCTAATCTATTACAAAAAGACACTCCACTGTGTCCCTTTAGACCCACCAGCGGCACTCGAAAACATCGAAGCGTCTATCTGCCAGATCTTTCTCACAGGCCATCAGCCAATCATCATAGCTTCTGTATATCATTCTTCTTCTAAACCAATTCTAGAGAATGACATTCGTTTACTCCTCAATATGGGAGACTCCGTCCTTCTGACCGGAGACCTTAATTGTAAAAACACCATTTGGAATTCTACTAAGACATGTCCACGAGGACAACTATTAGAACGCCTCGCGGACAGGTACAACCTCTCCGTAATAGGTCCACCGACACCTTCCCGGTTTCCCACCGGTAATCACGGACACCCAGAAGTACTGGACATAGTGATTCTAAAGAACGTCGCCCTCAGGCTGCGGTCTATAGAATCACTATCGGAACTAGACTCAGACCATCGCCCAGTTGTTTTCAAAATAGGCACAGACTCCCCTTCAGGGCCACCCACCAAAACTATCATCAATTGGAAAAAATTCGCTAAACTCATCAAAGCGGACGATTCTCCACTCATCGATCTCATCCCTGGCATTATAGACTCAGTAGATGTTGCCAAGGAAGCCGCGTCCAAATTCACGACGTTTATCCAAGAAGCTCTCCTCAGCTGCTCGAAAGAGGTCCCAGATCTGCCCGAAGGTAGATTTGAGATCTCAGGGAAGCTCAGGGAGCTAGTCCGACGTAAAAATTTAGCTACTAGAGCTCACGATGCGTGCCCGAATGCCGCAAACAGTAGGAAATTAAACAATCTTCGGAGGCAAGTCAAGTCCCAATTTGAACAGCTCAGAGGTGAGTCTTGGGACAGTCGACTCGAAGGGCTCTCGCCATCATCCCAGGCGTACTGGGCGCTGTCGAGAACCTTTCGATCCGACACAGTGGCGACTATGCCTCCGCTTACAAAACCCGATAATACGATAGCGGCCGACGACATTGAAAAGGCAGAATGCCTAGCGGACAGCCTAGAGGCACAATGCTCACCTAGCACCCTACCATGTGACCCGGATCACTTGACGGAAGTGGACTCCGAGGTCACAGAGTGGGCTTCGATGCCCCCGACTGGCGAACCGGTTCGCCCCACGGACGTAGAAGAGGTTAAGTCCATTCTCAAGGACTTAAACCCAAAAAAGGCCCCGGGGCCCGACAAAATCCCTAATAAAGTTTTAAAGTCCCTTCCGATTCACTTCGTATCATTACTAGTCATGATATTCAATGCTCTTTTAGCAGGTTGCTCCTTTCCTACCGAATGGAAGGAAGCAATAGTTATAGGCATTCGCAAGCCCAAAAAACCCGCCAACCTTCCCTCCAGCTACAGACCCATCAGTCTTATTAGCAGTTTAGGGAAAATCTACGAGAGAATCGTTCTCAGTAGATTAAAGGAAATAGTCGAGGCAAAACAACTGTTCATCAACGAACAGTTCGGTTTTAGATCCCACCACTCGTCCATACACCAAGTTCATCGGCTTACCGAACATATCGCGAAATATAACGTCCGTAGATCGATTCGTAGCGACACAGCGGCCATTTTCTTAGACATCGCCAAAGCCTTCGACAAGGTCTGGCACAACGGCCTGCTCTTCAAGCTCCGTCGTATGGCTCTGCCAGACTCTCTCGTTCACATCATTCGGGAATACCTGTCGAATCGCACGTTCCGATATAGATTAGAAGGGACCCTATCGTCCCCTAGACCCGTTCGCGCCGGAGTCCCGCAAGGCTCCACTCTTTCACCGTTACTATACGCGCTTTACACTAGCGACATTCCGCGTACCGATAAAGTAGAACTTGCGATGTATGCCGATGATACCGCCCTTTACACCACGGATCGCTCCGCTTGGATCCTAGCCGAAAGACTGCAACGAGCTGCCGACGCCCTAGGCGATTGGTTCAGCAAGTGGCGGTTCGAGGTTAACCCGGAGAAAAGCGTAGCCGTCCTCTTCCCTCGTAAGCGTTACGAGACCGTCTCGACTATTTACCTGCAAGGCAAACCGATCCCCTGGGAATCCAAGGTCAAATACCTAGGCGTCGTACTAGACTCGAAACTCTCCTTCCGGCCGCACATCACGTATGTCAGGAACAAAGCCACATACGTCATGAACAGGCTGTATCCGCTCATCTGCAAGCGGAGTAAAATGTCACTTCGCAACAAGCTGACATTGTACAAAACTTGCATCCGTCCCGTTATGACCTATGCTTGTGTCGTGTTCGCACACACCAAGATAGACCTCCTTCAGAGGGTCCAAAATAAATTCCTACGAATGGCATCCGGATGCCCATGGTACGTACGCAACGTTGACCTACACAAAGACTTCGAGCTAGAATCGCTCAAGGAATTCTGCAAGCGCCTGGCCAAGCGCTACTACGAGCGTGCAGATTCCCATTCCAACCCACTCATTGTCGAAGCGTGTAAGTACGCTCCTCACCCACATCCACGTCTTCGACGCCCTCGAAGCGTGCTTCTGGACCCCGACGATCCCATCACTGCTGCCAACGCCCAATACATTGGGAGGATCCACTCCTCAGTCCCATGTCCCACTCTCCGCCGCCGTAAGAGGCGGCGAGGCCAGTCATATCTAACGGCACGCCCGCGCCTCGGCGCGGCGGGTCCCAATGGACGAAACCCACCATGATTAGCGTACGCGGGGCATTCCCCCGCGATCGCCATCACTTCACGAGCGTCCATCAAAGCTCGTAATTCTAAACTTCAGGGGCGAGCTACACTCGCCCCTCCCAGCCCGGTGACGCTGTCAAGACCATTCCAGGTCAACAGCATTAAAGTCCATTCGAAAAAAAAAAAAAAAAAAGTACACGATAAACAGACGTTCCGCAATCGTCAGTCAGTCAGTCAGTCAGTCAGTCAGTCAGTCAGTCAGTCAGTCAGTCGGTCGGTTAGTTATTTGGTTCCGTACAAGTGTTGTTTGTGTGTAAGAGAAACTAACATGGCTCGCACCAAGCAAACCGCCCGCAAGTCCACCGGTGGTAAGGCGCCGCGCAAGCAGCTCGCCACCAAGGCGGCTCGCAAGAGCGCACCGGCCACCGGCGGCGTGAAGAAGCCCCACAGGTACAGGCCCGGCACCGTCGCCCTACGTGAGATTCGTCGCTACCAGAAGAGCACGGAGCTTCTGATCCGCAAGCTGCCCTTCCAGCGTTTGGTGCGTGAGATCGCGCAGGACTTCAAGACCGACCTGCGGTTCCAGAGCTCCGCCGTGATGGCCCTCCAGGAGGCGAGCGAGGCGTATCTGGTGAGCCTCTTCGAGGACACCAACCTTTGCGCGATTCACGCCAAACGTGTCACCATTATGCCGAAGGACATCCAGCTCGCCCGCAGGATCAGAGGCGAACGTGCGTAATTGTAAAAAAAAAAAATTTATTTTTTTTTTTTTACAATTGCAACAACGACGACGACGATATTGCGCGACGATATCGTTATTATTGTTTATGTAACCAAAAGGCCCTTCTCAGGGCCACAAATTGTTCTGATATTTATATTTTGAGAGAGAGAGAGAGAGAGAGAGAGAGAGATTAATATAATAGTTTCAAACGTGTACAACGAATCGTCTATAATAGTATAAAATATAATATACACACACAAATAAACAACATACTTAAACATGCCTGAAACAAAGGGGGGAGAGAGAGAGAGAGAGAGAGAACGATAATTAAAAAAAAAAAAAAAAAAAAAAATGATGAAAGTATTTAAAAATAAATAAATAAATAAAAATAAAATACATACAGACAGATAATAAATAAATAATATATTAAATAATAATTATTATTATAATTTATAAATTGAAGTGTATCATCTGATATCATCAAATTGGAATTAGAAAATGAGAAGTTCAGTTTATTTATTATCATCATCATCATTATTATTATTATTAGTAGTAATATTATTATTATTATTATTCTTTATTATTATTATAAATCGTACTCTTCCCCCCTCCCCCCACCACAGACGAGTGTAGCCGACAACAGCCGAACGCAAAAGCATATAATGTAGGGTGAAATCCGATGTTGGTATCACAAGTATCAACCGTACGTTCGTAGTCGAACGTCTCCCCGTCGCTCGCGTGAAGTAATAAAGTAATACAAGTTTATAGTCGACATGACCGGTCGCGGTAAAGGTGGAAAGGGTCTGGGGAAAGGTGGAGCGAAGCGTCACAGGAAAGTGCTGCGCGATAACATCCAGGGCATCACGAAGCCGGCGATCCGTCGTCTCGCCCGCAGGGGCGGCGTCAAACGTATATCCGGCCTGATATACGAGGAGACTCGCGGAGTGCTGAAGGTGTTCCTCGAGAACGTGATCCGCGACGCCGTCACTTACACGGAGCACGCCAAGAGGAAGACCGTCACCGCCATGGACGTCGTGTACGCCCTGAAGCGGCAGGGGCGCACTCTGTACGGCTTCGGCGGTTAATAATAAAACTGAAGACCGCGAAGACCAGTACGCCGCCACTCTAGTGAAACCGACGAGAGCGAGAAGAATTGTGAAGTGTGCGGGGGTGGGTGGGGGTTGAGGGGTTGGTGTCTCTGTCTCCGTGCGTGTGTGTGTGTGTGTGTGCGCTGCGTGTGTGCACGGACGCGGTCAGTGTAATCGTTTACATCTAGATTATGACACCCTCGAACCCGCCCGCCCATAATCTCTCCGTCTCTCCGTCGGCTTACTATTGTGGCGACAGAAAAAAAAAAAAAAAGGCCCTTCTCAGGGCCGCACACATTTCAAAAGAAACAAATAAAATATGTTTCACGGCCACAAGGACGTCACGAACGTGTTGCCACCACTGACACGTTGACATTAGCAACGGAGTCTGTGGTAAACATTGAAAATCTTAATGATTTTATTATGACTATATGATATTACAACACACACACACACACACACACACACACACACACACACACACACACACACACACACACACACACACACACACACTAGACACACTACACTCGAACGTTGCGAGAGTGAATGGTGTAGAAGAGGATTTACTAACTATTTACACATTTAGTACATTTCAGTAAATAAACAATTAATAATATATTACCTATATAGACACTCAATACGAGAGAGATTTAATGATGAGTGATTGATGCCTATTATTATTATTATGTACTCGTATGTATATACACACAACATTATAATTAATATTTGATTGTAGTAGTAGGAACGTTTGTAATCTACTAATAAGCAATCCCACTTGCAATATACAATTGTTAGCGTAGTGAACACATAATAACCATAAAATCCTACGTCGCGGTAAAGTGACGCACGCAGTCTCCTTTGATATGAAACGACCGATATGATGACCACGACGACGACGACGACGGCGGCGAAGTTCGATATCGAACAATATATATATATATATATATATATATATATATATATATATATATATATATATATATATATATATATATATATATATATATATTGTTCATTTTATTTTTATTTTTTATTTTTTAAGTTTAAATTCTTCTATTCTAATAAAAGAGGAAAGAAAAGAAAACAAAGAGAATATATTTATATATGTATATGTTAAATAATAATATATACACAGACACTCACCTCTGTAACAACACTCGGCGTACTCGACAACGGCGGCCGCGGTGGGCCGCTGACGCTGAGCGAGCCGGGCATCGCGGGTGTTTTACGATGCTCCACTTGGAGGTCCTCGAGGAGGTCGACGGGCGCTCGCACGGCGATCTTTCGATGTCTCCGAGCGGGCGGGTATTCTTCGCTTTCGATCTGTCGAAACGCATCATTGTTTCATTAAATTTTTATAGAGAAAAATAACTTTTAAACACGACCGGAGGTACGCACGTAGCACTTCGACGAATTCGACAGCTCGTATTTCATTCAAATCGACGCGTGCCATAGCTTTCGGGCGGCGAGCCGGTGGACAGGTTCACGGCGGAGGCCGTCACGGGTCGCGGGTCCGTCCCAATGTCTCGAATAATGTAAAAATTATAATTTTCTAGACGCCTGTTAGTGAAAAGTTTTAAGCGTTCGTACGAGAAAATGTCCAGCGACACCGCGGCTCTCCTCACGGTATCACTAACGCTCTTACTGCCACTAGCGACCTCTGCCACGCCAGTATCGTACAACGTAGTCCTCGCGCGCGCGATATATATGTGTGTATATAAACTATAATTCCCGCGTCGTCTCCGTTCATAACAATTTAGTTCTCTTTGTGAGTGGTGATCGTGTGCGCGTGTGCGTGTAATAATAAATAAATAAATAAATAACAATAACAAAAACAATAATGGCCGACGCCGCAGTAGCATCAGAAGCTCCCGCTCCCGTCACCCCGGCGAAGAAACCAAAGTCTGCGGGCGCCGCCTCCGCCGCCGCCGCCGCTAAGAAGCCGAAAGCGAAACCGACCCACCCCAAGACCTCCGAGATGGTCAACAGCGCCATCAAGGAGCTCAAGGAGCGCAGCGGTTCGTCTCTGCAGGCTATCAAAAAGTACATAGCGGCCCAGTACAAGGTGGACGCCGAGAAATTGGCCCCGTTCATTAGAAAATACCTAAAGAGCGCCGTCGAGTCCGGCGCTTTGATACAGACCAAGGGCAAGGGCGCTTCTGGCAGTTTCAAACTCGAGTCCAAATCGTCCGCTTCGAAGAGCAAGCAGTCGGCGGCCGGCGGCGCCGGCAAGGGATCCTCCGCCGCAGCGTCCGGCCCGTCGTCGTCGGCCTCCGCCTCGTCGCGAACGAAGAAGGCGTCCGGAGCGCCCGCGGCGGCGTCCGCCGGCGGCAGGGCCGGCAAGAAAGGTGCAGCAGCAGCTGCCGCAGCGGCCGCCGCAGCGTCCTCGCCGTCCAAGTCCAAATCGAAGGCGGCGGCAGTGAAGGACAAGAAAGCGGCCGCTGCGAAGAAGAAGCCCGCCGCCGCAGCAGCCAAGAAGGCCTCCGCCGCCGCCTCCGCCGCATCCTCCGCTTCGAAGGCGAAGGGCGGAGCCGCCGCTTCGAAGGCGAAGAAGACCGCCAAGCCGCCTACGAAGAAGCCCAAAGCGCCCAAGCCAAAGAAGGCAGCGACGCCCAGATCCAAGCCGGCGGCAAAGAAGGCCGCGTCCGCCACGCCGAAAAAGTGAATGTATAAAATAAAATAAGTGCAAAACGAACGTTAAATAACGCGCGAGCGCTTCACGAGAATAACTTGTGTGTTGTGTGTGTGCGTGTGTGACGGCGATGTGTATATGTGCTGCAATAACAGCACGACAAAAAGCCCTTCTCAGGGCTAACAAAAGTTTCTAAATACACCTATACCTAATATAGGAATGGTAAAGTTTCAACGACGAACGTCTCGGTCTTATGGAGAAAACAAAAAACAAAAATAAGAAATATATATTATATAAATGTAAACGAAGCGAGTAAATACTTCGTTCAGCTGTGACATTGACGTCTCTTAAAAACAAGAAAGAAAGAATAATATATATTTTATTATTTATTTAAATTAATTAATTAATACGAACTGGTGAAACGATAACTTTAACCCTAATATCCAAGGATAATTATAAAACACATTATAAAACAACATTATTTACTCACTTCGTTCACACACATATATATATATATATATATATATATATATATATATATATATATATATATATATATATAAATGGTGACAACAAATAAACTAACCTTATTACGTGTTATGATGTATTCGCCCCGACATTCCCTCGCTATTTGCACTATCTACACTTTCACTCACACTGGAAAACAGTTAAAACACAAATTAATTTTGTATATTAATTAATAAAAACACAAAAATAAAACAACATGCAAAGAAATCAACTTTTACAGAACTCATATTCCTTCCGCTCCAAGTTTAAAAGTGAGTTTCTCGAATTTTCCGACCACACCGTGACGCATCCTTTTTCAAAAAAAGAACACCTTTCTTTTTTTTTTTTTTTTTTATTAGGCAAAGACCGGTCGATATTATTGCGAATATTAAAACTTATAAATATAAAATCATTACACAAATAGCAATATATATTAAAAAAAAAAAAACTATATTTTTTTTTTTATTTATTTATTTGTTATTACATAATTTTTTTTTTTTTATTTTTATTTTTTTTTTTTAATTTATTATATATATATATTTTTAATTCATAAATTAATTATTTAAAAGAAAGAACTAATCGCTCGGCTTACTTCGCCGATTGTCGTGCGACGTCGTGCGCCACAATCGTCTAGGAGGCCGCTGGCTTGCGTCCCCACCGAAAACGCTTGCGAGGCACACGTATATAGTACAAAAATGGCGGTTTTTTAAAAACCCGCATACACTAGTCCGCTGCTCGCGACCGTGAGCGCTCGCGTATTTTAATATTGTCTTTGTGTTTAGTCTTACTCTCGTGCACCACCATCATGTCGGGTCGCGGTAAAGGTGGCAAAGTGAAGGGAAAGGCAAAGTCTCGTTCCAACCGTGCCGGACTTCAATTTCCAGTGGGCCGCATACATAGACTTTTGAGAAAAGGGAACTACGCAGAACGCGTGGGAGCCGGTGCACCGGTCTACCTGGCCGCCGTGATGGAGTATCTGGCCGCCGAAGTGCTCGAGTTGGCCGGAAACGCCGCTCGGGACAACAAAAAGACCAGAATCATCCCGAGGCATCTCCAATTGGCGATCCGTAATGACGAGGAGTTGAACAAGTTGCTCTCGGGAGTTACGATCGCGCAGGGAGGTGTACTGCCCAACATCCAAGCAGTCCTCTTACCGAAGAAGACCGAGAAGAAAGCCTAATTCACTCACTCACTCTAGTGGTGCGCACGGTGCACGGTGTTATGTGTGCTTGTGTTGTGTATTTGGTTTTCTTCTTTTTTTTTTGGTTATTATTTTTTTTTTTAATTAAAAGGCCCTTTTAAGGGCCACAAAATATTTCTGTGAACGCTTCTAAATTGCATAAAACGTTTCATTATGGTAGACGTCTTCAAAATCACAATATGACACTACTATACACACACACACACACACACACACACACACACACACAGATCTATATTTTAATACAAAAAAACAAAAAAAAAAAAAAGTTACACGTTCCTATGTTTATTAAATATTGTAAAAAAACAAGAAAAAAAAAAAAAAAACAATAATAATAATAATACGTGTCGTGGCGCAGCGGCACGAAGTGTGACTGTAGAACCTACTGGTTGTGGGTTCGATCCCCACTCGAGATTCCATTTTTTTTTTCTTCGCTCTCTCTTTGTCTGAGTTCTGCCACTCAGTACGCAATGCTTCCAGAATTCGGTACAAAGTGGGGAACGGAGTGTCTTAACACTAGGCTCCGCCTGCCCACCCTTTCAATATTTAAAAAACAAAAAGAAAGAAGGTCACATTGACAACAGGAATGTTATAAAAATTGTCCAATAGGAATACGCACATATACATACATATATAAGTAATGTATATATATATATATATATATATATATATATATATATATATATATATATATATATATATATATATATATGAAATGTATCTGCAATTTTTTTTTTTTTTTTTTGTTTATTATTATTATTATTATTTTTCATAAAAGTATACGAATGCAAATATGAGGAGCACACGATACGCGCCGGAGTGAGGGAGGGAAACGGAGGGAAAGGGGGGGGGGGGGCTCTTTCGTCGCCACCCGTGCCCCGTTTTTCTTGGGCCGTACGGCGTTCGTATTGGTCGATTCCCTCTCAAAAGCTAGTGCTCGTCGTAAGCGCTTGTGCGTCCACAGAACGTGACTACAACCCGCTGCCGCAGTATTTTTTTAACAGGATCGGCCTGCCCGCGAATTGTTTTCTAACTTCCGGTCCGAGTCCTACTACAGTACTGTCAGCGCTCGGCTAGCGCCGCGTTGTGTCGCGTTCGCCGACGTCTCGGACGTCGGCCGTCGTTTTGATTTCTTCGGTTTTTCATAATACCGATGACTGCCGGAGCGGGCACGTGTTTTTACGAACCATTCGTACGAACCCTTTCCGAACTTTAATAAAGTGTGTGTGTGTAATTCACGATGAACGGCCGAAGCGGCGCGAGACGAGTCCGCTCTCGCTCGCGCCCTCGCGTTATTTCAAGTGATGCTGTAAGTGGATCTGAGAGTAATTCTTCTCTCCGCCCCTCTCATTCTCCTGAAACTACGAGATGCCGAGCCCTTCGAGCTACTGTGGATCATAGAGGTGAAGCGTTGGAGAACCTTCCTCCTCCCTGCCCTGCATTTCATGATACTGTTCCTGTCGCCTCCCCGCCCTCCAGCGGTAGACGTACTCCTACTTCGGGCTTCGGCCCGACGCATGAAGTTCCTGCGGAAGTGACCTCCCAGGCACGGTCAGAGGCAAGTTATCCATCTGAATACTTAGCTAGATCGCAGCTTGAAGCCGATTTGGCCACTGTGGCCATACTCAGGAAAAATGGTGCTCTCTCTCATTCGCTGTTGGAGCACATCACCTTGTTCCTCAACGACAGAGAGCATCAACTTGACCGTTCTACTAGCTCTCAAGACGTTGTTATGGAGGCTACGCCAGAGGTCAATGCGCTGTCACTTCCCTCACGCGACCCACGCACTCGTAAGAGGTTGGATACGGTTCCGGCTCCTCCCGCCTGGCCTATTACTACTTCCATCCCTCTCTCCGCCACCACCACTTCCTCAACAACTCCTTTGAGTGGACCGTCTTTCGCTGATACCCTCAAGACCGGTGCCACCGTCGCCGCGACCACTACTGCATCAACAAGCGTGCCTACACCATCGAAGCCACGCCTGCCACCCCTTATAGTCGAGGAGTTTCCGGACTGGACACGTCACTTTCGGGCGATTAAAGATCTTCTGGGCCACGCTCCCAATGCACGTCCTTTTGGGAAAGGTATCCGATTCACACCGAGCTCCATTCCTGAATATCGGGTAATTCAGAAGTACCTTTGTGACCTAGAGAAGTCACAACGCTTGTCATGGTTCTCGTATGCGCTGCCTTCAGAACTGAGTAAGAAGGTGGCCATACGAGGCCTTCCACCTACGACTGCCCCTCATGAGATCATCGAAGCCCTGGGGGAAAAAGGATTCCAGGCTGAGTATGTGAAGCCGATCAGGGCGAGGATGGGACGCCCTGGTTGTGTTTTCTTCGCCGTCATCTCAAACACCCCGGATCCAGTGCCCGGCATATATGAAATAACGGAGCTACTCTATATGTCGGGCATCACTATCGAATCCTGGCGCAGTAAGCGAGGCCCGGCCCAATGCCATCGGTGCCAGGCCTTTCGGCATTCCAGCCATGGCTGCCATAGGCGTATGGCCTGCGTGAGGTGTGGGGAGGAGCACTTCGCGCGGGACTGTCCTCGCCCTTTGGAAGTGCCAGCTACGTGTGCCAACTGTGGTGGTCCTCATCCCGCCAACCACTCTGCCTGCCCACAATTCAGACGCGAAATCAGAAATAGGAGAGCTGGCACAGTCGCGATCACAGCGGCTAAGCCTGTTAAGAAAGCACAATCCATCACACCCATTGTTGCTAATATGGTCCCTGCGGAGACTCAAGCATCTTCTCTGATGGCCCCTGCAAACCCCCCGACTGAGAGGGGTGCTAGGATGAAGAAGAGGGGGAAGGGGAAGAAGGTCCATAAGGAAGTCATTCCCCCCTCGTCGATGACACCACATGCTTCTGTGTCTCCTGCCATTATCTCCACCCATCCTGCTGCTACCACTGTAGCTGCGCCTTCATCCAAGTTAACATCTGCACAGGCGAACCAGTGGAATTCATCTATCTCCATTAACAGGGCTCTCGACACCCTTAAGGACGTTCTTCTCGCGCTAAGGGAAGGTCGTGACCCTGTGAGAGCAGTGCTTGAAGGCATGACAAGTCTGCTCTCCAATGGATAGGGGACTCAGAATTTTGTACTGGAATGCTGCCGGCCTCAAGCCTAGAATCCAGCTTCTCCGCCATACTCTGCGGGAGCAGAATGTAGATGTGGCTCTCATCAACGAGTCACATCTACGTCCGTCAGATGCAGCTAACTTCCCGGGGTATCATATCCTTCGCTTGGATGCCCCCCAGTCTAACGCGTTTAGAGGTCTTCTGGTAGCTGTCAGAAGGAATCTGGTGCATCAGCCGCTCTCCATCTCGGACTCGAGGACTTTCCAGTCTCTCGGAGTAGAGATTACGCTTGGTGACAGAGCCCTCCGCATCTTTGCCATTTATAGACCGTCCACCTCTAAGTTAGATGTCAAGGAGGTGCGTGATATTTTGAGCAGTACTATTCCGACTCTACTTGCGGGAGACTGGAACATCAAGCACCCTACTTGGGGCAACCGTCAAGCCTGTACCAACGGGCGGAAACTTTTTGTGGACGCTTCAAGGCATAATTATGAGATTACGGGGCCGGATGAGCCTACCCATTATCCCATGAGTCGAACTTATGCACCAACAACTATAGACCTAGTGGTGCACAGGGGTATGATGGCGATGGCACTGGAGGTGCTGCCTGACGCTTTCGGGTCAGACCATCTTCCAGTGCTCGCAGTCATCACGGGCCGTCCTGTAATAGTACGCAGACCACCAGCGAGGAATATGATTTGTTGGGAAAAATTCGCTGCCACCTTAAACAAGACAACACCAGTGAGATCTGAGCTTTTGGATTCTCCAGCCAGTATCGATCGCCTTGAGGCGAACTTGACCAACGTCATCAAGGAAGCGATGGACGGGGCTGCCGCTCCTCTCCACCCTCGTAGACTACCAAAAACAGCAGCCAAAGTTCTCCAGTTGATCACTGAGAAAAGGCGTGTTCGTGCCGAATGGCAGCGGACGAGGGAGCCTGCGACCAAGACGAAACTCAACAATCTTATCGAGTCTGTCCGCGCAGCACTTGATAATTCTGCCGCCTTATCCTGGGATGCGCGCATTGCTCAAGCTAGTGAGGACCAAACATCTTTATTTAAGCTTTGCCGCCAAATAACTAAGAAACCGGCGCCGGTGGGACCGTTATACCATGACGACGGCTCCCTCCGGTACATGGCGGACGACCGCGCTGAAATCTTTGCCGACCATTTAAGGGGTCATTTCGCCCCTAATCCATCCAGATGCCCAGAAATTCACTCTCAGCTGGAGTGGGAAGTGGAGAACATCTTGAACGCCACTACTTTGCCATTGCCACCGACACCTTTTTTCTCTCCCTCGGCTGTGAGGAAGGCAGCGGGGAGGTTAAAACCTAGAAAGGCCCCGGGTCGTGATGGCGTAACGAACGGGGCTCTCCGGCATTTACCCTTGAAGACATATGCGTCCTTATCCAGGCTCTTCAACGCCATTCTGCGTCTGGGTTACTTGCCTCAGGCGTGGAAGGAGGGCTTGGTGATTATGTTTGTGAAGCAGTATAAAAATCCAAGGAAAGCTGATAGCTACCGACCCATCACCCTTCTCAGTGCTACGTCCAAACTGCTTGAGAAATTGCTGCTGCCCCTTTTACAGGCACAATTTCAGCCCAGAACCGAGCAGTTTGGATTTAGGAGCGGCCACTCAACCACCTTACAGGCCACAAGAGTCTTGCATCAAATCACAAATACTGTCAACAGAAAGGAAGGTGCTGCTGCAGTATTTCTTGACGTCGCAGGTGCTTTCGACCGGGTTTGGCATCTCGGCTTACTACACAAAATGATTCAGGCTGACCTTCCCCTGTACCTTCTGAAATTTACAGCCGCCTTTTTACAGGGGAGGTCCTATAGGGTTAGGGTGGAGAGTGCCATCTCCAGCAGCCACCCTATCTCCGCGGGTGTGCCACAGGGGAGTGTACTGTCCCCAATTTTTTATTCCATCTACACCGACGACATTCCACTGAAAGACGGAACTACATTAGCGCTATACGCAGATGATATAGCGCTAATCTCGGCATCTCTTACCGTTGCGCATGCCGCCTATAAACTCCAGGAGGCGCTGGAGTTGCTACCTGAATGGCTTGCGAAATGGAGGCTTAGCCTCAACGTCTCCAAGACGCAGGCCATCCACTTCGGTCATCTGCGTAGAGCCCCACCTTCGTTGACCATTGGAAACGAAGCTGTTGAATGGAAGAAACAAGTCACGTACCTGGGCATCGTGATTGATCGCCAACTCAAGATGCTTCCGCAAGTGGTGAAAGCTACCAGCGCTGCCAGAGTTGCGTTGCACATGTTGCGGCCGCTTTTTCGATCCCGCCTCCCATTAAAAACCAGACTGTTGCTTTATAAGATGTACGTGAGATCACGCCTTACTTACGCCGCACCGGCTTGGTACGCACTAACAAATCCACGTCTACGATCCAAACTTCAAACAGTTCAGAACATTGCGCTCAGACTCGTCGCCCAGGCTCCATACTGCGTGAGGAATGCAACCTTGCATAGAGACCTCTGTGTTGAGAGCCTGGAGGACCACATTAGACGCCTGGCTACTCAAGCCTTTCACCGTGCAGACACCTCCAGCCATTTTCATATCATTAACATTGCACCACTTCATTCGCGCCCTCCAGATGTCTCGCGACCTACACCCCGCGATCTTATTTTACCATCCTGATTTCTGAGCAGCTGTCGTGGTCGCTGGTCGCCTAAGCTGGGCCTCTCTTGGGTTACCAAGGGTCTCACCTGGCTGGGCTGACCGCCCCTTCAGCACCAGCTCATTCCTCGCCTGACATCCCCAATATCTCCCAGTCCTGCGTAAGCTCGACCCGAGACATCTGGATTCATTCATCCTACCCAACGCCGCGGCCATAGTTATGGTCGCCGCTAGATACTACGGTAAGAGGGCCCAGCCCTGACACCGTCTCCCCTCTCATCCCTTTGGGTTGTGAGTGATGAAACATTCCGCATTTTTTTTAACAAACGTCCCGCACGCTCAGTGTGTGTGTGTGTGTGTGTGTATACATATCTTTCTTTCTCATCGATAGTGGTATACAATACAAACTAGTTATCATGCCGCCCAAGACTAGCGGAAAGGCCGCCAAGAAATCCGGTAAGGCCCAAAAGAACATCTCCAAGTCGGACAAGAAGAAGAAGAAGCACAAGAGGAAGGAGAGCTACGCCATCTACATCTACAAAGTGCTCAAACAAGTCCACCCGGACACCGGCATCTCCAGTAAGGCGATGTCCATCATGAACTCGTTCGTGAACGACATCTTCGAGCGCATCGCCGCCGAGGCGTCGCGACTCGCCCACTACAACAAGAGGTCCACGATCACGTCCAGGGAGGTGCAGACATCCGTGAGGCTCCTGTTGCCCGGCGAGTTGGCCAAGCACGCAGTCAGCGAAGGCACCAAGGCCGTCACCAAGTACACGAGCTCCAAGTGAAGTGGTCCGTCGAAGAGACGAAGTTAAAAATCGAATGCGCTCGCGAACGTGCCGTGTGACGGTGTGTGTGTGTGTATGGTGGTGGTGTTGTTGTTGTGCTAAAGTGTGCTGCGTGGTGGTGGTGTGCGTCTTCGTCTGGTATGCACCGGTGGTGTATTACTACCATACACTACGCATACGCCACCAACAACAGCATCGGCATCATCGGCATCATCGTCATCAACGGTCGTCGCGCGCATTCTCAAAAGGCCCTTTTAAGGGCCACTATATGATTCATGTTAAAAATAATTATAATACAGTTTCTCGCAAGACGTCTACCTCGAGTTAGTTAGTTAGTTAGTTTGAAGTATGCACGTGTGAATATATAGACTAATCAAAAAAAAAATAAAAAAAAAAAAATTATAATAATAGTAATATATACACACGAATGTCAATCAACTAATGACATATTAATTAGAAAAATAATCATAATAATACAAAAAATTAATAATAAATTACTACATAATAATAATAATAATAATAAATGATAATTAGCACATAATTGATAATTCAATTCTAATCCTATCATTAATCCACCAGTTACGGCTACGGGTCAAAAAATAATAATAATAATAAATAAAATTTATATTATTTTCATTATAAATAAATATATTCCTATTTGATATTTATCATTTGATATGTATTGGCTGTTGTTTGTTTGTTCGTTCGTTCGACGAGATAGTCTCACCGCCCGACGCCCGTGCCCGTGCCCGTGCCCGTTCGCCTCGCTCGTTCCTTTTCGGAGCGTTTCGTTTCGCGCGCGCGAAAGGGACGACGGCTGCGCGATAGAGCGGAGCGGAGAGTGTAGTGTGTTGTTCATAAAAAGGCGGCCGGATAGTACACGATAAACAGACGTTCCGCAATCGTCAGTCAGTCAGTCAGTCAGTCAGTCAGTCAGTCAGTCAGTCAGTCAGTCAGTCGGTCGGTTAGTTATTTGGTTCCGTACAAGTGTTGTTTGTGTGTAAGAGAAACTAACATGGCTCGCACCAAGCAAACCGCCCGCAAGTCCACCGGTGGTAAGGCGCCGCGCAAGCAGCTCGCCACCAAGGCGGCTCGCAAGAGCGCACCGGCCACCGGCGGCGTGAAGAAGCCCCACAGGTACAGGCCCGGCACCGTCGCCCTACGTGAGATTCGTCGCTACCAGAAGAGCACGGAGCTTCTGATCCGCAAGCTGCCCTTCCAGCGTTTGGTGCGTGAGATCGCGCAGGACTTCAAGACCGACCTGCGGTTCCAGAGCTCCGCCGTGATGGCCCTCCAGGAGGCGAGCGAGGCGTATCTGGTGAGCCTCTTCGAGGACACCAACCTTTGCGCGATTCACGCCAAACGTGTCACCATTATGCCGAAGGACATCCAGCTCGCCCGCAGGATCAGAGGCGAACGTGCGTAATTGTAAAAAAAAAAAAAAAATTTATTTTTTTTTTTTTTTTTACAATTGCAACAACGACGACGACGATATTGCGCGACGATATCGTTATTATTGTTTATGTAACCAAAAGGCCCTTCTCAGGGCCACAAATTGTTCTGATATTTATATTTTGAGAGAGAGAGAGAGAGAGAGAGAGAGATTAATATAATAGTTTCAAACGTGTACAACGAATCGTCTATAATAGTATAAAATATAATATACACACACAAATAAACAACATACTTAAACATGCCTGAAACAAAGGGGGGAGAGAGAGAGAGAGAGAGAGAACGATAATTAAAAAAAAAAAAAAAAAAAAAAAATGATGAAAGTATTTAAAAATAAATAAATAAATAAAAATAAAATACATACAGACAGATAATAAATAAATAATATATTAAATAATAATTATTATTATAATTTATAAATTGAAGTGTATCATCTGATATCATCAAATTGGAATTAGAAAATGAGAAGTTCAGTTTATTTATTATCATCATCATCATTATTATTATTATTAGTAGTAATATTATTATTATTATTATTCTTTATTATTATTATAAATCGTACTCTTCCCCCCTCCCCCCACCACAGACGAGTGTAGCCGACAACAGCCGAACGCAAAAGCATATAATGTAGGGTGAAATCCGATGTTGGTCCGTGCTGGCTTGCCAGACTGTCTCGTGCACATCCTGCGGGATTTTCTGTCAAACAGGTATTTTCGCTATAAAGTCGAAGGCACTATCTCTTCTCCCCGCCTCCTCCGCGCAGGCGTTCCCCAGGGTTCAACCCTCTCTCCTATGTTATATTCGCTGTACACCAGTGACATTCCCCGCACGGGGCTTGTTCACCTGGCTATGTACGCGGATGACACTGCCCTTTACACTTCTTCGCGTGACACACGCCTACTAGCTGAGAGACTTCAGAAAGCGGCCCACGCACTCGGTGAGTGGTTCCGCCTATGGAGATTCGAGGTTAACCCCGAGAAAAGTAAAGCCATCCTCTTCCCTATGGCTCGCCATATACAGGTCTCTACCATACGTCTATTAGACAAGCCTATCCCTTGGGAAAAGCAAGTCAAATATCTAGGTGTCACTCTAGACTCTAGATTCTCCTTCAGACCCCACATCACGAATGTTTGCAATAAAGCAAAGTTCGTTCTTAGTCGTCTGTTCTGGTTGATAAACAAGCGGAGTAAAATGTCACTTAGACATAAGCTGACATTATACAAAACTTGTGTAAGGCCAATAATGTCATACGCTTGTGTCGCGTTCGCGCACACTAAGCTTGCTCCCCTTCAAATTGTACAAAATAAATTCTTACGTATCGCATCAGGCTGCCCCTGGTTCGTACGTAACGTCGACCTACATAGAGATTTTGAACTGGAATCGATTAACGAGCACTGTAAACGCTTAGCGACGCGCTACTTTGAGCGCGCAGGCTCGCACGCGAACCCCTTAATAAAAATGGCGTGTGATTACACACCCAACGCGCACCCAAAAAGAAGACGCCCGCGAAGCGTCCTTTTAGACCCCGATGACGCCATTACGTTTTTTTTTTTTTTTTTTTTTCGAACTTGAGGTAATTGCTGTTAGCCCTATTGGCCTTTACAGCGACACCGGGTGGGTAGGGAAGAGGGTACTCTGTCCCAGAAGAAAAAGCAAGCACTACCTGGCTGCTTGAGAGGGGTCGACGACTGTAAGGGCGCCCCCTGCGGGGCTCGAACCTAGGCTTACAATCGACGAGCGGGCTGGGAATTTCCCTATGCTAAACAAAGCCAGCCGCGACGTGAAGCCGCGACTGGGGACAAAAATTAGACTAATCTAAGGGAGCTAGCGGTCCCTAACCGCTGGGCCCGACCGCGCCGAGACGTGGCCGAGCCGTGGAAAAAACTGGACTTCGTCGTCGATTCCGTCGACGACGGTGTTTGTGTCGTGTATGTGTAGTGTATTTCCTACCTATATACGGGGCGTTAGCTAACGTAATGGCGTCATCGGGGTCTAAAAGGACGCTTCGCGGGCGTCTTCTTTTTGGGTGCGCGTTGGGTGTGTAATCACACGCCATTTTTATTAAGGGGTTCGCGTGCGAGCCTGCGCGCTCAAAGTAGCGCGTCGCTAAGCGTTTGCAGTGCTCGTTAATCGATTCCAGTTCAAAATCTCTATGTAGGTCGACGTTACGTACGAACCAGGGGCAGCCTGATGCGATACGTAAGAATTTATTTTGTACAATTTGAAGGGGAGCAAGCTTAGTGTGCGCGAACGCGACACAAGCGTATGACATTATTGGCCTTACACAAGTTTTGTATAATGTCAGCTTATGTCTAAGTGACATTTTACTCCGCTTGTTTATCAACCAGAACAGACGACTAAGAACGAACTTTGCTTTATTGCAAACATTCGTGATGTGGGGTCTGAAGGAGAATCTAGAGTCTAGAGTGACACCTAGATATTTGACTTGCTTTTCCCAAGGGATAGGCTTGTCTAATAGACGTATGGTAGAGACCTGTATATGGCGAGCCATAGGGAAGAGGATGGCTTTACTTTTCTCGGGGTTAACCTCGATTCTCCATAGGCGGAACCACTCACCGAGTGCGTGGGCCGCTTTCTGAAGTCTCTCAGCTAGTAGGCGTGTGTCACGCGAAGAAGTGTAAAGGGCAGTGTCATCCGCGTACATAGCCAGGTGAACAAGCCCCGTGCGGGGAATGTCACTGGTGTACAGCGAATATAACATAGGAGAGAGGGTTGAACCCTGGGGAACGCCTGCGCGGAGGAGGCGGGGAGAAGAGATAGTGCCTTCGACTTTATAGCGAAAATACCTGTTTGACAGAAAATCCCGCAGGATGTGCACGAGACAGTCTGGCAAGCCAGCACGCCTCAGCTTGAAAATCAAGCCGTTGTGCCAGACCTTGTCAAAGGCTTTCGCTATGTCGAGGAAGATGGCAGCAGTGTTACTGCGAAGTGCGGTCCTCACGTGGTGACGAGCGATGTGCTCTACCACGCGGTGGACTTGGTGGATGGCAGAATGTCTCTTTCTGAAACCAAATTGCTCATTGATAAGCGGACAATAGGTCTCTACCGCCTCGGAGAGTCTAATAAGTATGATTCTCTCATACAATTTACCTAAACAGCTGAGAAGGCTGATAGGTCTATAACTGGAGGGTAAATTCCGCGGCTTATTAGGTTTTGGTATACCTATGACAATGGCTTCCTTCCACTCGTCGGGGAAGGAGCACGATTTTAAAAGTGAATTAAAAATAATGACCAATAGAGATATGAACTGAGTCGGAAGGGACTTGAAAGTTCTATTTGATATTTTGTCAGGCCCCGGGGCCTTCCTATCTTTGAGATTTTTGATGAGGGCTTTGACCTCGTCGGTCGAGGTCGGGCGAAGCGGTTCCCCTTGCGGGGGCGTCGACGCCCACTCTGCGACCGCGGAATCCACTCTTTCGATATGGCTCGGGTCGCAGGGCTGACCACTCGGGGTACACTGAGCCTCTAAACTGTCAGCGAGGCACTCCGCTTTTTCGGTGTCATCGGCAGCAATTGTAAGATCGGGCCTAATAAGAGGAGGCATAGTCGAGAGACAATCGACTCTAAAAGCTCGCGACAGCGCCCAGAATGCCTGGTGCGATGGCGCGAGCCCCTCGAGCTTTTTATCCCACGACTCACCGCGCAGAAGTTCGAATTCGAATCGAACTCTCCTCTTTAACCTATTATATTTCCTACGATTATCGTCAGTCGGATATTTGTCGTGTCGTCGCATTGCTTTGTTTCTGCGTCTTATCAACCGCCTGAGTTTATCTGAGATTTCAAACCTACCGTCGGGTAAGTTTGGTACCTCTTTCGAACAACTCTCGATTGTATTGAGAATGTAAGTGGTGAACTGATTCGCCGCGTCTATCGCTAACACCGCGGAGTCGGCGATGCCAGGTAATAATTCCTTTAACGGGGATTCATTAGAGCGGAGGAGCTTTGAAAATCTCCTCCAATCGACAACTGTTTTGGTGGGAGGGCCTGAGGGGCGCTCCACACCTAGCTTGAGAATGACTGGACGATGATCTGAATCAAGGTCCGAAAATGTTTCTATCGATTGTTGTAGCAAACCAACATTCGATAGTACCGCTATGTCGAGGACCTCGCCTGTGCCTCGGGCACCAAAGCGAGTGGGCGAAGTAGGGCCTATAACGAAAGCGTTATATTTACTGGTGTATTCGAGGAGATTCACACCGTCGGAGTGAGTCACCGTCGAATTCCAGTTTTTATGTTTACAATTGAGATCCCCGATCAGAAGGACCGAGTCACCCATACTAAGTAGCGATAAAATATCGCTTTCTAGTAATTGCCTCTTCCCTGAGCGGTAGACAGAGGCAATTATCAGTGGCTGATGGCCTGTAAGGAATACCTGGCACACCGACGCTTCGGCTGTTTCGAGAGACGGAGGGTCGAGCGGTATACAGTGTAGATTCTTTTTGTAATAAATCATAGTGCCTCCCCCTTTGGTGGCCCTATCATTTCTCACAATCCTGTAGTTCGCAATACTAGGACTGCGAACCCCAGGTTTCAGAAAAGACTCCTGTATACAGAATATATCTAATTGGTGGGAGTGAGCGAAGGCGCTCATTAACTCAATTTGCCGTTTGACACCGTTTGCGTTAAAAGTCGCTATAGACAGGGCTTTTGGCTTAATACGCGCGAGTTGCGAGTCAGCGGGCAATGGGATAAATCTATTGATGACCGCCATTGGAAAAAATTATTTTGCGTGGAAGCCCGCGATGGCTCCCAGAAGACTTTGGTGCTCTACGAGCGCCTGCATACGTGCTTGCTGGGAACCATTCGAGTTCCTCAGCTTGTCGGCGAACACCTTAAGTTCGCCGTCGTCTATTACGCTCGCGAACGCTAGCACGAGTGCTAGATCGTCCGCGTTAGCGGAGCGTGCGCGGGAAGGCGCAGCAGGACGAGCGATCGGCACCTGGGCGACCGGCTGGATGGCCGGCGCCGCAGGGCGGGTGGGTGCCAAGGGAGGCGCAGGTTTGAACCAAGCGTTCACCTTGGGGGGAGGGGCGGGCGCGTATTGAATAGGCGCCGGCGCCTGTTTATTTTGGCTGGATTTGCCTCCACGCCTAGTGGGGCGTCTGCGAGGGGCGCGGGAGCATCCGCGGTAATTCGCGGGATGTCCCTGCGTCTCGCAGAGCACACAGCTAGGGGGGACGGCGGGGTCCGGGACTTTGCGGGGACAATCCGCAGTCGCGTGATCGTCTAGGCACTTTACGCACCTAGGCCGCGCGAAACAATTTCTGGCCGAGTGACCATATAACTGGCAGCGATGGCACTGCCCTATGAGGCCCCTAGTATACGGGGGTTCGACTTTGATGCCGGTGAGCGAACACACCGACCTCAAATTGAAAATTTCCTTTCCCTCGCTAGTGAGGTCCAGGACAGCTAACACAGAGTCAAATTTCGCTTTAGTACGCGAATGATATAGACGGTGCGCTTGGCGCACGGGAAAACCTTTGTTACGGAGATCTGTGAAGACGTATTCGACGTCTATCTCCTTAGGGATGCCCTTCAGGACTACGCGCAATTGGCGCTCGTCCTCCAGGGCGTAAGAGTGGTAACCAATACCATATTCCCGAAGGAATGAAGTTAACTGTCGGTGCTCCGACGAGGAGGCAACCTGGACTTTGATACCGACCTGCGTTAAGCGCGCGGTAGAAAAGTTTATCTTTTGGCTGTTAAGCCAATGGGATACCTTGTCCCACTTGTGCTTTTCCTGCACATAAATTGGGGGAGGAGGCTTGACTCGGGGGGCGCGGGGGGTCTCAGCCTCTTCCCGCTCAACCGCGGTAGCGGGGGCAGGGGAGAGGGGGACCGGCGACGCGGCGCCTTCCGGACGGGAAGTTTTGCCCTTGGGCTTGTTAGCCTTCTTGGGCGGAGGGAGGGCCTTAGGGGCCTTGGCCTTACGCTTGGCCGAACGTTTGGAGACGGTCTCGAAACCGTCGTCACTCTCTGCGGAGGAGGAGGAACCGTCCTCCTCCATCTCGCTGCCCGATAGCTGGGGCGCAGGGGGGGCGCGGGGGGCGCGGGGCACTCGGGTGCCCTCGGCCGCCTTCGCGGGATGCTCGGTCGGGGCGACTTCGGCATCGCTCGGCCCGTCCGACGACATCGGCTCGACATCGGCACTCGGGCCGGCTACGGCACTCGGGCCGACTTCGGGGGAGCTCGGGCTCAACCCACAACTGCGCGCGTACTCTAACGCGTCGCGAAAGGCGTCTCCGTGATTCGCCTCGAGATATTACGTTATTACGTTACGCCATTACGTTAGCTAACGCCCCGTATATAGGTAGGAAATACACTACACATACACGACACAAACACCGTCGTCGACGGAATCGACGACGAAGTCCAGTTTTTTCCACGGCTCGGCCACGTCTCGGCGCGGTCGGGCCCAGCGGTTAGGGACCGCTAGCTCCCTTAGATTAGTCTAATTTTTGTCCCCAGTCGCGGCTTCACGTCGCGGCTGGCTTTGTTTAGCATAGGGAAATTCCCAGCCCGCTCGTCGATTGTAAGCCTAGGTTCGAGCCCCGCAGGGGGCGCCCTTACAGTCGTCGACCCCTCTCAAGCAGCCAGGTAGTGCTTGCTTTTTCTTCTGGGACAGAGTACCCTCTTCCCTACCCACCCGGTGTCGCTGTAAAGGCCAATAGGGCTAACAGCAATTACCTCAAGTTCGAAAAAAAAAAAAAAAAAAACGATGTTGGTATCACAAGTATCAACCGTACGTTCGTAGTCGAACGTCTCCCCGTCGCTCGCGTGAAGTAATAAAGTAATACAAGTTTATAGTCGACATGACCGGTCGCGGTAAAGGTGGAAAGGGTCTGGGGAAAGGTGGAGCGAAGCGTCACAGGAAAGTGCTGCGCGATAACATCCAGGGCATCACGAAGCCGGCGATCCGTCGTCTCGCCCGCAGGGGCGGCGTCAAACGTATATCCGGCCTGATATACGAGGAGACTCGCGGAGTGCTGAAGGTGTTCCTCGAGAACGTGATCCGCGACGCCGTCACTTACACGGAGCACGCCAAGAGGAAGACCGTCACCGCCATGGACGTCGTGTACGCCCTGAAGCGGCAGGGGCGCACTCTGTACGGCTTCGGCGGTTAATAATAAAACTGAAGACCGCGAAGACCAGTACGCCGCCACTCTAGTGAAACCGACGAGAGCGAGAAGAATTGTGAAGTGTGCGGGGGTGGGTGGGGGTTGAGGGGTTGGTGTCTCTGTCTCCGTGCGTGTGTGTGTGTGTGTGTGCGCTGCGTGTGTGCACGGACGCGGTCAGTGTAATCGTTTACATCTAGATTATGACACCCTCGAACCCGCCCGCCCATAATCTCTCCGTCTCTCCGTCGGCTTACTATTGTGGCGACAGAAAAAAAAAAAAAAGGCCCTTCTCAGGGCCGCACACATTTCAAAAGAAACAAATAAAATATGTTTCACGGCCACAAGGACGTCACGAACGTGTTGCCACCACTGACACGTTGACATTAGCAACGGAGTCTGTGGTAAACATTGAAAATCTTAATGATTTTATTATGACTATATGATATTACAACACACACACACACACACACACACACACACACACACACACACACACACACACTAGACACACTACACTCGAACGTTGCGAGAGTGAATGGTGTAGAAGAGGATTTACTAACTATTTACACATTTAGTACATTTCAGTAAATAAACAATTAATAATATATTACCTATATAGACACTCAATACGAGAGAGATTTAATGATGAGTGATTGATGCCTATTATTATTATTATGTACTCGTATGTATATACACACAACATTATAATTAATATTTGATTGTAGTAGTAGGAACGTTTGTAATCTACTAATAAGCAATCCCACTTGCAATATACAATTGTTAGCGTAGTGAACACATAATAACCATAAAATCCTACGTCGCGGTAAAGTGACGCACGCAGTCTCCTTTGATATGAAACGACCGATATGATGACCACGACGACGACGACGACGGCGGCGAAGTTCGATATCGAACAATATATATATATATATATATATATATATATATATATATATATATATATATATATATATATATATATATATTGTTCATTTTATTTTTATTTTTTATTTTTTAAGTTTAAATTCTTCTATTCTAATAAAAGAGGAAAGAAAAGAAAACAAAGAGAATATATTTATATATGTATATGTTAAATAATAATATATACACAGACACTCACCTCTGTAACAACACTCGGCGTACTCGACAACGGCGGCCGCGGTGGGCCGCTGACGCTGAGCGAGCCGGGCATCGCGGGTGTTTTACGATGCTCCACTTGGAGGTCCTCGAGGAGGTCGACGGGCGCTCGCACGGCGATCTTTCGATGTCTCCGAGCGGGCGGGTATTCTTCGCTTTCGATCTGTCGAAACGCATCATTGTTTCATTAAATTTTTATAGAGAAAAATAACTTTTAAACACGACCGGAGGTACGCACGTAGCACTTCGACGAATTCGACAGCTCGTATTTCATTCAAATCGACGCGTGCCATAGCTTTCGGGCGGCGAGCCGGTGGACAGGTTCACGGCGGAGGCCGTCACGGGTCGCGGGTCCGTCCCAATGTCTCGAATAATGTAAAAATTATAATTTTCTAGACGCCTGTTAGTGAAAAGTTTTAAGCGTTCGTACGAGAAAATGTCCAGCGACACCGCGGCTCTCCTCACGGTATCACTAACGCTCTTACTGCCACTAGCGACCTCTGCCACGCCAGTATCGTACAACGTAGTCCTCGCGCGCGCGATATATATGTGTGTATATAAACTATAATTCCCGCGTCGTCTCCGTTCATAACAATTTAGTTCTCTTTGTGAGTGGTGATCGTGTGCGCGTGTGCGTGTAATAATAAATAAATAAATAAATAACAATAACAAAAACAATAATGGCCGACGCCGCAGTAGCATCAGAAGCTCCCGCTCCCGTCACCCCGGCGAAGAAACCAAAGTCTGCGGGCGCCGCCTCCGCCGCCGCCGCCGCTAAGAAGCCGAAAGCGAAACCGACCCACCCCAAGACCTCCGAGATGGTCAACAGCGCCATCAAGGAGCTCAAGGAGCGCAGCGGTTCGTCTCTGCAGGCTATCAAAAAGTACATAGCGGCCCAGTACAAGGTGGACGCCGAGAAATTGGCCCCGTTCATTAGAAAATACCTAAAGAGCGCCGTCGAGTCCGGCGCTTTGATACAGACCAAGGGCAAGGGCGCTTCTGGCAGTTTCAAACTCGAGTCCAAATCGTCCGCTTCGAAGAGCAAGCAGTCGGCGGCCGGCGGCGCCGGCAAGGGATCCTCCGCCGCAGCGTCCGGCCCGTCGTCGTCGGCCTCCGCCTCGTCGCGAACGAAGAAGGCGTCCGGAGCGCCCGCGGCGGCGTCCGCCGGCGGCAGGGCCGGCAAGAAAGGTGCAGCAGCAGCTGCCGCAGCGGCCGCCGCAGCGTCCTCGCCGTCCAAGTCCAAATCGAAGGCGGCGGCAGTGAAGGACAAGAAAGCGGCCGCTGCGAAGAAGAAGCCCGCCGCCGCAGCAGCCAAGAAGGCCTCCGCCGCCGCCTCCGCCGCATCCTCCGCTTCGAAGGCGAAGGGCGGAGCCGCCGCTTCGAAGGCGAAGAAGACCGCCAAGCCGCCTACGAAGAAGCCCAAAGCGCCCAAGCCAAAGAAGGCAGCGACGCCCAGATCCAAGCCGGCGGCAAAGAAGGCCGCGTCCGCCACGCCGAAAAAGTGAATGTATAAAATAAAATAAGTGCAAAACGAACGTTAAATAACGCGCGAGCGCTTCACGAGAATAACTTGTGTGTTGTGTGTGTGCGTGTGTGACGGCGATGTGTATATGTGCTGCAATAACAGCACGACAAAAAGCCCTTCTCAGGGCTAACAAAAGTTTCTAAATACACCTATACCTAATATAGGAATGGTAAAGTTTCAACGACGAACGTCTCGGTCTTATGGAGAAAACAAAAAACAAAAATAAGAAATATATATTATATAAATGTAAACGAAGCGAGTAAATACTTCGTTCAGCTGTGACATTGACGTCTCTTAAAAACAAGAAAGAAAGAATAATATATATTTTATTATTTATTTAAATTAATTAATTAATACGAACTGGTGAAACGATAACTTTAACCCTAATATCCAAGGATAATTATAAAACACATTATAAAACAACATTATTTACTCACTTCGTTCACATATATATATATATATATATATATATATATATATATATATATATATATATATATATATATATATATATATATATATATAAATGGTGACAACAAATAAACTAACCTTATTACGTGTTATGATGTATTCGCCCCGACATTCCCTCGCTATTTGCACTATCTACACTTTCACTCACACTGGAAAACAGTTAAAACACAAATTACATTTTGTATATTAATTAATAAAAACACAAAAATAAAACAACATGCAAAGAAATCAACTTTTACAGAACTCATATTCCTTCCGCTCCAAGTTTAAAAGTGAGTTTCTCGAATTTTCCGACCACACCGTGACGCATCCTTTTTCAAAAAAAGAACACCTTTCTTTTTTTTTTTTTTTTTTTTTTTATTAGGCAAAGACCGGTCGATATTATTGCGAATATTAAAACTTATAAATATAAAATCATTACACAAATAGCAATATATATTAAAAAAAAAAAAACTATATTTTTTTTTTTATTTATTTATTTGTTATTACATAATTTTTTTTTTTTTATTTTTATTTTTTTTTTTTAATTTATTATATATATATATTTTTAATTCATAAATTAATTATTTAAAAGAAAGAACTAATCGCTCGGCTTACTTCGCCGATTGTCGTGCGACGTCGTGCGCCACAATCGTCTAGGAGGCCGCTGGCTTGCGTCCCCACCGAAAACGCTTGCGAGGCACACGTATATAGTACAAAAATGGCGGTTTTTAAAACCCCGCATACACTAGTCCGCTGCGACTCTCGCGCTGACCGCCGAACCGCTCGGACGTTCCGTCTTCGTTCCAGTGGCTCTGCCTAAGTGCGTAACCGATTGTGCGCGCGGTGTAGAGGACGCTCATGCGGACTCCGCTATCGTTTGTGCGTGTTGTGTTGTGTAGTGCAGTGACTCGCAGTGCTGTGTTGTGCTGTGGTTCCTGCCCTGCCCCGCCCGATCCAGGAGAGGTATAATTAGTACTAAGTTTATTTCTCTTTATTTTTCCGTTTTTATTTTCACCCCCTCAGGGTTTCATTATCCGATATGGACGCTTTTATTCTCGCGCTCCCAAAGGAAAACCTCGTGGAATTCCTCAAAAGTCACCATACGAACGCGTACGACGGGCTCGCGGTATTCGCCCAGAATGTGAAGGTCAATGCACCTGAATTACTGGAGGGTTCGAACCCCTCAACCAACGCTCCGGCCACCTCTATTACGGGGATGGATGTGGCCGAGGACTTCGCAGGCGACGGTTTCGAGACCGTCGTCACCAAAGCGGCGAAAAGGAAGGCGAAGGTCATTGAGACGGCCGCGCCCTCCAAAACGCCAAAAAAGACGTCCAAAGCAAAAAACGCCGCCCCTGACTCACGGGTCAGCAGAGGCGGCTCCATTTCCCCGCTCCCGGCGGACAAGACTAATGAGGCCCCTCAGGCCGAGGCCCGCGCGCCTTCTCCAACGGCCCTTCAGGCCGAGGCCCGCGCGCCTCCTGAGGCCCTTCAGGCCGAGGCCCGCGCGCCCCCTGCGGCCCTTCAGGCCGAGGCCCGCGCGCCTCCAGCGGCCCTTCAGGCCACCGCGACCGCGAACCCACCGACGGCCCCTCAGGCCACCGCGGCGCCAAGGGTACGTATGCCCCCGCCCGTCATAATCCAGGACAAGCAGGCCTGGAACAAGGTATCAGCCTGGATGCTCGTGCAGAAGGTGAATTTCACCACTGCACGCGCCACCCAGGATGGCATCAAGGTCCAGTGCCCTGCGACCTCGGACCACCGCCGCCTCACGGCACACCTCAGGGAGGCCAACGTTGGCTTCCATACGTACGCTCTGGAGGAGGAGCGACACTTACGGGTAGTAATAAAGGGAATCCCTAAGGAGATTGAGTCCGGACTCGTTCTCCAGGACCTTCAGTCCCAGGGCTTCCCCGTCCGCGAGGTACATCGGATGTACCATTTCCGAGATAAGAAACCGTTTGACAGTGTACTCGTTATTTTAGACCATTCCCACGCGGGAAAACAGATCTACAACGTCCGCGCGATTTGTTATCTGACGGGGCTCCGCGTGGAGCCTCCTCGTAACCGCGGCCTAATCGGGCAGTGCCATCGCTGCCAGTTGTACGGACATTCGGCCCGAAATTGCAACGCACGCCCTAGGTGCGTCAAATGCCTGGGAGACCACGGGACTGCGGATTGTCCCCGCAAGGTCCCAGACCCCACCGTTCCGCCTAGCTGCGTGCTGTGCGAGACCCAGGGACACCCCGCTAATTACCGCGGGTGCCCCAGGGCCCCGCGCCGCAGGCATCCTGGGCAGGGCGGCAGGGCAGGTAGGGTTTCGAGACCCTACCCTAACTACACAAGGACACCTGTGGCGCCCTCAGCTCCGCAGGTGTATTACCCAGCACCGCCTCCGACCACGAACGCGTGGATAAGGCCCGCGACCGCGCCGCAGGTGAACCCACGTCCGGTCACCGCCCCCGCGTACGTACCCAACCAATCGTCCGATTCCGAGATCGTCTCGGAATTCATAGGGCGTTTCGACATCGACGAGCTTCTCGTATTCGCCGACAAATTACGCCGAACGAACGGCAACGATCAGGCAAGAATTAAGGCCACAGTCGACCACGCGGAACTCATCAAAGCCATCGTGGGCTTTAAAGCGTAAATTTTCCAATGGCGGTTTTTAACAGCAATACGCCATTGCCCGCTGACGCGCGCCTTGCGCGTATTAAACCTAGAGCCCTAAGCATCGCGACGTTTAACGCTAACAGTGTCGCCGGCCAACGTGACCTAATCCGCGATTTCATTACCGCGCATCAACTTGACATCCTGTGCGTACAGGAGTCATTCCTAAAACCTAGTATTCGCGATCCGAAAATTGCAAATTATAGACTCGTCCGTAACGACAGACTCGCCACTAAAGGCGGAGGCACCCTAATCTATTACAAAAAGACACTCCACTGTGTCCCATTAGACCCACCAGCGGCACTCGAAAACATCGAAGCGTCTATCTGCCAGATCTTTCTCACAGGCCATCAGCCAATCACCATAGCTTCTGTATATCATTCTTCTTCTAAACCAATCCTAGAGAATGACATTCGTTTACTCCTCAATATGGGAGACTCCGTCCTTCTGACCGGAGACCTTAATTGTAAAAACACCATTTGGAACTCTACTAAGACATGTCCACGAGGACAACTATTAGAACGCCTCGCGGACAGGTACAACCTCTCCGTAATAGGTCCACCGACACCTTCCCGGTTTCCCACCGGTAATCACGGACACCCAGAAGTACTGGACATAGTGATTCTAAAGAACGTCGCCCTCAGGCTGCGGTCTATAGAATCACTATCGGAACTAGACTCAGACCATCGCCCAGTTGTTTTCAAAATAGGCACAGACTCCCCTTCAGGGCCACCCACCAAAACTATCATCAATTGGAAAAAGTTCGCTAAACTCATCAAAGCGGACGATTCTCCACTCATCGATCTCATCCCTGGCATTATAGACTCAGTAGATGTTGCCAAGGAAGCCGCGTCCAAATTCACGACGTTCATTCAAGAAGCTCTCCTCAGCTGCTCGAAAGAGGTCCCAGATCTGCCCGAAGGTAGATTTGAGATCTCAGGGAAGCTCAGGGAGCTAGTCCGACGTAAAAATTTAGCTACTAGAGCTCACGATGCGTGCCCGAATGCCGCAAACAGTAGGAAATTAAATAATCTTAGGAGGCAAGTCAAATCCCAATTTGAACAGCTCAGAGGTGAGTCTTGGGATAGTCGACTCGAAGGGCTCTCGCCATCATCCCAGGCGTACTGGGCGCTGTCGAGAACCTTTCGATCCGACACAGTGGCGACTATGCCTCCGCTTACAAAACCCGATAATACGATAGCGGCCGACGACACTGAAAAGGCAGAATGCCTAGCGGACAGCCTAGAGGCACAATGCTCACCGAGCACCCTACCATGTGACCCGGATCACTTGACGGAAGTGGACTCCGAGGTCACAGAGTGGGCTTCGATGCCCCCGACTGGCGAACCGGTTCGCCCCACGGACGTAGAAGAGGTTAAGTCCATTCTCAAGGACCTAAACCCAAAAAAGGCCCCGGGGCCCGACAAAATCCCTAATAAAGTGTTAAAGTCCCTTCCGATTCACTTCGTATCATTACTAGTCATGATTTTCAATGCTCTTTTAGCAGGTTGCTCCTTTCCTACCGAATGGAAGGAAGCAATAGTTATAGGCATTCGCAAGCCCAAAAAACCCGCCAACCTTCCCTCCAGCTACAGACCCATCAGTCTTATTAGCAGTTTAGGGAAAATCTACGAGAGAATCGTTCTCAGTAGATTAAAGGAAATAGTCGAGGCAAAACAACTGTTCATCAACGAACAGTTCGGTTTTAGATCCCACCACTCGTCCATACACCAAGTTCACCGGCTTACCGAACATATCGCGAAATATAACGTCCGTAGATCGATTCGTAGCGACACGGCGGCCATTTTCTTAGACATCGCCAAAGCCTTCGACAAGGTCTGGCACAACGGCCTGCTCTTCAAGCTCCGTCGTATGGCTCTGCCAGACTCTCTCGTTCACATCATTCGGGAATACCTGTCGAATCGCACGTTCCGATATAGATTAGAAGGGACCCTATCGTCCCCTAGACCCGTTCGCGCCGGAGTCCCGCAAGGCTCCACTCTTTCACCGTTACTATACGCGCTTTACACTAGCGACATTCCGCGTACCGATAAAGTAGAACTTGCGATGTATGCCGATGATACCGCCCTTTACACCACGGATCGCTCCGCTTGGATCCTAGCCGAAAGACTGCAACGAGCTGCCGACGCCCTAGGCGATTGGTTCAGCAAGTGGCGGTTCGAGGTTAACCCGGAGAAAAGCGTAGCCGTCCTCTTCCCTCGTAAGCGTTACGAGACCGTCTCGACTATTTACCTGCAAGGCAAACCGATCCCCTGGGAATCCAAGGTCAAATACCTAGGCGTCGTACTAGATTCGAAACTCTCCTTCCGGCCGCACATCACGTATGTCAGGAACAAAGCCACATACGTCATGAACAGGCTGTATCCGCTCATCTGCAAGCGGAGTAAAATGTCACTTCGCAACAAGCTGACATTGTACAAAACTTGCATCCGACCCGTCATGACCTATGCTTGTGTCGTGTTCGCACACACCAAGATAGACCTCCTTCAGAGGGTTCAAAATAAATTCCTACGAATGGCATCCGGATGCCCATGGTACGTACGCAACGTTGACCTACACAAAGACTTCGAGCTAGAATCGCTCAAGGAATTCTGCAAGCGCCTGGCCAAGCGCTACTACGAGCGTGCAGATTCCCACTCCAACCCACTCATTGTCGAAGCGTGTAAGTACGCTCCTCACCCACATCCACGTCTTCGACGCCCTCGAAGCGTGCTTCTGGACCCCGACGACCCCATCACTGCTGCCAACGCCCAATACATTGGGAGGATCCACTCCTCAGTCCCATGTCCCACTCTCCGCCGCCGTAAGAGGCGGCGAGGCCAGTCATATCTAACGGCACGCCCGCGCCTCGGCGCGGCGGGTCCCAATGGACGAAACCCACCATGATTAGCGTACGCGGGGCATTCCCCCGCGATCGCTATCACTTCACGAGCGTCCATCAAAGCTCGTAATTCTAATCTTCAGGGGCGAGCTACACTCGCCCCTCCCAGCCCGGTGACGCTGTCAAGACCATTCCAGGTCAACAGCATTAAAGTCCATTCGAAAAAAAAAAAAAAAAAAAAAACGGTTTTTAAAAACCCGCATACACTAGTCCGCTGCTCGCGACCGTGAGCGCTCGCGTATTTTAATATTGTCTTTGTGTTTAGTCTTACTCTCGTGCACCACCATCATGTCGGGTCGCGGTAAAGGTGGCAAAGTGAAGGGAAAGGCAAAGTCTCGTTCCAACCGTGCCGGACTTCAATTTCCAGTGGGCCGCATACATAGACTTTTGAGAAAAGGGAACTACGCAGAACGCGTGGGAGCCGGTGCACCGGTCTACCTGGCCGCCGTGATGGAGTATCTGGCCGCCGAAGTGCTCGAGTTGGCCGGAAACGCCGCTCGGGACAACAAAAAGACCAGAATCATCCCGAGGCATCTCCAATTGGCGATCCGTAATGACGAGGAGTTGAACAAGTTGCTCTCGGGAGTTACGATCGCGCAGGGAGGTGTACTGCCCAACATCCAAGCAGTCCTCTTACCGAAGAAGACCGAGAAGAAAGCCTAATTCACTCACTCACTCTAGTGGTGCGCACGGTGCACGGTGTTATGTGTGCTTGTGTTGTGTATTTGGTTTTCTTCTTTTTTTTTTGGTTATTATTTTTTTTTTTAATTAAAAGGCCCTTTTAAGGGCCACAAAATATTTCTGTGAACGCTTCTAAATTGCATAAAACGTTTCATTATGGTAGACGTCTTCAAAATCACAATATGACACTACTATACACACACACACACACACACACACACACACACACACACACACACACAGATCTATATTTTAATACAAAAAAACAAAAAAAAAAAAAAAGTTACACGTTCCTATGTTTATTAAATATTGTAAAAAAACAAGAAAAAAAAAAAAAAAACAATAATAATAATAATACGTGTCGTGGCGCAGCGGCACGAAGTGTGACTGTAGAACCTACTGGTTGTGGGTTCGATCCCCACTCGAGATTCCATTTTTTTTTTCTTCGCTCTCTCTTTGTCTGAGTTCTGCCACTCAGTACGCAATGCTTCCAGAATTCGGTACAAAGTGGGGAACGGAGTGTCTTAACACTAGGCTCCGCCTGCCCACCCTTTCAATATTTAAAAAACAAAAAGAAAGAAGGTCACATTGACAACAGGAATGTTATAAAAATTGTCCAATAGGAATACGCACATATACATACATATATAAGTAATGTATATATATATATATATATATATATATATATATATATATATATATATATATGAAATGTATCTGCAATTTTTTTTTTTTTTTTTGTTTATTATTATTATTATTATTTTTCATAAAAGTATACGAATGCAAATATGAGGAGCACACGATACGCGCCGGAGTGAGGGAGGGAAACGGAGGGAAAGGGGGGGGGGGGCTCTTTCGTCGCCACCCGTGCCCCGTTTTTCTTGGGCCGTACGGCGTTCGTATTGGTCGATTCCCTCTCAAAAGCTAGTGCTCGTCGTAAGCGCTTGTGCGTCCACAGAACGTGACTACAACCCGCTGCCGCAGTATTTTTTTAACAAACGAGGCATGGCGAAGCAAGAAGGGCCCGGCGCAGTGTCACAGATGCCAGGCGTTTAGGCACTCGAGCCACGGGTGCCACCGACGTCTGGCGTGCGTGAGGTGCGGAGAGGAGCACCTCGCACGTGACTGCCCGAGGCCCCTGGAAGTTGCAGCTACCTGCGCGAACTGTGGAGGCGCACACCCGGCTAACCACTCGGCGTGTCCACAGTTCATAAGAGAGCTCAGAAACAAGAGGGCCGGAACAGTGGCCCTCTCTCAAGCGGAACCTCGGAGAGCGAAAGCAGCTGCACCCCGGGTGGACACCAACATGGTGAACGCGGAGAGCCAAGCCACCAGCCTTATGGCTCCAGCGAACCCCCCTACCGAACGTGGAGGTAGGAAAGCGAAGAAAAGGGGAGGGAAGAGGACAAGGCAACAAGCGGAGCAGGCCAACGCGCCCCTCCCCCCCTCTGTCGTCGCCGCCCCCAAGACAACCGTGGCCGCACCCACAGCCACCCCAGCGCCGAAGCAAACAGCACACATCGCCATTGACAGGGCTATTGACACCCTAAAGGAGGTCCTCATAGCCTTGAGGGAAGGTCAAGACCCTGTCCAATGTGTGCTGGAAGGTATGAAGACACTCCTTCTCAATGTATAAGTCCCCGAAGATACTCTACTGGAACGCCCGGGGGCTGAGGAGGAGGATGCCTGTCCTCCGCCTCCTCCTTCGTCAACACGAGGTGGATGTTGCCCTCGTCAACGAAACCCACCTGCATCCAGCACTCTCCACCAGTATCTCCGGGTACCACATACTGCGACTGGACACCACCGCGTCAACACCAATGCGAGGCCTACTGGTAGCGGTTCGGAGAAGCCTGGTGTTCCGACCGCTACCCAACATCGATACCCAGACGTTCCAGTCTCTGGGTATCGAAATCCAGCTGGAATCGAAGCCACTGCGCCTGTACGCGATTTACCGCCCCTGCAGAACCACTCTCGACGTCGGCGAAATTCGGCAGCTGCTTGCCGATCCTTCCCCGACGCTAGCAGCGGGCGACTGGAACGCGCACCACCCGGCATGGGGATGCCTTTACGAGTGCCGCACCGGAGGACGCCTCTACCGTGACGCGCAACGTAACGGGTACGAAGTGGAAGGCCCGGACGTACCGACACATTACCCGGCCATCAGTAGCTACCAGCCCAGTATCATCGACCTCGTAGTGCACAAGGGTCTGGAGACTCTAGACCTGGAAGTGCTACCTGACGCACTTGGCTCAGACCATCAGCCTATCCTAGCCTCATTAAAGGGTAGGCTGTCTCTTGCCAGAGGACCCCCGCCCAGAGGACGAACCAACTGGGAGCGCTTCAGGGCAGCTCTCCGGCCCAAGCAACCCTCACGCCCAGAACCTCTCGACGATGCCGCTAGCGTCGACCGGTTGGAGCACTCAATAGTGGCCAACATTCAACAGGCAATGAAGTTGGCCACCGCTCCCCCCAATCACCGTGGACTGCCGCCTCTACCGAGACGGGTACAGGAGCTCATCGAGAAGAAGAGGAAGACGCGCAGCGAATGGCAGGCCACCAGAGACCCTGCCATCAAAACCAGGCTCAACAACCTCATCGAGCAGATCAGGGCCTTGCTCGAAAACAACGAGGCATCGAACTGGGACCGACGCATCGCAGAAGCCAGCGAGGACTACGCTTCGCTGAACCACCTGAGCCGCCAAATCATGAAAAAGAAGCCTCCAGCCAGACCACTGCTTCATGAAGATGGCTCCCTCCGGTACACCTCGGAGGAGAGGGCCAACATCCTGGCAGACTATTTGGCGGCTCAGTTTCAACCGAACACAAGCGAGTGCCCGGATCTCCATGCGGAGATAGAAGAAGAGGTGAAGGCTCGTCTGACCTCCCTAGCCACCCTCACCACACCAGCTCCACCATACTTCTCCCCTGCATCGGTGAGGAAGGCAATCCGGGGCCTTAAACCAAAGAAGGCCCCCGGGTTCGATGGAATCCCGAACAGCGCCCTGCGCCACCTGGACGACAGAATGGTGGCTGCAACAGCCAGGCTCTTTAGTGGCATACTGCGCCTGGGATACGTCCCCCAGGCATGGAAGAAGGGCCTGGTTGTCATGATTCCCAAGCCGGGAAAGGATCATCGGAAGCCGGAGGGGTACCGCCCCATCACACTGCTCAACTCCATAGCCAAGCTGTTCGAGAGGATGTTTCTTCCACTCCTTCTGCCGCACCTCCAACCGCGGCCCGAACAGTTTGGCTTCCGGGCTAGCCACTCGACCACACTTCAGGTTGCCCGTGTGATTCACTTTGCAGCAGCAGCAGAGAACAGGAAGGAGAGTGCTGTCGCAGCCTTCCTGGATGTTGCCGGCGCATTCGACCGCGTCTGGCACCCAGGGTTACTCTTAAAGATTCTTCGCGCTGGAACCCCGCACCACGTCGTGCTTGTCCTCGCCGACTTCCTCCACGGCAGGACCTTCAGCGTCAGAGTGGAGAGTGCAGTTTCCCGCAGCCACCTGATCGCCGCCGGGGTTCCGCAGGGCAGTACACTATCTCCTGCCCTGTACTCCTGGTACACGGACGACCTACCAACGGAGCAGGGCTCGATGTTGGCTCTCTATGCCGACGACATCGCCCTGCTCGCGAAGAGTCTAAACCCAGTTCACGCCGCCATCAAGCTCCAGCGAGTACTCGACCTGCTCCCTGCCTGGCTGTCGGAGTGGAGGCTCACTCTCAGCGTGGCCAAGACCCAAGCGATCACGTTTGGGAGCCGCCGCCGGAGAGAGCCTCCTCCGCTGCGCCTGTTGGGTGAGCAGGTCCCCTGGAAGCCAACGGTTACCTACCTCGGGGTAACCATCGACAAGGAACTCCACATGAACGGGCAGGTGAAAAAGGCCACTGCTGCTGCAAAGGTGGCGCTCTTCCTTCTGCGCCCGCTTCTACGAGCCAGACTCCCGCTGCGCACGAAACTGGCTTTATACAAAGCCTATGTGAGGCCACACCTCACGTACGCCACTCCTGCCTGGTACGCGCTTACCAGCGCGCCCCAGCGTAAGGCCCTGCAGGTGGTCCAAAACACTGCCTTAAGGCGTGTTACCCAGGCTCCTTACTACGTAAGGAATGCCACGCTCCAGCGAGACCTCAAGATAGAGAGCCTGGAGGAACATGTCGGCCGACTCGCAGCCAATGCGTTCAGTCGCGCCGACAGCTCGGACCACCTGCATCTGCAGAATATCGCACCATGGCATACCAGACCACCTGATCGGAGGCGCCTACCAAGGGATATCCTCACCCTCCCCAACTCCGACTCCTGAGCTGCCCCCTCGGTCGCTGGTCGCCTAAGCTGGGCCTCTCACGGGAAACCGTGAGTCTCACCCGGCTGGGCTGACCGCCCAGGGAGGCAAATAGCTCATCCTACATTCGTAATGTCTATCCTTCCCCTCTAAATCTGCCCTTAACAGATTTACCCCGATTCCCCCTTGGCTCCCAGGCCAACCCCCAAGGACGCAGCCATTGTAATGGCTGCCGCCAGAAACTACAGTCAGAGGGCAACACGCCCTGACACTGTTGCCCGACTATCAACAGTCGGAGGTAGAACTCACGGTACTTTTAACAAACGTCCCGCACGCTCAGTGTGTGTGTATGTGTGTGTGTATACATATCTTTCTTTCTCATCGATAGTGGTATACAATACAAACTAGTTATCATGCCGCCCAAGACTAGCGGAAAGGCCGCCAAGAAATCCGGTAAGGCCCAAAAGAACATCTCCAAGTCGGACAAGAAGAAGAAGAAGCACAAGAGGAAGGAGAGCTACGCCATCTACATCTACAAAGTGCTCAAACAAGTCCACCCGGACACCGGCATCTCCAGTAAGGCGATGTCCATCATGAACTCGTTCGTGAACGACATCTTCGAGCGCATCGCCGCCGAGGCGTCGCGACTCGCCCACTACAACAAGAGGTCCACGATCACGTCCAGGGAGGTGCAGACATCCGTGAGGCTCCTGTTGCCCGGCGAGTTGGCCAAGCACGCAGTCAGCGAAGGCACCAAGGCCGTCACCAAGTACACGAGCTCCAAGTGAAGTGGTCCGTCGAAGAGACGAAGTTAAAAATCGAATGCGCTCGCGAACGTGCCGTGTGACGGTGTGTGTGTGTGTATGGTGGTGGTGTTGTTGTTGTGCTAAAGTGTGCTGCGTGGTGGTGGTGTGCGTCTTCGTCTGGTATGCACCGGTGGTGTATTACTACCATACACTACGCATACGCCACCAACAACAGCATCGGCATCATCGGCATCATCGTCATCAACGGTCGTCGCGCGCATTCTCAAAAGGCCCTTTTAAGGGCCACTATATGATTCATGTTAAAAATAATTATAATACAGTTTCTCGCAAGACGTCTACCTCGAGTTAGTTAGTTAGTTAGTTTGAAGTATGCACGTGTGAATATATAGACTAATCAAAAAAAAAATAAAAAAAAAAAAATTATAATAATAGTAATATATACACACGAATGTCAATCAACTAATGACATATTAATTAGAAAAATAATCATAATAATACAAAAAATTAATAATAAATTACTACATAATAATAATAATAATAATAAATGATAATTAGCACATAATTGATAATTCAATTCTAATCCTATCATTAATCCACCAGTTACGGCTACGGGTCAAAAAATAATAATAATAATAAATAAAATTTATATTATTTTCATTATAAATAAATATATTCCTATTTGATATTTATCATTTGATATGTATTGGCTGTTGTTTGTTTGTTCGTTCGTTCGACGAGATAGTCTCACCGCCCGACGCCCGTGCCCGTGCCCGTGCCCGTTCGCCTCGCTCGTTCCTTTTCGGAGCGTTTCGTTTCGCGCGCGCGAAAGGGACGACGGCTGCGCGATAGAGCGGAGCGGAGAGTGTAGTGTGTTGTTCATAAAAAGGCGGCCGGATAGTACACGATAAACCATACGGATCAGCCCGTCCGCCGTAGCAAGTGCACGTTTACAACTGAACTTTGCCCGGCACGAGTCTTCTAGTACCTCTTGTAAAAATTTGTAGTTATTTGTGCTCAAATAATTCACAAGTTTTGCCTACGCCCAGCGGCGTAGTGTCGCATCAGGCGTTGGTCGCACTCGCGTTTTACCGTGTGCGGACCATCGCCCCCCGTGGACCTCCCGGTCCCCGACAAGTACCGATGACTGCCGAAGCGGACGACTAGGACAGGAACGCACCACCATGAGCGACCGAGACGGCGCTCATAGGTCGCGCTCGCGCTCCCGCCCTAAGCGAATGCCGTCATCGACCAGAGAAGATGGATCGGGGGCCTCCCAGCCCCCCCGCACCCCCGAAGCCCGCGGACAACCCGCGCAGCCAGCCCGCCCGGCAGCAACGCCGCCCACCCAGTTTGCACCCGCGCCGCCCACAACGCCGACGCCCACGCCGCCTACGCATCGCGCACCCGCCGCGTACCCTTCCGCCACGGGCGATGGGGGGTCGGGAATTCTCCCACCCCCCCGCACCCCGTTTGCCGCCGGACAGGTCGCAGGCACCGCGCCCCCTGCGTTCCCGGGGAGGGGCTCGCCGCGGCTTTGGCCGGGTGGTCAACCGTCGAGTGACCTACCGGCTAGCCGTGGCGGCTCCCCCTCGGGTTCCGCACCACGCGGTACCCCCCGAGATGAGGCGACTTACCGGACGCCGGTAGCGCGCGTGGTAAACACGCCCGCAGCCGGTGCTTCGGACGCCGATTCGACGGGTTTGCCTGCTCCTTCCGCGAGCAAGGGTACCACGCTCCCGCACGACACCGACGAGACGCCGCAAGAAAGCAGACCAGCCGCGAGGGACTCAATACGCCCTCGCCGCTCACCATCCGCACCACCCCGACTTGACACGGAACTGTCGCCGCGCTCAGCGCACAGTTCCGACATGCTGGTCGTCGCCGAGCTGCACAAGCGCGGGGTTCTGTCCCGGTCATTGCTGGCACATATTGCCATGTACCTCAATGACAGGGGGCAAGAACTAGACCGCGCACACGCCGGCGCCGACGTCGCAATGGAAGAAGCCACCAACACAAGAGGACCACAGGCAGCAAGCGGCGTGACACCACCCCCGCTGACGCCCATAAGACGACCACGCACTTCTGACGAGGCCGACACAGCCGCGTCATCCAAGAGGCTCTGTACTCAACCTCTCCCCCCGAGATCGCGAGATCCGCGACTCCGTTGGAGGGTGGAGACAGCTCCGGCACCTCCAGTCGGACCCACTGTCCCTCCCCCCGCCACTACCACTCCGCAGCCACCCGCACCAACGACGACCGCCGCCGATGACACCCGAGCGCCGCCGACATTCGCCGACGCCTTACGAACGGCCGGGCCGAGCTCGACGGTGCAAGCCGACCCGACCGTCGCACCACCAGATGGCGCGCAAGCGCCCACGAAGCCGAGGTTCCCGCCCCTTATCGTCGAGGACTTCCCCAACTGGACCACCCACTTCCGGGCCATTAAGGACCAGTTGGGTCACGCACCCAACGCACGCCCACTAGGCAAGGGCATGCGTTTTTCACCAGGATCCATCGCCGAATACAGAATCATCCAGCGCTACCTATGTGAACTGGAAAAGACAGAGAGACTATCCTGGTTCTCTTATGCGCTTCCATCAGAACTCAGCCGCAAGGTGGCGATCAGAGGCCTCCCTGCAACGACCACTCCCGACGAGATTATTGAGGCGCTGGGAGAACTAGGATACCAGGCGGAGTATGTCCGTCCAATCCGGGCGAGGATGGGTCGCCCGGGATGCATTTTCTTTGCGGTGATCGCAAACACCCAAGATGTGGTGCCTGGCATCTACGGCGTCACCGAGCTGTTATATATGCCAGGCATCAAAATTGAAGCGTGGCGGGCGAAGCGCGGCCCGGCTCAGTGCCATCGCTGCCAAGCGTTCCGGCACTCGAGCCACGGCTGCCACAGACGTCAGGCCTGCGTGAGGTGCGGAGGGGAGCACCCCGCGCGGGACTGCGAACGCCCGTTAGAAGAACCTGCCACATGCGCCAACTGCGGGGGTCCGCACCCCGCGAACCACTCTGCGTGCCCGCAATACCGGCACGAGCTAAGAAACAAGAGGGCCGGCACCGTGGCCCTCTCCCAACCAAAGTCAGCTCGCCGCCCAACTGGACCAGCCACCGCGCCTGTACCCACTAACATGGTACAAGCAGAGACCCAGGCCACCACATTGATGGCCCCAGCCAACCCTCCAACCGAGAGGGGTACACGGAGGAAGAAAAGGGGAAAGGGGAAGAAGGGACGTAAAGAGGACCCCCTCGCCGCCGCACCTCAACCCGAATCCGCGCCGCCGGCCGCTCGTACAACCCGTACCACCGAACCGACGCGCACCCGCTCGACGGAAACGCGCAAACGCACTTTGGAGGCCGCGCCCACTTCCGCCACCGAAGCCCGACCCACACACGCCCCGGAAGCCACGCCCACGGCCCAACCCCTTCCGGCGAATCTACAATCGCGCACATCGATCGACAGGGCACTCGACACCCTCAAGGAGGTCCTCCTTGCCTTGAGGGAAGGTCGGGACCCTGTCCAGACAGTGCTGGACCTCATGATGCGTCTCGTCGTCAATGGCTGAGTTACGCATCATGTTTTGGAACGCAGCGGGCCTCCGTCGTCGCCTGCCGTGCCTGCGCCTCCTCCTGAGCGACAACGCCGTGGATATTGCGCTCATTAATGAAACGCACCTGCATCCCTCGATCACTGCGAACCTGCCGGGGTACCACGTATCAAGACTGGACACCACGGCTGAGACACCGCGAAGAGGCCTTCTCGTGGCGGTTCGCCGCCGCTTAGTTCACCGCCAGCTGCCCGACACCGGCACCCAGTCGTTCCAATCACTGGGTGTCGAGGTACACACTGGAGTGTGTGCCCTCCGCGTGTACGCCATTTACCGCCCGGGTTCCATACGCCTTCGAACCCGGGAGGTACACCGCATCCTCGACAGCGCCACCCCCACACTAGCCGCGGGGGATTGGAACGCGAAGCACCCGGCATGGAGGTGCCTCTCCGCCTGCCTAACCGGTCGACGCCTATACGAAGACGCTCAGAGGCACGGGTACGAAGTGATGGGGCCCGAGGAACCCACCCACTACTCCCCGACCAGCACCCACCAGCCATCGATCATCGACTTAGCGGTATACCGAGGCCTCGACGGTGTACAACTCGACACACTACCGGATGCCTTCGGCTCTGACCACCAGCCTGTCCTCGTCACTCTTACGGGCAGGCTGTCGCTGGCCAGGGCCCCTCCACTCGGCCGCCGTATATCCTGGGAGCGGTTCGAGGCGCACCTGGGTGCGCAGCGGCTTAACACTACCGAAGCCATCACTACACCAGACGACATCGATCGGTTGGAGGCCAGAATCACGGCCACCATCCGCGAGGCAATGGAGGAGGCTACGACACCCGCCTCCCCGCGCACGCTACCACCGATCCCCGCGCGCACGCGCGCACTCGTCGAGCGGAAGCGGAGGATCCGCTCCGAGTGGCAGCGGACAAGGGACCCGGCGCTCAAAACACAACTGAATCAGTTGATCGATGACATCCGAGAGGCCCTACTAGAATCAGCAGCGGACTCGTGGGACCGCCGCATAATGGAGGCGGAGGACAACCACCCCTCCCTAAGTAGACTCTGCCGTCAACTGACGAAGAGGCCGCCGATCGCGCACCCGCTACGTCATCCAGACGGGTCGCTGCGATTCACCGCTGAGGAAAGGGCGGAGATACTGGCCGACCACTTGGCCGGTGTCTGCCAGCCCAACCCGAGCGAACGCCCCGCCCACCACGCACACATGGAGGAAGAGGTCATTCGCTCGCTCGCATCCCCGACGCGGCCGCTTCCTGCGCCGCCCTGCTTCTCGCCTGCCACTATTAAGAAAATCACTGGCAGACTCAAGATCAAAAAGGCCCCCGGCATCGACGAGGTATCCAACGGGGCCCTTCGACACCTCGACATGCGAACCATTGCCGCACTTACCAGGCTCTTTAACGCCATTCTGCGCCTGGGATACTTCCCTCAGGCGTGGAAAGAGGGCCTGGTAATAATGCTGCCCAAGGCGAAGAAGAGCCCGCTCCTGCCAGACAGCTACCGCCCTATCACACTCCTCAGCGCGGTAGCCAAGCTTTTTGAGAGAGCGCTTCTACCCCTCCTGCTTCCGTTCGTCACACCCCGGGAGGAACAATTTGGATTTCGCAGCGGGCATTCAACTACACTCCAGGTGGCTAGAGTGTTGAGCCACGCAGCACACACCCTCAACAGGAAGGAGAGTGCCACAGCAGCCTTCCTGGATATGTCACGCGCATTCGACCGCGTGTGGCACCCGGGACTCCTGCATAAGGTGCTAAAAGCCGGCACCCCTCACCACGTCGCGCTTGTCCTCGCCGAATTCCTCCGAGGCAGGACTTTCCGCGTTCGAGTGGAGAGTGCCAGATCCCGCAGCCACTCGATCGCCGCCGGAGTCCCCCAGGGGAGTATTTTATCACCGGCCTTGTACAGTATCTACACAGACGACATCCCGGTGCGACAGGACACCATGTTGGCGCTATACGCAGACGACATTGCCCTGCTCACCCGATCGCTCAGCCTGACACACGCCGCTACGAAGCTTCAGCGCGCCCTCGACCTGCTGCCGGACTGGCTGGCGGAGTGGAGGCTCGCCCTCAACGTTTCCAAAACGCAAGCCCTCTGTTTTGGGGGCCGCAAAATGCCTCCTCCGCTGCGCCTGCAGGGCCAGCAGGTCCCATGGAGCCCCTACGCCACCTACCTCGGCGTAGTGATCGATCGCCGGCTACACATGACAGGGCATGTCAAGAAAGCCACCCAAGCGGCGAGAGTCGCTTTGTTCCTGTTGCGCCCATTATTTCGCTCACGTCTGCCGCTCAAAACCAAGCTGTCACTGTACAAGGCCTATGTCAGGCCACATCTGACATACGCTGCTCCCGCGTGGCTCGCACTCACGAGCCCTCGCCAAAGAAGAAACCTGCAGGTGGTCCAAAACCTCGCGCTCAGGCGAGTGACCCAGGCCCCATCCGTCGTGAGAAACGCGACCCTACACCGCGACCTCCGGATGGAGAGCCTGGAGGACCACATCGGCCGGCTCGCGTCTAACGCGTTCCGCCGCGCCGATGCCTCGGACCACCTCCATCTCCGCAACATCGCACCGCTGCACGCCAGGCCACCTGACGCTCGTCATAACCTCCCGAGGGACATCATCCCCCTCCCCATTCCCGACTCCTGAGCGCCACCTCGGTCGCTGGTCGCTTAAGCTGGGCCTCCCCCGGGCAACCGAGGGTCTCACCCGGCTGAGCTGACCGCCCAGGTGGCACACGCTCATCCCGCATCCCCCGCATCCTACGCACAGTAACTGACCAGAAGAGGTCAGTTACCCATCCCCTGGGCTATATAGGCCCTACCCAATGACGCACCCATGGTAATGGGCGCCGCTAGAAATCTCGGCCAGAGGGCTTACGCCCTGACGCCGATTCCCACCGCCACGGCGTTGGATGAAGAAAGCACACACGTTTTAAAAACCCGCATACACTAGTCCGCTGCTCGCGACCGTGAGCGCTCGCGTATTTTAATATTGTCTTTGTGTTTAGTCTTACTCTCGTGCACCACCATCATGTCGGGTCGCGGTAAAGGTGGCAAAGTGAAGGGAAAGGCAAAGTCTCGTTCCAACCGTGCCGGACTTCAATTTCCAGTGGGCCGCATACATAGACTTTTGAGAAAAGGGAACTACGCAGAACGCGTGGGAGCCGGTGCACCGGTCTACCTGGCCGCCGTGATGGAGTATCTGGCCGCCGAAGTGCTCGAGTTGGCCGGAAACGCCGCTCGGGACAACAAAAAGACCAGAATCATCCCGAGGCATCTCCAATTGGCGATCCGTAATGACGAGGAGTTGAACAAGTTGCTCTCGGGAGTTACGATCGCGCAGGGAGGTGTACTGCCCAACATCCAAGCAGTCCTCTTACCGAAGAAGACCGAGAAGAAAGCCTAATTCACTCACTCACTCTAGTGGTGCGCACGGTGCACGGTGTTATGTGTGCTTGTGTTGTGTATTTGGTTTTCTTCTTTTTTTTTTGGTTATTATTTTTTTTTTTAATTAAAAGGCCCTTTTAAGGGCCACAAAATATTTCTGTGAACGCTTCTAAATTGCATAAAACGTTTCATTATGGTAGACGTCTTCAAAATCACAATATGACACTACTATACACACACACACACACACACACACACACAGATCTATATTTTAATACAAAAAAACAAAAAAAAAAAAAAGTTACACGTTCCTATGTTTATTAAATATTGTAAAAAAACAAGAAAAAAAAAAAAAAAACAATAATAATAATAATACGTGTCGTGGCGCAGCGGCACGAAGTGTGACTGTAGAACCTACTGGTTGTGGGTTCGATCCCCACTCGAGATTCCATTTTTTTTTTCTTCGCTCTCTCTTTGTCTGAGTTCTGCCACTCAGTACGCAATGCTTCCAGAATTCGGTACAAAGTGGGGAACGGAGTGTCTTAACACTAGGCTCCGCCTGCCCACCCTTTCAATATTTAAAAAACAAAAAGAAAGAAGGTCACATTGACAACAGGAATGTTATAAAAATTGTCCAATAGGAATACGCACATATACATACATATATAAGTAATGTATATATATATATATATATATATATATATATATATATATATATATATATATATATATGAAATGTATCTGCAATTTTTTTTTTTTTTTTTGTTTATTATTATTATTATTATTTTTCATAAAAGTATACGAATGCAAATATGAGGAGCACACGATACGCGCCGGAGTGAGGGAGGGAAACGGAGGGAAAGGGGGGGGGGGGCTCTTTCGTCGCCACCCGTGCCCCGTTTTTCTTGGGCCGTACGGCGTTCGTATTGGTCGATTCCCTCTCAAAAGCTAGTGCTCGTCGTAAGCGCTTGTGCGTCCACAGAACGTGACTACAACCCGCTGCCGCAGTATTTTTTTAACAGGATCGGCCTGCCCGCGAATTGTTTTCTAACTTCCGGTCCGAGTCCTACTACAGTACTGTCAGCGCTCGGCTAGCGCCGCGTTGTGTCGCGTTCGCCGACGTCTCGGACGTCGGCCGTCGTTTTGATTTCTTCGGTTTTTCATAATACCGATGACTGCCGGAGCGGGCACGTGTTTTTACGAACCATTCGTACGAACCCTTTCCGAACTTTAATAAAGTGTGTGTGTGTAATTCACGATGAACGGCCGAAGCGGCGCGAGACGAGTCCGCTCTCGCTCGCGCCCTCGCGTTATTTCAAGTGATGCTGTAAGTGGATCTGAGAGTAATTCTTCTCTCCGCCCCTCTCATTCTCCTGAAACTACGAGATGCCGAGCCCTTCGAGCTACTGTGGATCATAGAGGTGAAGCGTTGGAGAACCTTCCTCCTCCCTGCCCTGCATTTCATGATACTGTTCCTGTCGCCTCCCCGCCCTCCAGCGGTAGACGTACTCCTACTTCGGGCTTCGGCCCGACGCATGAAGTTCCTGCGGAAGTGACCTCCCAGGCACGGTCAGAGGCAAGTTATCCATCTGAATACTTAGCTAGATCGCAGCTTGAAGCCGATTTGGCCACTGTGGCCATACTCAGGAAAAATGGTGCTCTCTCTCATTCGCTGTTGGAGCACATCACCTTGTTCCTCAACGACAGAGAGCATCAACTTGACCGTTCTACTAGCTCTCAAGACGTTGTTATGGAGGCTACGCCAGAGGTCAATGCGCTGTCACTTCCCTCACGCGACCCACGCACTCGTAAGAGGTTGGATACGGTTCCGGCTCCTCCCGCCTGGCCTATTACTACTTCCATCCCTCTCTCCGCCACCACCACTTCCTCAACAACTCCTTTGAGTGGACCGTCTTTCGCTGATACCCTCAAGACCGGTGCCACCGTCGCCGCGACCACTACTGCATCAACAAGCGTGCCTACACCATCGAAGCCACGCCTGCCACCCCTTATAGTCGAGGAGTTTCCGGACTGGACACGTCACTTTCGGGCGATTAAAGATCTTCTGGGCCACGCTCCCAATGCACGTCCTTTTGGGAAAGGTATCCGATTCACACCGAGCTCCATTCCTGAATATCGGGTAATTCAGAAGTACCTTTGTGACCTAGAGAAGTCACAACGCTTGTCATGGTTCTCGTATGCGCTGCCTTCAGAACTGAGTAAGAAGGTGGCCATACGAGGCCTTCCACCTACGACTGCCCCTCATGAGATCATCGAAGCCCTGGGGGAAAAAGGATTCCAGGCTGAGTATGTGAAGCCGATCAGGGCGAGGATGGGACGCCCTGGTTGTGTTTTCTTCGCCGTCATCTCAAACACCCCGGATCCAGTGCCCGGCATATATGAAATAACGGAGCTACTCTATATGTCGGGCATCACTATCGAATCCTGGCGCAGTAAGCGAGGCCCGGCCCAATGCCATCGGTGCCAGGCCTTTCGGCATTCCAGCCATGGCTGCCATAGGCGTATGGCCTGCGTGAGGTGTGGGGAGGAGCACTTCGCGCGGGACTGTCCTCGCCCTTTGGAAGTGCCAGCTACGTGTGCCAACTGTGGTGGTCCTCATCCCGCCAACCACTCTGCCTGCCCACAATTCAGACGCGAAATCAGAAATAGGAGAGCTGGCACAGTCGCGATCACAGCGGCTAAGCCTGTTAAGAAAGCACAATCCATCACACCCATTGTTGCTAATATGGTCCCTGCGGAGACTCAAGCATCTTCTCTGATGGCCCCTGCAAACCCCCCGACTGAGAGGGGTGCTAGGATGAAGAAGAGGGGGAAGGGGAAGAAGGTCCATAAGGAAGTCATTCCCCCCTCGTCGATGACACCACATGCTTCTGTGTCTCCTGCCATTATCTCCACCCATCCTGCTGCTACCACTGTAGCTGCGCCTTCATCCAAGTTAACATCTGCACAGGCGAACCAGTGGAATTCATCTATCTCCATTAACAGGGCTCTCGACACCCTTAAGGACGTTCTTCTCGCGCTAAGGGAAGGTCGTGACCCTGTGAGAGCAGTGCTTGAAGGCATGACAAGTCTGCTCTCCAATGGATAGGGGACTCAGAATTTTGTACTGGAATGCTGCCGGCCTCAAGCCTAGAATCCAGCTTCTCCGCCATACTCTGCGGGAGCAGAATGTAGATGTGGCTCTCATCAACGAGTCACATCTACGTCCGTCAGATGCAGCTAACTTCCCGGGGTATCATATCCTTCGCTTGGATGCCCCCCAGTCTAACGCGTTTAGAGGTCTTCTGGTAGCTGTCAGAAGGAATCTGGTGCATCAGCCGCTCTCCATCTCGGACTCGAGGACTTTCCAGTCTCTCGGAGTAGAGATTACGCTTGGTGACAGAGCCCTCCGCATCTTTGCCATTTATAGACCGTCCACCTCTAAGTTAGATGTCAAGGAGGTGCGTGATATTTTGAGCAGTACTATTCCGACTCTACTTGCGGGAGACTGGAACATCAAGCACCCTACTTGGGGCAACCGTCAAGCCTGTACCAACGGGCGGAAACTTTTTGTGGACGCTTCAAGGCATAATTATGAGATTACGGGGCCGGATGAGCCTACCCATTATCCCATGAGTCGAACTTATGCACCAACAACTATAGACCTAGTGGTGCACAGGGGTATGATGGCGATGGCACTGGAGGTGCTGCCTGACGCTTTCGGGTCAGACCATCTTCCAGTGCTCGCAGTCATCACGGGCCGTCCTGTAATAGTACGCAGACCACCAGCGAGGAATATGATTTGTTGGGAAAAATTCGCTGCCACCTTAAACAAGACAACACCAGTGAGATCTGAGCTTTTGGATTCTCCAGCCAGTATCGATCGCCTTGAGGCGAACTTGACCAACGTCATCAAGGAAGCGATGGACGGGGCTGCCGCTCCTCTCCACCCTCGTAGACTACCAAAAACAGCAGCCAAAGTTCTCCAGTTGATCACTGAGAAAAGGCGTGTTCGTGCCGAATGGCAGCGGACGAGGGAGCCTGCGACCAAGACGAAACTCAACAATCTTATCGAGTCTGTCCGCGCAGCACTTGATAATTCTGCCGCCTTATCCTGGGATGCGCGCATTGCTCAAGCTAGTGAGGACCAAACATCTTTATTTAAGCTTTGCCGCCAAATAACTAAGAAACCGGCGCCGGTGGGACCGTTATACCATGACGACGGCTCCCTCCGGTACATGGCGGACGACCGCGCTGAAATCTTTGCCGACCATTTAAGGGGTCATTTCGCCCCTAATCCATCCAGATGCCCAGAAATTCACTCTCAGCTGGAGTGGGAAGTGGAGAACATCTTGAACGCCACTACTTTGCCATTGCCACCGACACCTTTTTTCTCTCCCTCGGCTGTGAGGAAGGCAGCGGGGAGGTTAAAACCTAGAAAGGCCCCGGGTCGTGATGGCGTAACGAACGGGGCTCTCCGGCATTTACCCTTGAAGACATATGCGTCCTTATCCAGGCTCTTCAACGCCATTCTGCGTCTGGGTTACTTGCCTCAGGCGTGGAAGGAGGGCTTGGTGATTATGTTTGTGAAGCAGTATAAAAATCCAAGGAAAGCTGATAGCTACCGACCCATCACCCTTCTCAGTGCTACGTCCAAACTGCTTGAGAAATTGCTGCTGCCCCTTTTACAGGCACAATTTCAGCCCAGAACCGAGCAGTTTGGATTTAGGAGCGGCCACTCAACCACCTTACAGGCCACAAGAGTCTTGCATCAAATCACAAATACTGTCAACAGAAAGGAAGGTGCTGCTGCAGTATTTCTTGACGTCGCAGGTGCTTTCGACCGGGTTTGGCATCTCGGCTTACTACACAAAATGATTCAGGCTGACCTTCCCCTGTACCTTCTGAAATTTACAGCCGCCTTTTTACAGGGGAGGTCCTATAGGGTTAGGGTGGAGAGTGCCATCTCCAGCAGCCACCCTATCTCCGCGGGTGTGCCACAGGGGAGTGTACTGTCCCCAATTTTTTATTCCATCTACACCGACGACATTCCACTGAAAGACGGAACTACATTAGCGCTATACGCAGATGATATAGCGCTAATCTCGGCATCTCTTACCGTTGCGCATGCCGCCTATAAACTCCAGGAGGCGCTGGAGTTGCTACCTGAATGGCTTGCGAAATGGAGGCTTAGCCTCAACGTCTCCAAGACGCAGGCCATCCACTTCGGTCATCTGCGTAGAGCCCCACCTTCGTTGACCATTGGAAACGAAGCTGTTGAATGGAAGAAACAAGTCACGTACCTGGGCATCGTGATTGATCGCCAACTCAAGATGCTTCCGCAAGTGGTGAAAGCTACCAGCGCTGCCAGAGTTGCGTTGCACATGTTGCGGCCGCTTTTTCGATCCCGCCTCCCATTAAAAACCAGACTGTTGCTTTATAAGATGTACGTGAGATCACGCCTTACTTACGCCGCACCGGCTTGGTACGCACTAACAAATCCACGTCTACGATCCAAACTTCAAACAGTTCAGAACATTGCGCTCAGACTCGTCGCCCAGGCTCCATACTGCGTGAGGAATGCAACCTTGCATAGAGACCTCTGTGTTGAGAGCCTGGAGGACCACATTAGACGCCTGGCTACTCAAGCCTTTCACCGTGCAGACACCTCCAGCCATTTTCATATCATTAACATTGCACCACTTCATTCGCGCCCTCCAGATGTCTCGCGACCTACACCCCGCGATCTTATTTTACCATCCTGATTTCTGAGCAGCTGTCGTGGTCGCTGGTCGCCTAAGCTGGGCCTCTCTTGGGTTACCAAGGGTCTCACCTGGCTGGGCTGACCACCCCTTCAGCACCAGCTCATTCCTCGCCTGACATCCCCAATATCTCCCAGTCCTGCGTAAGCTCGACCCGAGACATCTGGATTCATTCATCCTACCCAACGCCGCGGCCATAGTTATGGTCGCCGCTAGATACTACGGTAAGAGGGCCCAGCCCTGACACCGTCTCCCCTCTCATCCCTTTGGGTTGTGAGTGATGAAACATTCCGCATTTTTTTAACAAACGTCCCGCACGCTCAGTGTGTGTGTGTGTGTATACATATCTTTCTTTCTCATCGATAGTGGTATACAATACAAACTAGTTATCATGCCGCCCAAGACTAGCGGAAAGGCCGCCAAGAAATCCGGTAAGGCACAAAAGAACATCTCCAAGTCGGACAAGAAGAAGAAGAAGCACAAGAGGAAGGAGAGCTACGCCATCTACATCTACAAAGTGCTCAAACAAGTCCACCCGGACACCGGCATCTCCAGTAAGGCGATGTCCATCATGAACTCGTTCGTGAACGACATCTTCGAGCGCATCGCCGCCGAGGCGTCGCGACTCGCCCACTACAACAAGAGGTCCACGATCACGTCCAGGGAGGTGCAGACATCCGTGAGGCTCCTGTTGGCCAAGCACGCAGTCAGCGAAGGCACCAAGGCCGTCACCAAGTACACGAGCTCCAAGTGAAGTGGTCCGTCGTCGAAGAGACGAAGTTAAAAATCGAATGCGCTCGCGAACGTGCCGTGTGACGGTGTGTGTGTGTATGGTGGTGGTGTTGTTGTTGTGCTAAAGTGTGCTGCGTGGTGGTGGTGTGCGTCTTCGTCTGGTATGCACCGGTGGTGTATTACTACCATACACTACGCATACGCCACCAACAACAGCATCGGCATCATCGTCATCAACGGTCGTCGCGCGCATTCTCAAAAGGCCCTTTTAAGGGCCACTATATGATTCATGTTAAAAATAATTATAATACAGTTTCTCGCAAGACGTCTACCTCGAGTTAGTTAGTTAGTTTGAAGTATGCACGTGTGAATATATAGACTAATCAAAAAAAAAAAAAAAAAAAATTATAGTAATATATACACACGAATGTCAATCAACTAATGACATATTAATTAGAAAAATAATCATAATAATACAAAATTAATAATAAATTACTACATAATAATAATAATAATAATAAATGATAATTAGCACATAATTGATAATTCAATTCTAATCCTATCATTAATCCACCAGTTACTACGGTAATACGGTAATAAAATTTATATTATTTTCATTATAAATAAATATATTCCTATTTGATATTTATCATTTGATATGTATGGCTGTTGTTCGTTTGTTCGTTCGTTCGACGAGATAGTCTCACCGCCCGACGCCCGTGCCCGTGCCCGTGCCCGTGCCCGTTCGCCTCGCTCGTTCCTTTTCGGAGCGTTTCGTTTCGCGCGCGCGAAAGGGACGACGGCTGCGCGATAGAGCGGAGCGGAGAGTGTCGTGTGTTGTTCATAAAAAGGCGGCCGTATTATGTTCGTTATACAGACGTTCCGCAATCGTCAGTCAGTCAGTCAGTCGGTTAGTTAGTTAGTTATTTGGTTCCGTACAAGTGTTGTTTGTGTGTGTTTGTGTGTAAGAGAAACTAACATGGCTCGCACCAAGCAAACCGCCCGCAAGTCCACCGGTGGTAAGGCGCCGCGCAAGCAGCTCGCCACCAAGGCGGCTCGCAAGAGCGCACCGGCCACCGGCGGCGTGAAGAAGCCCCACAGGTACAGGCCCGGCACCGTCGCCCTACGTGAGATTCGTCGCTACCAGAAGAGCACGGAGCTTCTGATCCGCAAGCTGCCCTTCCAGCGTTTGGTGCGTGAGATCGCGCAGGACTTCAAGACCGACCTGCGGTTCCAGAGCTCCGCCGTGATGGCCCTCCAGGAGGCGAGCGAGGCGTATCTGGTGAGCCTCTTCGAGGACACCAACCTTTGCGCGATTCACGCCAAACGTGTCACCATTATGCCGAAGGACATCCAGCTCGCCCGCAGGATCAGAGGCGAACGTGCGTAATTGTAAAAAAAAAAAAAAATTTTTTTACAATTGCAACAACGACGACGACGATATTGCGCGACGATATCGTTATTATTGTTTATGTAACCAAAAGGCCCTTCTCAGGGCCACAAATTGTTCTGATATTTATATTTTGAGAGAGAGAGAGATTAATATAATAGTTTCAAACGTGTACAACGAATCGTCTATAATAGTATAAAATATAATATACACACACACACACACACACAAATAAACAACATACTTAAACATGCCTGAAACAAAGGGGGGAGAGAGAGAGAGAGAGAACGATAATTAAAAAAAAAAAAAAAAAAAAAATGATGAAAGTATTTAAAAATAAATAAATAAATAAAAATAAAATACATACAGACAGATAATAAATAAATAATATATTAAATAATAATTATTATTATAATTTATAAATTGAAGTGTATCATCTGATATCATCAAATTGGGATTAGAAAATGAGAAGTTCAGTTTATTTATTATCATCATCATCATTATTATTATTATTAGTAGTAATATTATTATTATTCTTTATTATTATTATAAATCGTACTCTTCCCCCCTCCCCCCACCACAGACGAGTGTAGCCGACAACAGCCGAACGCAAAAGCATATAATGTAGGGTGAAATCCGATGTTGGTAAGGATGTTGATAAGATGTTGGTTCTTCCCCCGGGCGTGGAAAGAGGGCCTGGTGGTCATGCTGCTCAAAGCGGGGAAGAGCCCACGCCGGCCGGAGAGCTACCGCCCCATCACCCTCCTCAGTGCAGTAGCGAAGCTCTTCGAGAAGCTCTTCCTCGCACTTCTGCAGCCGTACATTCCACCGCGCACCGAGCAGTATGGATTCCGCAGCGGGCACTCCACCACCCTGCAGGTGGCCAGGGTGATTCACCACGCCGCGCACACGCTGAACCGGAAGGAGAATGTTTCAGCCGCCTTCCTGGACGTGTCGCACGCTTTCGACCGCGTGTGGCACGCGGGACTCCTCCGCAAGGTGCTGAATGCCGGCGTACCACACCACGTCGCACTCACCCTCGCGAGCTTCCTGAGTGACAGGACTTTCTGCGTTCGAGTGGAGAGTGCCCGGTCAGGCAGCCACTCGATCGCAGCCGGAGTCCCCCAAGGCAGCATCCTGTCCCCGGCGCTATACAATTTGTACACGGACGACATACCGGTGCGGGAGGGCACCCTACTGGCGTTATACGCGGACGATGTCGCGCTTCTCACGACATCCCTGAACCCCAAATACGCAGCACTCAAACTCCAGAGAGCTCTCGACCTGCTTCCGGACTGGTTGGCGGAGTGGAGGCTCACACTGAACATCGCCAAAACCCAGGCCATCAGCTTCGGCTATCACTTGCGGCAGCCTCCTCCGCTGACCCTCTTCGGCCAGCAGGTCCCCTGGAGCAACACAGCGACATACCTCGGGGTCACAATCGACAGACGCCTGAACATGGTGGCGCACGTCAGGAAGGCCACCCGCACGGCGCGAGCCGCGCTGTTCATACTGCGCCCGCTCTTCAAGTCCCGGCTCCCACTGAAGACGAAGAGGCAGCTCTACCTGACGTACGTCAGGCCCCACTTGACGTATGCGAGCCCGGGGTGGTACGCCCTCCTCAGCCCGCAGCAAAAGAAGACCATGCAGGTGGTGCAAAATCTCGCACTCAGGCGAGTCACCCAGGCCCCATACTGCGTCAGGAACACGACGCTACATCGTGATCTGCGTATGGAGAGCCTGGAGGACCACATCGGCCGGCTGACATCTAACACCTTTCGCCGCGCCGATGTTTCAGCCCACCTGCATTTGAAGAACATAGCCCCGCACCACACAAGACCGCCCGACGCCAGATTCAAGCTCCCGAGGGACCTCCTCCCCCCCCCAAACTCCGACTCCTGAGCGCCACCTAGGTCGCTGGTCGCTTAAGCTGGGCCTCTCTCGGTTAGCCGAGAGTCTCACCCGGCTGAGCTGACCGCCCAGGTGGCACACGCTCATCCCATCTCCCCCGCCTCCCACGCACAGTGCTCACCCAGGGGTAAGCACACGTCCCTCGGGCCTAACACGCCCAACCCCAACGACGCACCCGTTGTCACGGGTGCCGCTTGACACAGCAGCCAGAGGGCTAACGCCCTGATGCCGCTACCCAGCGCACCAACCGCTGGATGAAGAAGATGAAGCGTGTTGGTAAGGGTACTCTCGCGCTGACCGCCGAACCGCTCGGACGTTCCGTCTTCGTTCCAGTGGCTCTGCCTAAGTGCGTAACCGATTGTGCGCGCGGTGTAGAGGACGCTCATGCGGACTCCGCTATCGTTTGTGCGTGTTGTGACGTGTAGTGCAGTGACTCACAGTGCTGTGTTGTGCTGTGGTTCCTGCCCTGCCCCGCCCGATCCAGGAGAGGTATAATTAGTATTAAGTTTTTATTCTTCTTATTCTTTCTCCCCATTTGCCACCCCATCAGGGTAATTCTTCGTCCGATATGGAAACGTACGTAAACGCCCTCTCCAAGGAGGAATTAGTAGCGTATATTAAGCATTTAAATGCGTTCGACGGACTGGCGACCTTCGCCCAGTCCCTTACGACGGATGCTCCGGAGCAGTCCGAGGATTCGAACCCACAACCGACCATCTGCGACGCTACTTCCGTTGATTCCGAGATGGAAGTAGCTCCGGAATCTGCTGACGACGGTTTCGAGACCGTCGTCATAAAAGCGGCCAAACGTAAGATGAAGGCCATGGAATCAGCACCGCCCAAAGCGCCTAAAAAGGCGTCAACCGCCACCGCTGCACGTGGCGATACCGTTTCCCCGCTCCCTGCGGGTAAGGCAGACGTGGCCCCTCAGGCCGTGGCCCGCGCGCCATCTCCGACGGCCCATCAGGCAACCGCGACCGCGCAACTCCCTACGGCCCTTCAGGCACCCGCGACCGCGATACCACGCGTCCGAACGCCTCCGCCCGTCATTATCCAGGACAAGCAGGCCTGGAACAGGGTGTCAGCCTGGATGACAGCACAGAAGGTGAACTTCACCTCTGCGCGCGCCACCCAGGACGGCATCAAGGTCCAGTGCCCTGCCACGTCGGACCACCGCCGCCTCACGGCACACCTAAGGGAGGCCAACGTTGGCTTCCACACGTACGCATTAGAAGACGAGCGCCATTTACGCGTTGTAATAAAAGGAATCCCGAAGGAGATTGAGTCCGCACTCGTACTCCAGGACCTTCAGTCCCAAGGCTTCCCCGTCCGCGAGGTACATCGGATGTACCATTTTAAATACAAAAAACCGTATGATAGCGTACTAGTCATTTTAGATCTTTCCCCCGAGGGAAAGAAAATCTTTAACGTCCACTCAATTTGTTACCTAACTGGCCTACGCGTGGAGCCGCCCCGAAATCGCGGTTTAGTCGGGCAGTGTCACCGCTGCCAGCTTTACGGGCACTCGGCCCGAAACTGCAACGCACGTCCTAGGTGCGTAAAATGCCTAGGAGACCACGGGACCGCGGATTGCCCCCGCAAGGTCCCAGACCCCGCCGTCCCGCCTAGCTGCGTGCTGTGCGAGACCCAGGGGCACCCCGCAAATTACCGCGGGTGCCCCAGGGCCCCGCGCCGCAGGCACCCCGGGCAGGGCGGCAGGTCAGGTTGGGTTTCGAGACCCTACCAGTCATACACAAGGGCACCTGCGGTGCCTTCAGCCCCGCAGGTGTATATTCCGGCACCGGCTCCGACCACGAACGCATGGGTCAAGCCCCCGACTGTACTAAAGGTGAACCCACGTCCGGTCACCGCCCACGCGCACGTTCCATCGCACGTACCAACGGAACAGCAACAGTCTTCCGATATGGGCATAATCGCGGATCTTATAGAACAAATCGATATAGACGAAATCAAAGTCTTTGCAGATAAATTACGCGAAACAAACGACAACCTAAAACTCAGACTAAAGGCAATAGAAGACCACGCGGGTCTTATTAAAGTCATCGCGAATTACAAAGCTGAATAATTTCCAATGGCGGTTTTTAATAGTAATACTCCATTGCCCGCTGACTCGCGTCTCGCGCGAGTAAAACCAAGAGCCCTAAGCATCGCGACGTTCAACGCTAACAGTGTCACCGGCCAACGTGACCTAATCCGCGATTTCACTACCGCGCATCAACTTGACATCCTGTGCGTACAGGAGTCATTCTTAAAACCGAGCATTCGCGATCCGAAAATTGCTAATTATAAACTCATTCGTAATGACAGACTCGCCACTAGAGGCGGAGGCACTCTAATATATTACAAAAAGACACTCCACTGTGTCCCGTTAGACCCACCAGCGGCACTCGAAAACATCGAAGCGTCTATATGCCAGATCTTTCTCACAGGCCATCAGCCAATCATCATAGCTTCTGTATATCATTCTTCTTCTAAACCAATTCTAGAGAATGACATTCGTTTACTCCTCAATATGGGAGACTCCGTCCTTCTGACCGGAGACCTTAATTGTAAAAACACCATTTGGAATTCTACTAAGACATGTCCACGAGGACAACTATTAGAACGCCTCGCGGACAGGTACAACCTCTCCGTAATAGGTCCACCGACACCTTCCCGGTTTCCCACCGGTAATCACGGACACCCAGAAGTACTGGACATAGTGATTCTAAAGAACGTCGCCCTCAGGCTGCGGTCTATAGAATCACTATCGGAACTAGACTCAGACCATCGCCCAGTTGTTTTCAAAATAGGCACAGACTCCCCTTCAGGGCCACCCACCAAAACTATCATCAATTGGAAAAAGTTCGCTAAACTCATCAAAGCGGACGATTCTCCACTCATCGATCTCATCCCTGGCATTATAGACTCAGTAGATGTTGCCAAGGAAGCCGCGTCCAAATTCACGACGTTTATTCAAGAAGCTCTCCTCAGCTGCTCGAAAGAGGTCCCAGATCTGCCCGAAGGTAGATTTGAGATCTCAGGGAAGCTCAGGGAGCTAGTCCGACGTAAAAATTTAGCTACTAGAGCTCACGATGCGTGCCCGAATGCCGCAAACAGCAGGAAATTAAACAATCTTCGGAGGCAAGTCAAGTCCCAATTTGAACAGCTCAGAGGTGAGTCTTGGGACAGTCGACTCGAAGGGCTCTCGCCATCATCCCAGGCGTACTGGGCGCTGTCGAGAACCTTTCGATCCGACACAGTGGCGACTATGCCTCCGCTTACAAAACCCGATAATACGATAGCGGCCGACGACACTGAAAAGGCAGAGTGCCTAGCGGACAGCCTAGAGGCACAATGCTCACCGAGCATCCTACCATGTGACCCGGATCACTTGACGGAAGTGGACTCCGAGGTCACAGAGTGGGCTTCGATGCCCCCGACTGGCGAACCGGTTCGCCCCACGGACGTAGAAGAGGTTAAGTCCATTCTCAAGGGCCTAAACCCAAAAAAGGCCCCGGGGCCCGACAAAATCCCTAATAAAGTTTTAAAGTCCCTCCCGATTCACTTCGTATCATTACTAGTCATGATTTTCAATGCTCTTTTAGCAGGTTGCTCCTTTCCTACCGAATGGAAGGAAGCAATAGTTATAGGCATTCGCAAGCCCAAAAAACCCGCCAACCTTCCCTCCAGCTACAGACCCATCAGTCTTATTAGCAGTTTAGGGAAAATCTACGAGAGAATCGTTCTCAGTAGATTAAAGGAAATAGTCGAGGCAAAACAACTGTTCATCAACGAACAGTTCGGTTTTAGATCCCACCACTCGTCCATACACCAAGTTCACCGGCTTACCGAACATATCGCGAAATATAACGTCCGTAGATCGATTCGTAGCGACACGGCGGCCATTTTCTTAGACATCGCCAAAGCCTTCGACAAGGTCTGGCACAACGGCCTGCTCTTCAAGCTCCGTCGTATGGCTCTGCCAGACTCTCTCGTTCACATCATTCGGGAATACCTGTCGAATCGCACGTTCCGATATAGATTAGAAGGGACCCTATCGTCCCCTAGACCCGTTCGCGCCGGAGTCCCGCAAGGCTCCACTCTTTCACCGTTACTATACGCGCTTTACACTAGCGACATTCCGCGTACCGATAAAGTAGAACTTGCGATGTATGCCGATGATACCGCCCTTTACACCACGGATCGCTCCGCTTGGATCCTAGCCGAAAGACTGCAACGAGCTGCCGACGCCCTAGGCGATTGGTTCAGCAAGTGGCGGTTCGAGGTTAACCCGGAGAAAAGCGTAGCCGTCCTCTTCCCTCGTAAGCGTTACGAGACCGTCTCGACTATTTACCTGCAAGGCAAACCGATCCCCTGGGAATCCAAGGTCAAATACCTAGGCGTCGTACTAGACTCGAAACTCTCCTTCCGGCCGCACATCACGTATGTCAGGAACAAAGCCACATACGTCATGAACAGGCTGTATCCGCTCATCTGCAAGCGGAGTAAAATGTCACTTCGCAACAAGCTGACATTGTACAAAACTTGCATCCGTCCCGTTATGACCTATGCTTGTGTCGTGTTCGCACACACCAAGATAGACCTCCTTCAGAGGGTCCAAAATAAATTCCTACGAATGGCATCCGGATGCCCATGGTACGTACGCAACGTTGACCTACACAAAGACTTCGAGCTAGAATCGCTCAAGGAATTCTGCAAGCGCCTGGCCAAGCGCTACTACGAGCGTGCAGATTCCCATTCCAACCCACTCATTGTCGAAGCGTGTAAGTACGCTCCTCACCCACATCCACGTCTTCGACGCCCTCGAAGCGTGCTTCTGGACCCCGACGATCCCATCACTGCTGCCAACGCCCAATACATTGGGAGGATCCACTCCTCAGTCCCATGTCCCACTCTCCGCCGCCGTAAGAGGCGGCGAGGCCAGTCATATCTAACGGCACGCCCGCGCCTCGGCGCGGCGGGTCCCAATGGACGAAACCCACCATGATTAGCGTACGCGGGGCATTCCCCCGCGATCGCCATCACTTCACGAGCGTCCATCAAAGCTCGTAATTCTAAACTTCAGGGGCGAGCTACACTCGCCCCTCCCAGCCCGGTGACGCTGTCAAGACCATTCCAGGTCAACAGCATTAAAGTCCATTCGAAAAAAAAAAAAAAAAAACCGATGTTGGTATCACAAGTATCAACCGTACGTTCGTAGTCGAACGTCTCCCCGTCGCTCGCGTGAAGTAAAGTAATACAAGTTTATAGTCGACATGACCGGTCGCGGTAAAGGTGGAAAGGGTCTGGGGAAAGGTGGAGCGAAGCGTCACAGGAAAGTGCTGCGCGATAACATCCAGGGCATCACGAAGCCGGCGATCCGTCGTCTCGCCCGCAGGGGCGGCGTCAAACGTATATCCGGCCTGATATACGAGGAGACTCGCGGAGTGCTGAAGGTGTTCCTCGAGAACGTGATCCGCGACGCCGTCACTTACACGGAGCACGCCAAGAGGAAGACCGTCACCGCCATGGACGTCGTGTACGCCCTGAAGCGGCAGGGGCGCACTCTGTACGGCTTCGGCGGTTAATAATAAAACTGAAGACCGCGAAGACCAGTACGCCGCCACTCTAGTGAAACCGACGAGAGCGAGAAGAATTGTGAAGTGTGCGGGGGTGAGTGGGGGCTGAGGGGTTGGTGTCTCTGTCTCCGTGCGTGTGTGTGTGTGCGCTGCGTGTGTGCACGGACGCGGTCAGTGTAATCGTTTACATCTAGATTATGACACCCTCGAACCCGCCCGCCCATAATCTCTCCGTCTCTCCGTCGGCTTACTATTGTGGCGACAGAAAAAAAAAAAAAAGGCCCTTCTCAGGGCCGCACACATTTCAAAAGAAACAAATAAAATATGTTTCACGGCCACAAGGACGTCACGAACGTGTTGCCACCACTGACACGTTGACATTAGCAACGGAGTCTGTGGTAAACATTGAAAATCTTAATGATTTTATTATGACTATATGATATTACAACACACACACACACACACACACACACACACACACACACACACACACACACACACACACACACACACACACACACTAGACACACTACACTCGAACGTTGCGAGAGTGAATGGTGTAGAAGAGGATTTACTAACTATTTACACATTTAGTACATTTCAGTAAATAAACAATTAATAATATATTACCTATATAGACACTCAATACGAGAGAGATTTAATGATGAGTGATTGATGCCTATTATTATTATTATGTACTCGTATGTATATACACACAACATTATAATTAATATTTGATTGTAGTAGTAGGAACGTTTGTAATCTACTAATAAGCAATCCCACTTGCAATATACAATTGTTAGCGTAGTGAACACATAATAACCATAAAATCCTACGTCGCGGTAAAGTGACGCACGCAGTCTCCTTTGATATGAAACGACCGATATGATGACCACGACGACGACGACGACGACGGCGAAGTTCGATATTATATATATATATATATATATATATATATATATATATATATATATATATATATATATATATATATATATATATATATATATATATATTGTTCATTTTATTTTTTAAGTTTAAATTCTAAAAGAGGAAAGAAAAGAAAACAAAGAGAATATATTTATATATGTATATGTTAAATAATAATATATACACAGACACTCACCTCTGTAACAACACTCGGCGTACTCGACAACGGCGGCCGCGGTGGGCCGCTGACGCTGAGCGAGCCGGGCATCGCGGGTGTTTTACGATGCTCCACTTGGAGGTCCTCGAGGAGGTCGACGGGCGGTCGCACGGCGATCTTTCGATGTCTCCGGGCGGGCGGGTATTCTTCGCTTTCGATCTGTCGAAACGCATCATTGTTTCATTAAATTTTTATAGAGAAAAATAACTTTTAAACACGACCGGAGGTACGCACGTAGCACTTCGACGAATTCGACAGCTCGTATTTCATTCAAATCGACGCGTGCCATAGCTTTCGGGCGGCGAGCCGGTGGACAGGTTCACGGCGGAGGCCGTCACGGGTCGCGGGTCCGTCCCAATGTCTCGAATAATGTAAAAATTATAATTTTCTAGACGCCTGTTAGTGAAAAGTTTTAAGCGTTCGTACGAGAAAATGTCCAGCGACACCGCGGCTCTCCTCACGGTATCACTAACGCTCTTACTGCCACTAGCGACCTCTGCCACGCCAGTATCGTACAACGTAGTCCTCGCGCGCGCGATATATATGTGTGTATATAAACTATAATTCCCGCGTCGTCTCCGTTCATAACAATTTAGTTCTCTTTGTGAGTGGTGATCGTGTGCGCGTGTGCGTGTAATAATAAATAAATAAATAAATAACAATAACAAAAACAATAATGGCCGACGCCGCAGTAGCATCAGAAGCTCCCGCTCCCGTCACCCCGGCGAAGAAACCAAAGTCTGCGGGCGCCGCCTCCGCCGCCGCCGCCGCCGCCGCCGCTAAGAAGCCGAAAGCGAAACCGACCCACCCCAAGACCTCCGAGATGGTCAACAGCGCCATCAAGGAGCTCAAGGAGCGCAGCGGTTCGTCTCTGCAGGCTATCAAAAAGTACATAGCGGCCCAGTACAAGGTGGACGCCGAGAAATTGGCCCCGTTCATTAGAAAATACCTAAAGAGCGCCGTCGAGTCCGGCGCTTTGATACAGACCAAGGGCAAGGGCGCTTCTGGCAGTTTCAAACTCGAGTCCAAATCGTCCGCTTCGAAGAGCAAGCAGTCGGCGGCCGGCGGCGCCGGCAAGGGATCCTCCGCCGCAGCGTCCGGCCCGTCGTCGTCGGCCTCCGCCTCGTCGCGATCGAAGAAGGCGTCCGGAGCGCCCGCGGCGGCGTCCGCCGGCGGCAGGGCCGGCAAGAAAGGTGCCGCAGCAGCCGCCGCAGCGGCCGCCGCAGCGTCCTCGCCGTCCAAGTCCAAATCGAAGGCGGCGGCAGTGAAGGACAAGAAAGCGGCCGCTGCGAAGAAGAAGCCCGCCGCCGCAGCAGCCAAGAAGGCCTCCGCCGCCGCCTCCGCCGCATCCTCCGCTTCGAAGGCGAAGGGCGGAGCCGCCGCTTCGAAGGCGAAGAAGACCGCCAAGCCGCCTACGAAGAAGCCCAAAGCGCCCAAGCCAAAGAAGGCAGCGACGCCCAGATCCAAGCCGGCGGCAAAGAAGGCCGCGTCCGCCACGCCGAAAAAGTGAATGTATAAAATAAAATAAGTGCAAAACGAACGTTAAATAACGCGCGAGCGCTTCACGAGAATAGCTTGTGTGTTGTGTGTGTGCGTGTGTGACGGCGATGTGTATATGTGCTGCAATAACAGCACGACAAAAAGCCCTTCTCAGGGCTAACAAAAGTTTCTAAATACACCTATACCTAATATAGGAATGGTAAAGTTTCAACGACGAACGTCTCGGTCTTATGGAGAAAACAAAAAACAAAAATAAGAAATATATATTATATAAATGTAAACGAAGCGAGTAAATACTTCGTTCAGCTATGACATTGACGTCTCTTAAAAACAAGAAAGAAAGAATAATATATATTTTATTATTTATTTAAATTAACTAATTAATACGAACTGGTGAAACGATAACTTTAACCCTAATATCCAAGGATAATTATAAAACACATTATAAAACAACATTATTTACTCACTTCGTTCACACACATATATATATATATATATATATATATATATATATATATATATATATATATATAAATGGTGACAACAAATAAACTAACCTTATTACGTGTTATGATGTATTCGCCCCGACATTCCCTCGCTATTTGCACTATCTACACTTTCACTCACACTGGAAAACAGTTAAAACACAAATTAATTTTGTATATTAATTAATAAAAACACAAAAATAAAACAACATGCAAAGAAATCAACTTTTACAGAACTCATATTCCTTCCGCTCCAAGTTTAAAAGTGAGTTTCTCGAATTTTCCGACCACACCGTGACGCATCCTTTTTCAAAAAAAGAACACCTTTCTTTTTTTTTTTTTTTTTTTGTTTTTATTAGGCAAAGACCGGTCGATATTATTGCGAATATTAAAACTTATAAATATAAAATCATTACACAAATAGCAATATATATTAAAAAAAAAAAAAACTATATTTTTTTTTATTTATTTATTTGTTATTACATATTATTTATTTTTTTTTTTTATTTTTTTTTTTAAATTTATTATATATATATATATATATATATATATATATATATTTTTTTAATTCATAAATTAATTATTTAAAAGAAAGAACTAATCGCTCGGCTTACTTCGCCGATTGTCGTGCGACGTCGTGCGCCACAATCGTCTAGGAGGCCGCTGGCTTGCGTCCCCACCGAAAACGCTTGCGAGGCACACGTATATAGTACAAAAATGGCGGTTTTTAAAAACCCGCATACACTAGTCCGC
>JAJHJA010000903.1:0-231825 GCA_021202915.1 Heliconius himera | reverse complement strand
TCAACGTCGCGCTTTGCCTCGACACCAGAGAGAAGAAATAGATATATAAATTTAAGTAAATATTTCATCTCCTCGAGTGGGAATCGAACCCACTACAAGACGGTTTTACAGTCACACTTTGTGCCGCTGCGCTACGTGTGGCCTTGTGTTGTATTAAAATGAAAATAATATAAAAAAAACATTCTGCGTATCTCTTTTACTAATTTCTAATAATGTATTGCGTGGTGTTTCTCCGGTCAATCTCCATTTTGAGGTGTTCGATACTATTTAACACCAGAGTTCTTGCCAAGACAAATCAAACGGATATAAGCACGACCTTTCTTAGTTCAGAAGCCGTCTTCCGTCTACATCTCCTGTCTCTAGTTTTATTTTAATGGTGTATAGTATTTTACAAATGACGTCTTTTCATTTTATACCCATATTAAATGGGATGCCGCCATTTGGTTGCGGCGACCATTTTTGATTAATAACAATATTGTTTATATGTAATTTAATTGTTCTTAGAACTGAAGTCGTAATCAGAATTTTAGCTCATACAATGGGAAGGGGGCGAAATCGAGCTTGACATACAACTAACACACGTACTAATACGGCAAGTTAAATAAACTTGTAATTACCAGAATGTAAGAGAATTTAAATTTGGTTTGCTAATGCTAAACATTTTTATTAATTTTAAGATTTTAAATAAGTAAGGTAGGATTTTTGAAGCGACACTATTATAGTAATTCTGAGTATTTACCTCGTCCAAAAATCTTTTTTACAAAAAAAATATGCTCTGAGAACTATTACTTTTGTAAAGCTTCTAGATAATATTTTTTAAAATATGTTTTTCCGTGTTTTAATTATTTTTGAATATGCCAATTGTATCTAAATAAATATGTATGCCGAATATAACTACATTCATATTATTGTACAGGCTGGGGAATATTAAATGTTCACAAATATTTCAATAAACAGTAGGTAAGACACTATCCTCCAGAAAATGAAACGTTCCTCCGATGGCATCTATATTGCTTTAGTCTAGACCTTCTAATTAAAAAAAATGTTTGAATAGTTTTCAATATACACCAATATATTATTTTTGCAGATATTAAGAAAATATCCATTATTATATATCTTTACTTTTATTTGATAATTTAATTTCTTCACGTAAAGCTTTATCTTCTTCTCGTAAAAAATTGAGAAATTACAGAAACTTGTGAAAGACAAATGGGCATGTAAACAATAAATCATTTGCAATTACCATCCCAGGCCACTAATGCAAGTAAATTTTCCCTCGCCTTGAGCGAAGGTGGGGCTCCACAAATACCTATTCTTTTTAATGAATCAAAATGAACCTCACCAACAAAGTTAAGTTCGTTATAGAAACTTTTGTGGGTTTATCGACTGTTCCTTTGTTATAGAAAACTTATTTAAGTGTCGACTTTGATTATACAAATTTTGTTGGACATTTCAGGCTAGCTGTCGGAGTTGGTACGATCCCGGAGCATAACTATTCAATGTTTATACGATACGGGTGTCTGGTGCGACGTAACTGACCCAATTTACAATTCCATATGCGTTCCCAAAACCGCGTGTTTTGAATACGTTGAATTGTTATAGTTTCGACCGATCCAATCATAAGATGCATGGCTTTACAAAATTCATCAGATGGTATGTTCGTAGTTATTCAGTGGATCTGACTGTAGCTCTGAGGATTAGCATCCGGTCGTACAATGTAGAGAGGAATATGCAGTAAATGTTATACAATTGTATAAATAATAATTATTATTTATACATGTATACTTTAGCCTACAATTCTATAAATGTAAGGAGAGGTCATTAATTTTACAATCTTGGAAATAAGCTGAATTGGGAATTTTTGAGAATATTTGTGATCTTAACAGACTTGGCTAGTATTTTTGAAGTGATTGTACTAAAAAATATATTTGAAACATAAAATTAAAAAATGAATATGCTATTTTTTATGTTTTATCGAGTCATTACTTAATGAAGTAAAAATAGTAAAGTGTTTTGGAACATTTTATGTCTATTGCACGAATATACGTAACTTTTCAAGAAGACATTGAGGTTTTGACAACAAAGTCTTTTATTGTCTTTTGTTATGTTATATATATTGAGTTTTTTTATTACATTTTTATTTATACACAGAAATTTGAATATGTGCCATATTTCATCCTGTCATAAGCTCTAAAAATTCACCACTTAAAATAAAAAGTCTCATATTTTCTGCTTAAATTTAAATCGATATTTTCTTATATCCTAAAAATCAATTATTCATTTAAAATTATTTCATTTTTCAAAAAGTCATAATTTAAATAAACAATTGAAATTTAAACCCTGCATTTACTATCGAAGTAGTGATGCATAGATGATGTGATGGCGTCAATGAATCAAAAAGGCATGCACAGCTATCGTAGCGGAGTGGTGGCACTTTGCAGCACCACCCTTCCGCCCTAGCAGTGGGTGGTAAAATACGTATAGAAAGAATTTACAAAAGATATTCTCTTTGTTTTCATAGGAATATGCTGACAGTTCTGAAATGATTGTGAAATGTAAAAGAATTAGGTTATTTCACCAGGTGACTGCTTAGCTAAGAGATTCAGCATTTAATCTTCATCCTTATTGGATACTAGCTTTGGTAACTTTTGCGTATAAAACATTTTTTTTATTTTGCCTATATATAACTTACTAGGCCAGTCGTGGCGCAGCGGCACGAGGTGTGACTGTAAAATCGACTGGTTGTGGGTTCGATCCTCACTCGAGGAGATGAAATATTTACCTAAATTTATATTTCCATTTCTTCGCTCTGGTGTCGAGGTTAAGCCCGGCGTTGAGTTCTTCCACTCAACACGCAATGCCTCCAGAATTCGGCACAAAGTGGGGAACGGAGTGTCTTAACACTAGGTTCCCTCTGCCTACCCTGCTGTGTGCGGGATACAGCGTGACGCTGATTTTTTTTATAACTTACTATATTTAAAAGAAAATATATATACATACTCGTTTTCTTGTTAACAGGAACGGTAACTTATTTAGGTCAATTATAGGTAATCGTGTAAATTATACGAATGCTTAATTTTTTTCACTTTATATTGTATCCTGCACCAGATCAGATCTCAAGTTTTTTTCATTTTCAACGACATTATACTTAATACAAAATATGTATAAATATATATATATACTGTACTCGAGTGTTTCTACTATATTTTATTATAGTATAATATGAAATAATTTATTTTTTTATAAGATTTCTATCGATCATGTCTCGTTGATAGCTGATGTTGACATGATAAGACAATGGTATATTTTAAGATAAACAGAAATCTGTTCTGTGTCAGCCTTAACTTGTTTAAAATTGATGTAATTTTGTTATAAAATAATGATACTCATATACATTATTACCCATGCAATTATAAGTTAACAACGAAATATGATATTACCGCTGCCCTCCGTTGTAACCGATTATAGGCTCATTAGCCGAGGCTATTCGCATCATTTACAAACTTTTCGTAAATAATGTGAATACAAACTATAAGTATCGATTATTCTAGGGTCCCCTGCTCGTAACGGCGTTATGGGTTGTCTCTTGTAACTTTTAGCATTGTAACTACTTACCACCTGCACTGGTTTTTTTTTCAATACTAATTTTAAATGACCAAAAAAATAAAAAAATCCGGTTCACGCTGTATCCTGCACACAGCAGGGTAGGCAGAGGGAACCTAGTGTTAAGACACTCCGTTCCCCACTTCTGCCGAATTATGGAGGCATTGCGTGTTGAGTTGCAAAACTCAACGCCGCGTTTATCCTCGACATCAGAGCGAAGAAATGGAAATATAAATTAAAGTAAATATTTCATCTCCTCGAGTGGGGATCGAACCCACAACCAGTCGATTTTACAGTCATACTTCGTGCCGCTGCGCCACGACTGGCCTTAATTTTATATGATATGTGTAATAAATTTAAAATTAAAGTAATTTGTTTATTCAATGTATATAAAAATTACCGGACAAGTGCGAGTTGCACTTGCCTACCGAGGAGCAGTTTTGTAGGTCATCGGAAAGTACAACTTATAGAAGTTGATTAATTTATAAGTTTGTACTCATTTTGTATGAAATTAACTACAATTATAAGTATTTAATAGTTTTTTATCTGATATTATATACCTTACACTTATTTTACCTTACACTTCTTTCCAAATTACATACCTAATAGTAGATCGACGGGAAATACCCGATAGGTTTTCATTACGCGGGCAATATTATAAACAAAATTATATTTGCGGGCGTATGGACTCATTTTGTATGAACATATTATTTATAGTATATTTATATAAATTGTTTGAACAACATTTTAAAACTTAACGCCCATATTGTTTAAACAATATAGGCGTTAAGTTTTAAAATGTTGTGAGTTTTTGCTCATTTTTCTCTAAATATCCATAATTTTGGCTTAGTCACAATTTGTAGATTTTGTCTCAGAACTATACGATTTCTTTCTTATGATATATGGAATTTAAGCAGTGTTCAAAAATAAAATGAGTAATAAATGTTAACTTAAACTTGTAGTCTCATCATTCCTACAGTTATTGTTAGAACATATTACAGTATGTACGTCAATGGGTCAAATGAAACGTCCAGCACGTAAAACTACGTAATCTTCTGAAGTTATATTTAATCTTCGATTAACGAAATGAGTCAGGCAATGTACCTATTAAAAGCCAGAAGTACGAACAACGTTTGAACTAAATACCGTGACGCAGGTTGGCTCAAATAAATTCTTAGCTTGTCAATCACCGGACAGCTTTTAGGTGATTGCTATCATAAAATATTTATGTTAGTATAAAAATCATAATCTAAATAAATAATGTCAGTATTTAAAGAATTTTATAAAGGAATATAATTGTATTCTTTTTTTTTATTTTAGACGTTAAAAGTTTCCTCTATAATGTTTATCATTTGTTAAAATGTTTTATAACCAAGGTATTGTTTAACTTTTCATACATTCAAAATATCTATTTTTGACTGTGATGCTTCATTTGAAATGAGCCTCTTGATATGGGACGGCATATGAGGGAAATGTCAAGATCTATCAGTCTCGATCTATTCATCTTGTTATAATGAAGTACACAATATTATTGAATTTAACATTTCTTTCTCAATATTGCTCTGAAGTTTTTTTAAGTATCATGTTAAGTATGGTCAAATGATTGGCTTTTTTTTTAAAGTATGTACTCAACTGATATCATCAATCACCACTACTGTCCAAATTTTCGCAGACGATAATTCACTCTCTTGTAAGTCCATTCCAGTCCAATATCCATCATGACTTGTGATCGTGGTTGGAGGTCGTCTTACAAGCACGAATGCAATCCTGCCATCGGTTGCGATCCATGGACCATACAATCCATTTAAAATGAAATAAAAGCTATATCATGTATAGCTTTTATTTCATTTAAAATTTCCATCACAACGTTCATGGGAAAAATAGTTCAGTGGTTTTCCGTCTACACCATACATTTTAATAGGTATTTAATCTCTTCTATTCCAGCTGGGCTGGGATAGGTGTAAAATAGTTATTCCGCCATCGATTCTGACGCCAACACCCCGTACGTTTTCTAGTAGGAGGTACCACGGTGTTAACCGCCGCCATTTCGCGTGAGCATATGGGGTTGACATTTGGGATATATGTATACCTTTACCCCCTAGATGAAAGGTGGTAAAGAAATTGATGATTTTATTAATGCTGCCTTAACATTTTTTGAAAATACAAATTGATTCAGTACATAATTAAATAATATAAGTAGGTATGTTAATATTTATGCCATTAAAATATTTAATGAATATTCGATATTAAGAATAAAAAATCTTTTTTTGCTTGGATAACTATGTCAAATATTTCAAATTAAACAATTAAAGATATATTTCAGAACACTTTAGCGGCGAGAACCTCTAATGAAAGTAGCTGAAAGTGACATATCAGCTGCAGAAAGGCAATGAAGCTTTATTTCACCTGTCACGAGCAAGCTTCCGCAATAATGGCACCTTCTTGTTCACCACATTTCATTTCTCTTCATTAGATATCACCTGCTTCACGAAACGTAATAATTAGATTTGTAAGGAAAATGATATAAATAAAGTATTGAAATGAAATCAATTTTAATTAAATGTATAGGTATCTAAAAAACTATACTTTCGAGTTCTTACTTGACGTACTATACTGTACATATATTTATCCAATCTCTAGATTGGATAGATATATGAAACAATCTGAGACTGACGTTGGAGATAGGTTATTAAAATTTGACGTTTGTGTACTGTGAAAAATTAAATATTTAAAATTATGAAATATTTTCAAAATTTCTGCGGTATATAGGGAAAGGGAGAACGTTACCTAAAAAGGAATGTTTTAATATTAGGTTCCCAGGTTCCCCCTGCCCACCTTTCTATGTGTATGATACAGCGGTGGAAGCTATAAATAAATTAAAGTGAATGCCTTAATATTTTTAAATCACAATATGTCAATTTCAACGGGGTTCAAAACATACAATAATTTCGCATAAATTATACATACTTTATAACCATAAGAGAATTACTGGCAACGTAGATAAGGCTGGCAGCTGACTGTATGTGACATGTCTGCTTTGGAAAGAGCGAGGGTCCAATTCAAATGTCACTTTCAAAATTATGCTACACTGAAAGCTGTTTATATGATTTACAAAATTTATTTTTTTCTTATTAAATAAATATAGTATGATAAGTAGACATATTGAAATTAAAAATATATGTTATGTACAATAACTATAATATAGTATATATTTTATTCTTTCTTTCCATGAGTATATTTTCTCATTTTTCATAAAATCTTATAAAAAGATATAAAATAAGGTTTTCATGAAATGCGTTTCTTATATTATGTCGTATGCATACATTATGCAAGACCCAATAAGATATTTTCGTTCTCCTATTTCCAAAGAACTTTGGAGGTTTTGAGTATGGAGTGGTGGAACTTAACGCCGCGCTCTGCGTGAAGAGCATGGCGGAGAAATAAAAATATTAAATATTTAATTTCCTCGAGTTGGAATCGAATCCACAACCTGTCACGTTTACAGTGACACGCATGTGCCCCTGCGCCACGACTGGTCTAAATGCAATACTGAGAATGGACATTTAAAAAATTGGATTTGAAATTCAACAATGTTATGAGTTCAAAATTACAAAAGATGACTTATTTTGATGAAGGTGTTCGATATTTGTTCGTATAATAAATAAAAATCAATGTAAAAATGTGTTATTTATAAAATATTGTTTCTTACAAATTCCATATTAAATATATGAAATTTGTGTTCCATATAATTTAAGTTAAGGTTTTATCTTGAAAAATCTTTGTCAAAGACGGAACTGCAAAACGAAACTTGTCGAATTCTTTTCAGGATATCTCTATCCCGATGGGAGAGAACGTGAGAAACTCGATCGTACATATTTTACGATTGCACGCTTTTTAACTTAAATATTTTTGAGTGGAATTGAGAAACATTTTCTTCAATTTAAACTATTTACTATCATTTCTGATCGATATGTTCAACAGACAGATGTATCAACACACATTATGTATCAATAACTTATTAGTGTAACAAGACGTAGATATGATGCGTTTTGGGTATTTCTGAAGAGAATTTCGTAGTAAAAAAAGTACGGATGTGTTATTTTTAAATATTTGATAGCGATACAATGCATAAACTATTTGAATTAATTATTTATTATCTTATGCTAGAGGGCGCGCGCGGCTTCGCCCGCTTATTAGGAGTGAATTCTAAAAAAACCACGAAACGTGTTCAATAAAATATTTTTAACAGTCTGAATTTAAATTTTTATAAATATCGGTGGCAATTTAAAGATTTTTCCACACAAACTTTCAACCCCTTATTTGAACCCTTAGGGGGTGAATTCTTAAAAAGCATGAAACACGTATTCAATGAAATATTTTTAAGAGTCTGAATTTAAAATTTTATAAAAATCGGTACAGATAAAAAAAAAATTACTCAAACTTTCAACCTCTATTTCATCCCTTTAGGGTTAAAGTTTTTCAAATTCCCTTCTTAGTGGATGTCCAGAATATGAAAATAAACATCTGCCCAAATTTCACGTTTCTACCATCAGCGGTTACGGCTCTGCGTGCGTCTTACCTCAGTCAGTCAGCACAAGTCCTTTTATATATATAGGTATAAAAATGAATGTTTGTCTATAGGTATGTTCTTTATAGAACTTACACTTTAGCAAATTTGTTGTGCATGAGTCCAAGAAGGTCTCTGAGTTGGCTTTCACCATTTTTTCCCCGAAATGAACAAAATCAATAAAATAACTCAAGATAATTAAATATTTGTGTAATGTCTTTCCTTCAAATTTATTTTACTTGGTTGCGTAGCAACATGCGCTGAATACAGCTAGTAGACAATAAAACTAAGCATAGCAGTCTCAGATCCTCTAAAAAAATTTACGTTACTTACGGTCACGACAAATTCAGTCCGAATTGCTGGATGTATCACGATTAAAATATTATTTGACAATACTATTTATTAAAGGTTTAGGGATAACTATATATATTTTCTATACGAAATAAAAATATGGCTATCCCATTCGTGTAAGTGTTTATATTTAAAGCTTAATATATAGTTAATGAGATCATGTATGAGGAATAAACAGCGTTTTAATGGACGTGTGGACAGTTACATGTACTCGGAACTATGTGTTTGCCTGCGGGCGAAGCAAATCTTTACTCATCACATTGCACCATTTCAACGCATTTAATTCTATAATGTAAAATGCTTTTATTGGTTGAACAAAAGATTGGTTTATTTTTACTTAAAATTTTAACTGTTGAAATATTTTTAATAAAGAAAGACCTATTTAATTCTTATATACCAAGCTTTGATAAACTTTAATGCTGAAAAAATGGACCAACGATATTTTCTTTGACCCATCTGTCTGTCTCTCATTTTGTAGATACTGAAACGTAAAATTGTATATTATTAAGTGATAAAATCAAATCAGCTTCACACTATACCCCGCACACTGCAGGGTAGGCAGAGGGAACCTAGTGTTAAGACACTCCGTTTCCTACTTTCTGCCGAATTCTGGAGGCATTGCGTGTTGAGTGGCAGAACTCAACGCTGCGCTTGTCCTCGACACCAGAGCGAAGAAATGGAAATATAAATTTAAGTAAATATTTCATCTCCTCGAGTGAGGATCGAACCCACAACCAGTCGGTTTTACAGTTACACTTTGTGCCCCTGCGCTACGACTGGCCTCATTAATAGATAATACTAGGCCTCATTAATAAGTGGTAAGTATTTTAATTTCATTTAGAGCACTTTTAATAATGTATTTCTAATCGAAATAGTAGTAAACTACACATGAAATATCGGATGGCTAATTCAAATTGTTCGTATCAGCATTTAATTAAACATATCGATAGCCTAATACGCTTTAACCGTATTTTAAATATCAAACATTGTTTATACAATGTTAAATACGTAATACGAAATATTTTACAATCATTTTGGCCTTCGGTGGTGTTACTGAAATAATTCGACGGGAATAGCCTCGATTTTACTAGGTGCAGATGTCGGTTAAAATCGACTATGACCTATATATGTATGTAATTATATAAGCACGTACGCCCGCGTTGGTCGAATGTACTTAAGTACCTTCCCCAATTGTTGACTTTAGCTCAGGTTATGACATAATTGGATTCTACAAATTAGTGTTTATTTTAATTTCACTTTGGTTCTTTTTGACAATATAGCTTTTATGTAATTTTACTAAATATTTTTTTGATTTATAAATGAAGAAATTATAAATATATTTATTACAATTCTTACAATTTGTTATAACAAGTTTTTTAACGTCAGCTTAATGCAGTATTCCGCACGTAACACGATAGACAGGAACCTAGTGTTAAGACACTCTGCTCTCCACTTTCCACCGAGTTCTGAAGGCATTGCATGTTGAGTGGCGGAACTCAACGCGCGCTTTGCCTAACTCACTTCAAGTCCTTTATTTCTTAATGAAATTTATGTTTGAGAATTGGCACTGGAAGCACAATAATGTATAATTTCGAACGTCCTGGAATATACTAAGTGCTTAATGGCTTCAGTTCTATCTATATTGATTGCAAAACCATTCATCATCGTAATAACTTCCTGTTTAATTCAAGATGATTTCAAAAATGATGAATTCGAAATGACCAAAAATTAATTTGGGCATTTACATGTATACCTAATATGTCAAAACACATACGATATAGGGACATGTTGACAGACAGACAGACAGACTGACATGGCCAATTATAAAAGTTCTGTTTTTTGACATTCGCTTACGGAATCCTAAAAAGATCGACGCTTGTACACTCATTTACTTAAGTACCTGTTTTGTTTTTGTAATCAATAAAATCATAATAATGTCTTTCTGAAACATACCTACATTTTATAACTTTATTTTAAGGATATGATGCCACAGCTGTCTTTCTTAACTCGATAAAGTATAAATAATGTAGTTGTAACGACCCTTTAAAATAGTATTTATTTTATTGCTATAGCTTGCCAAACTTATGTTTATGGGATATTAAAAAAATCATGCCTACCAGGCATTATTTATTTAGTACTGGCTGTGTATAGGTTATTAAAATTATTATCCAAAGAGTTTTAGCAGCTGTATATTGGAACAATGGAATTCATATTAATTCCTTATTAAATTATTTGTATGCGTTCCAAAACATTTTTTTTTGTCGAAAGTCATTTAATCATATTGTCGAGGCCATCGTAGTGTAGTGAGCGTTTGAATGGAAGTTGTAGATTCGATTCCATGTCAGGGGATTCATTACACAATATACATATATTTTAATTTTCTCGATTTGACAAAACGCAGGGCTAGTTCTATCACTCAACACGCAATGTTTACACTAGGTTCCCTTCGCAAGCCATAGATTGCGGGAAAAGCGTGAAGCTGCAAAATAAGTCATAATTGCAATTGGAAAGCATTCATGTACTCAATCCTACCAAAATTATTTACTCCTCAATTTCGATGTGTATGAATGTTATAATTGCAGAATCAATTTAATTATTTTTTAGGTATCTTAGAGATATTACATTATTTATTTTTAAATTTTTAAATTTACTTTATTGTATTTTTCTTTTTTAAAAAAATAATTCATATTCGATTTTCATTGTAAAATTAAAGCACTACAAAAATCTTTATTGTTTATATAGCTAATTAAGTAAGAGCAAGTTATTACTATTTATTTATAATTGAAATTTGACGTTTCAAATGGATCAAATGTATACTGCTTTATGTTTCGAATCTCAAGAAAGTCACCTGGGAGGCTGGTTGTTTGATTGCTCAACCGAGATGTGATTGATAGAGAGATGATGCCCTTTTGTGGCTTATGCAGAGGCTGATGTAGAATGCCTTTAGTATTTGGAAGGAAATTATTAATTATACAGATGTGATATGAGATTGAGGCCGTCGTAGTGTAGTGGCACAGCGTGTGACTGTAAGCGTCACGGTTGTAGGTCCGATTCCCGGTCGGGGAAATGAATTATTTCATATTTCAAATTTAATTTCCGCTCTTCGAATCAAAGCTAAAGAAAAAAAAATTAAGACATATATATTAAGAAAAACACTTCATAAATTCTAAGTAATATGATAAAAAATATCATGTGAAACTTAATTTCAATTTCTTTGTAAAGTTGTTTCAAAGAATATCTTTACATTAATAAAATCTCTCTCTTGTTTTACATGTTACCAATAGCGGTACTGCAATCTCGCAGTACCTTAGCCATAAGGTAACCACTAATCTGTTGTATAAGCATATCCACTATACACTGAAAACATTTTTACTTTTCTATTAACTACTAATTCAAGAAATCTTTTCTGTAAAAGTCTGTAAAATGTAATTTTAGGTAAATTTATATTTTTTTTAAATAAAATTATTTTGATCTTTATCTATAACGTTAGAGTGTCGATTTTTAGGGCTCCGTACCCAAAAGAATAAAAATAAACCAGCTTCACGATGTATCCCGCACACAGCAGGGTAGACAGAGGGAACCTAGTGTAACACACTCCGTTCCCCACTTTCTGCCGAATTCTGGAGGCTGATTTCTGAACATGCCTATGTTAAGTGGCAGAACTCAACGCCGCGCTTTGCCTCGACACCAGAGTGAAGAAATGGAAATATAAATTTAAATAAATATTTCAACTCCGCGAGTGGAGTGGGAACGAATCCACAGCCAGACGGTTTTCAGTCACACTTTGTGCCACTGCACCACGACTGGCCGTATCCAAAAGATTTCTTATATACCGAAATAGGCCTACGTTTGACCGCATCAAGGCTTATGTTAAGCATTGATGCGGTCTACGGTGATGCACGCTTCCCTAATAGATACTTATTTACCCAGTTTTTGAAGTTCCCACATTGTATGTCATAGGAAATACAGCCACCCGTTATGTTATCCAAAGATGGGTTGTTATCGGTAATGTTTTACCTTAAGAGTAATACGGGACCCTTTTACTAAGACTCCGCTGTCCGTCTGTCTGCCTGTCCATCGGTCAGCAGGCTGTAACCCATAAACTATGATAGAATTTTCACAGATGATGTGTTTCTGTTGTCTCGTAACAACAAATACTAAAACAGAATATAACAAATATTAAGGGGGCTAGTGACCACCACACCTGATTTTGACTCGATATTGGTAACGGCAACATGAAGACGCTAGAAATATTTATAGAGTATTTATTTCTTTTCTTTGCCGTTTTTTTTATATAATGGTATAGAACCTTTCGTGCACAAGTCCAACTCCGACTTAGCCGGTTTTTAAATTATTATAAGTCTGAGTATAACTCCAATGCTCTGCAATATGATCCGATTATACGAAATATATATATTTTTAGCTGTAATATTTTCACAGCGACAACATTTTTAATGAACTTTTAGCCAATGTGGTATTGTGTTGTGTGGTTGGTTTCAAAAAAGAGCAACATACGCAGAAAAAAAATTCTGTGTGTGTATAGTGTTCTATATAGTATTAATAAAAAAAAATATTTATACCGATAACAATTGACAATTCTAAAAAATATTATTTAACAGACAAAAGTGACAAAATATTCATTATAATAAATAATAAATCAGTTTGATGCAGTATCCCGTACACAGTAGGGTGGGCAGAATGAATCTAGTGTTAAGAGACTTCGTTTATTACGTGTTGAGTGGCGTAACTCAACGCCGCGCTTTGCCTCGATACCACAGCGAAGAAATGAAATGATAAATTTTAATAAATATTTCATTTACTCGAGTGGGAATCGAATCTACAGCCAGTTGCGTTTACAGTCACCACTTGTGCCCCTAGGCAACGTTTGACCTCTACAATATGTATTTTATCTCAAATATATTTCTTTCTTACAGATAATTACGGAGCGCAATATACTACTTCCAAGGATAATGTGAAAAGTTAATTCGGGCTTCCAAACTCTACCTCAAATTACAATAATGAAGAGAACTTTTAAGAACATCGGCGCGTTTTGTTGAAGTGTCTCAAAGTTAATAACTGTCGAAGTAATGGAGTGATAGTGGAAATGTCTGCTCGGGAAGTAGAGCTGAGTGGCGGCGCGCCGTGGGGCTTCCGCATGCACGGCGGGGCTGATCAGAACCAACCGCTGAGAATATCGAGAGTGAGCTATTGCGTTTTTAAGGTTTTTTTCGTTGCTTTTTTTAGTACTTACTGATGTCTGAAATATATATAAATAAAACGTAGGTAATATTTAATGCTTATTTGTTTGTTTCTGTTACATGCTATTATTTATCGGTTAAAAAATAGTATTTTTTTTCATATCAGCTGCCCCGCATTTCGGAGGGTACGCATAGGAAGCCTAGTATTAAGACACTACGCTTCCCACTTTCCGCCGAATTCCGGAGGCATTGTGTGTTGAGTGGCGGAACTCAACACCGCTCTTTTAGACTCAACACAAGAGCAAAAAAAATATTAAAAATTTCATTTTCTTCAGTGGGAACTGAACCCACAGCCTGTCGCGCTTCCATTGACGCGCTTGTACCTTTGTGTCTCGATTGACCTCAAATAGTAAATTTGTAAATATTTGTCTATTTTTGAGTAGCTGAGATTCCTGATTTTGAAGTGTTTTCCAAGCAAGTTATTTGTAATTTTCTATAATTCGCTGAATACGTTCATACGTATGAAAAAATTGATAAATTTAATAGAGTCACTATTATCAAAGCATTAAATAAACATTTTCATAAACGATTTTTTTTCGAGGGTTAAATTAAGAGAATAAGGGAAACTTTGCGATTAATTCCGAGAAACTCGATAAAAACAATCAACTTGGGCGCCCTAAAGTAGGCACTTTTAAACAAATGCTTAGTCTCAAATAACGCTATTAAAATTCTTCCTTTGATACCCTTAGAATATTGCGGGAGATTTTTTATTCGCTGTAATCGTTTTAGTATTATTCTGTTTTTGCTGGATGGGCCATTACGTGTACGTATATTAGAATGGATGTCACGTGGTCAAAACGCCGTTTGCATAGTAAAATTATGGCGTAATTTTATACTCCATTTAGGTTTGACCTTGTCAAATTTTGTGTAAATATTTAGGGTTTAATCTAAATGCTTCTAATATTTATTTATTATATCTGATACATATTTTAATTTGCTGTAAGACTTGCGTAAGACTGTGCAGCACTGTGTACCGAATGTTCTGAACTATTACGGATTTTTAAAACAAATATCAAGTTCTTATTTTTCAGCCTTGGATGCATAAATTATCTATAATTTTAGCAGTATCTTTAATAAATAAAGCTTCACTTCGTAAATTATTTGAGTTATATTTTAATAAACCAGTCAGTCTGCTTTCCTTTGCATATTTTATAAAAATTATTAAATTTATTTCTTAGGTGCATTGTTTATAAAACCACAATTTTTATAACATGCCTCGCTAAATCAGTTTCATTACTCTATTCTAGTACACCAGTGAATAATCATTTGCGTTGGTCTATTTTGGTGAATGCCTCACTCGACCTCTACTGCTCTATACAATTGATAGGCCGTAAATAACATGCTGACACGCAGGAAATATAGTTTCATCTCCATAGACAAATGTGTTAATCTCTTGCCTAGCACACGTTTCTAAAAGTTTATTACAGTGATTCTACTGCATTATATGAAAACACCAGTATATTGATATATAGGGTAATTTCTCATGCACATGTTGGTAGAGACGGAAATTGAATCCATATTGTTTCGAATGTTGCAGAATGGTTTAAAAGATTCGATATGAGATTTTCAGTATTAGCTTAGCTTCACTATGTATCACAGGCGAGGTAGCCAGTGAAAAAGGAGCGCCAAATGCTACGGCCTCTTCATATTTCTTTTGCTTTTCCGCTCGTTCACTGTCACCAATCTCTATACATGCTCTTCAGGAGGTCCTCATGCTTTTTGTGACCTTCTGATATCTTTGGTACTGTGTTATCGAAAGCCAACAGAAGCTTCCTTCTACCTCTCTTATCAGTATCAGCTAGGTGACTATGCATTAAAATCTTTCTCGAAAAAAGTTTATTTTTGTTTCTTTTTGTGAGCTTCACGCTATATCCCACATATAGCAAGGTACGCAGAGGGACCATAGTATTAAGACACCGTTCCGCACTCTCCTCCGAATTCTTGAGGCATTCCGTGTTGAAACGTCGAGTAACGTTACTGAACCAAAATGTCTTTAGGTGTAAACTAAGAATAGCAGTTTTTACTAAATCGCGTAACCCGCATAATGTTGAAGGGTAGTACTTATACAAACATCAAAATACTTAACCTAAGTAAATCTCAAATAAAACGATATTGCTTATTATAAAAGATTGCAATTATTATAAGGCAGTGGCAATATACACAATATTTTGGATTTCAAATCACGAAAAAGCTCTCTGGTGAATGGTAGAGCAATTATTTTTCATTTTTATAATGTTCCGTTGAACGTGAATTCGGTGTATCCATAAATATTTATACCTTCTGGAATTTATTAAAGTATATTTTCTTTAGACACAAACTGTCGTCGACTATAATTTCAAACCGTAGCTTAGTTGCAAGCTAAAAAGAAAACGATTTATGCTGCTGCTCCTGAGATTTATGCGGAACATAATGCAATATATCAGGATCTTATCGATATTCTAAACTTATATGTATAAAGTTTTATTTTTTATTTTTTTTCTGCATCTATTCGACTTGTAAGTTTGTTTGAGAATTTAGATGTTTAAATATTTATTATTTAAATATTTGATTTGAATTATATGTCAAAATTATAATATAGAAATGTAAACTGCTAAGCAAAATTGAAAAATTGGTGTTTCAACATAATAATTTTATTCTACTCATTTTTTTAATTTACGTTGATGAAATAATGATGAATACAATTTGGTTTTAATATAAAAACTATGACTCGACGCCAAACCAATTAAAACCTCTCAAACAAGCAAAGCAAAAATAATATTATTTTTTAAAATTTAAATAGAGCAAACCATTTGTTCATTGCTAAATTTATATTACAGATAAATGTGATATAAAAATTGATTCTACTATGGAAATCTATATTGATATTACTAATAGCACCGAAAAATAAAAATAAAATAAAATAAAAATAAATCAGCTTCACGCTATATCCCGCACATAGCAGGGTAGGCAGAGGGAACTGTTAAGACACTCCGTTCCCCACTTTCTGCCGAATTCTGGAGGCATTGCATGTTGAGTGGCAGAAGTCAACACCGCGCTTTGCCTCGACACCAGAGCAAAGAAATGGAAATATAAATTTAAATAAATATTTCAACTCCTCGAGTGGGAATAGAACCCACAACCAGTCGGTTCTACAGTCACACTTTGTGCCCCTGCGCCACGACTAGCCTCTAAAAATTAAATAATTAATTAAGTTTATACTACGTTTAACCGTAGCGATTGGTTCCTCTTTGACTACCCCGCTAGGGATACAGCTTAAAGCTAGATTAGATTAGAATTAGCTTTATAAAAGTATCCAAATCCAAAGCTGAACACATACATAATATATGATTGCGTAAGGTAATTCAATAATACACGTACGAACGCAAGCCAACATATTGCAAAATAAAATTGCTTCTATTTTAACAATGTGAATAATGTTTCAGAATTCAATGTACAGTAGCTCAAGCACGAAAAACTATCGAAAAAGTATTCGTATCGTCATCGAGAGCAATTTGTATAGGAATTGAACAGCGCCCCTACCGTGCGTAAAGGGAACTAGCTCATGCCAGCACGAACCATTTTTTGTATCGTGTTACGTTCGACTATCGAGATACTCGAACGCAGTAAACAACAATTGGTAGCACGAAGGCCCGTTTTGACGTACGGTATCGAACACGTCGAAGATTGGTCGTCGAGTGCGTCGGGACTTTAATCGGCTAATATTTGTCAGTGAGAACACTCTCGTTACATAGTAAATCACAGTTTTAAAAATATTTGTAATGTTATTGGGAATTCTTTTTGATTTTTTTTACTTGTACATGTTTTTAGAATATTGTTTAGTAATTTTAGCAATAATTAAGTAACGTCCACTATGCAAAGGCAGCCGCTATACGAATCACCAGTATTACATTTATTCATTAATTCTTTCCACTTCCTTTGAATAAAATGGCGACCTCGTGGACCTCCTGAGGGCTTAGATAAATCGCCATTCCTAAAATACGAATTTCATAATACCTTACTTATATTATTAGATGTTTTTATTTTTAAGACTAAGTACAACTTGCAGCGGCACGAGGAGTGACTGCAAAACCGACTGGTTGTGGGTTCGATCCCCACTCGAGGAGATGAAATATTTACTTAAATTTATATTTCCATTTCTTCGCTCTAGTGTCGAGGCAAAGCGCGGCGTTGAGTTCCGCCACTCAACACACAATGCCTCTAGAGCTTGGTTCCAGAGGGAACGTAGTGTTAAGACACTCCGTTCCCCACTATTGTAGGCAGAGGCCTACCCTGTTGTGTGCGGGATACAGCGTGAAGCTGATTATTAAAAAATAATAATGAAAGCTACCTACAATATTTAACGATGGTGGAATTCATGGAAGCGTGAGTATAGATTTAGTATGAATTAATTTTATATTTAAATAAGTTGTACTTAAAAAAAAAAATAGCTTCGAAAAATTAATTAAAAAATCAAAAAATTAAACAAAAAATTAATTAAAATATAAATGTAAATAAATATTTCTTTTCCTCAAGTGAGAATCGAACCCACAACCAGTCGGTTTTACAGTCACACCTTGTGCCGCTGCGCCACGAGTGACAAATACAAACTTAGCTATGATTGGCGGGGCGTCAAGTGGATTCGTTTAAAAACCGCAAGATATATATTGTTTTAAATCTACAAAAAGATTGAATTTCTTCCAATCTTGATACCTTACTTATATATTTTGTAATATTTTTATAGATTTTTCTTCATTTTCAACGTAAATTGTAATGTAAATTAAGATAAATAAATATTTTGATTGAATGTTTTAACATTCACCATTTTATTTGGTTTTTGAACGTCCATTTCATTCGCTCAGTAACATCTCTAAGTCTCGTTAGCATGACGTCACCTACTTAATCCTATCGAGTCCTCGATAGTCGATACACTATGGTTCGTGCTTCGAACTTTGTAATCGTATCGTCACCTCGAAACGTTTACAATACGGACTCGAATATTTTTCGTGCTCGACCCACAGTATATCTTACTTTTCTTTCGACAGAGCTTCAGCGATACGCCTCAGCGAACGTTCAATGTGAGTAAGGCGTGCGTGTGTGTGTGTGTTTGTGTGTGTGTGTTCCTTAACAAACAACAATCAATCTTACTAACGAGTGTTCGCACCCGTATTTACCAAATATTTGGCTATAACATCCTTTTTGTTCTTGTGTACTTTACTAACAATCTTCAGTATAATATGCTATAAAAGTTTCTTATAATGATCATTTTTTTATTTTATTTGTGTATTTTTTTTATTTTTTACACCTTGTATCCCAAGAACAACAGGGTTGACGTGCTTATATGCAGGTCAGTGTTAAGACACTCGGTTCCTCATTTTCGGCCGAATTCTGGAGGCTTTGCGTGTTAACTGGCGGAACTCAACCCCGCGGTTTTTGCCATGACATCAGAATGAAATTTCATCTCAGTGGAGTGGGAATCAAACCCAAAATCTGTCGCGTTTATACCCATACCCTTGTGCTCCAGCGTCACGACTAGCCCCTATACATTATATGTATTTGACTGTGAATATATTATATATTTTCAATGTATCTAATGTATAGTTATGTAGAGCATTACAAAAAATTGGAACACAACTTTTCTTTAGCTGCACAATAAGTAGAGCAGCCTGTAAGGCTGCTGTTAAGCGCCAACTTCTCTCATTAGTCGAAAGCCTTTGCCAAGTTATTGGTATTAAAACTAAAAAGAATACCTCAACAATATGAACCATTGATTGTTTTAACTAATAAGAAAAAATAAGGAGAATTGTTTATTATTATATTAATAAACCATTTTATATGTGTTTCTCTTTTAAGCGAAGTATAGAAATAGGGCAAGATACCTAAGTTACCTAAGAGAAACTTAAGTATACTTTTATTTTAACCTCTAACCATTTTAATGAAATGCACATTTGTGGTAGAAACTTTTTCATTTCGTTACGCCGCTTGAACCTTTAGTTCGAAATGCGTTGCTCACTTCATCTTAAGTTTTATTCAGAGATAGAATTTTCAAGTACGTCTTTATTCCTAGAGCACGAAGGGTGTAAAGCCTGCGCTGTTTCCACATCCTCGCTTCTGGCGTTGGTTGGACTGTGTTATCGTAGGCTTTCAGCGTTTCCCCTTCGCGGCGGAATCAAAACGCTGTGGCGGTGGATGTATGAATATTTGTCCCTAGTTTTCGTTTATATTACAATACAAGTATTTCAAGGTACATTTTTTTTCGTTTTATGTTATTAAATTCTAAAATTTAATAGTATATATATATATATATATATATATATATATATATATATATATATATATATATATTTGCTTTGATTTAGTATCTAGTGATAATATATTGAGATGGATTGATGAATGAACAAATATTCCCAACCACGATCATTATAAAGTGTGACTACGGTTAATAAATAGAATAAATAAAAAAAAAACAGCTTCACGCTGTATCCCGCAAACAGCTGGGTAGGCAGAGGGAACCTAGTGTTAAGACTCCCCACTTTCTACCGAATTCTGGAGGCATTGCGTGTTGAGTGGTTTGCCTCGACACCAGAGCGAAAAAATGGAAATATAAATTTAAGTAAATATTTCATCTCCTCGAGTGGGTATCGAACCCACAACCAGTCGGTTTTACAGTCACACTTTGTGCCGCTGCACCACGACTGGCCTCGGTTAATAATAGCTGATGCATAAATACGCCTACTGGATGCCTAGTCGTGTGTCTCATATAGAAAATAATTATGAATTTCACATTCATTTTACCAGACGTGATTATATATTGCATTTGTTAGTTCGCAATTAATTAAATTATTTGTCACATTCATCGATTTCGATAATTTCCTGTAATAATGGATTTTAGTTTGTATTTTGTTGTACCTTCATTAGATATTTTACTATGTTTAGGTAATGTGTTTGACTTTTAGAACCTCAAAAATAAAATGAATGCGGTATTGGAATCTGCGTTCCTGGAAACCGTCGGCAATTGTTAGCATTAAAAAGCTTAAAAATAATTAAAAAATGTTTTGTTATGAACAAAATATATCGAAAATATAAACATTTGAAACAATTTAAAGAGAGAAAAAGGAAACAACATTTTTATACTGACTGTATAACCGACTGGTTGTGGGTTCGATACCCACTCGAGGAGATGAAATATTTACTTAAATTTATATTTCGATTTCTTTGCTCTGGTCGAGGCAAAGCGCGGCGTTGAGTTCTGCCACTCAATACGCAATGCCTCCAGAATTCGGCAGAAAGTGGAGAACGGAGTGTCTTAACACTGAGTTCCCTCTGCCTACCCTGCTGTGTGCGGGATACAGCGCGAAGCTGCTTTATTTATTTATTTTTAATTTAATACTAAATGTATGACATCGAGTCAATTCATCGAGACTAAGGATTTTATTCACCGCGTAATCAAAACGTACACGATATGTCCGTAGACCTACAATTATGGAATTTGGCGAGAAGTGCGAGTTTGTTGTACTTACAAAAAAAAAAAGGAAAAAAATGGCAATTTATATTTATACTTTAAACACAAACTTCTATAAAATTATATTTGTAGTTCATATCATTTAAAATGAGTGCAAAATTAAGTTTGTCAACTTTTATAAGATGTACTTTCCGTTGACCTACAATCCAGTTGACGAGTCCGACTCACACCTGATCATTTTTTTTTGTAAATCCAATTGTTTATGCAAGCTGAACTTAAACTCATATCGGTCGCGTCTCAAATAATTTGAATTTATTTTTTTACATTATAATTTAAGACCATCATGGCGCAGTGACAAAAGAGTGTGACTAAACGTGTTTGATTCTCACTCGAGGAAATAAATTATTATTTATTCAATATGTCTTAACAGTAGGTTCCCTCTGCGTCCCCTACTATTTGCAGGATGCAGCGTGAAGCTGATAAAAATCATACTGAAAGCTAATAACAGCGATAACAGTAGTGCGAGATATAAATAGGATAAATTGGGTTCAGTACTCAAAGAGGCAGATAGAAGATCGCGTAAAGCAAAACACGTGCACATGGAGTCAAGTGGTACGTGCCTCAAATGCCAAGATCGAACTTCCAACTGACCAACCATGGGAGAACCGCGGTGAAACAGCAGTTTTACTCCTTATTTGCTATTCCTGTTATGTAGGATTTGCGGTTCATATTAAAATGGTCACCCGGCAACTCGTAGTCACGACATATTTTATCAATTTATGTTATTTTTATCAGATCTATAATTGATTGGGATATCAGTAGTAATTATATTATTATTTTAACGTATAATAAACAATTATAAGCAATGTTTTAGTTTCTATTATATATATATCTATATGTAATATTTTAAATAAAAATGAAATATTATTATATTATATAAAAATATTTTTCGTGTATACTTACACACATATTTTTTAACTTGCAAAGTAAACACAGGGGCTTATAGTTATATATTACAGGGGCTTATACTTTTACTTATATTTATTTATATATAACTAAAAGTAAATTAACTCTTTCTTGATTTTTTTATAATAATTTTACTATAGAAATTAAATTACAAACTCTTTTTTGGGGTTGCGTATAAATTTAATAAATATTTAACCGTTGACCTACAATCCTAAAATTGATACGGAACCCTTGGTGGACGAGTCCGACTCCGAATTGATCGGATACCGTGTAAAATAAAAAAATATATATTAAAATTTATATTAGCACTACCTTTAACTAATGGTGAAATTGTACAAAGCATGAATAAATTAAAAATCGATAATTAGAGGGAACCTAGCGCTAAGACACTCCGTTGCCCACTTTCCGCCGAATTCTGAAGGCATTGCGTGTTGAGTGACGGAGCTCAACGCCGAATGAATAAAGTAGTAAAACATTGTAAATCTATCAAAAGATATAAAAGAAAAAGATTAAACTTTACAACGCTATATCGAAATAGATAATGTTTAAAGCTAAATACTTGTTGTTAGTGCTGTAGTAACAGCTTGTGTTATTGTAACTTTGTCCATAAATTCTTATATTGCACATTTCTATAAAAGTCAGTACCAACTTCGAGGTTGATTACAACAGATTGTGGGACTTGTACTTTTAATTAAACTAAGTGCCACTGTAGGAACTTCCTCAAAAGTTATACGATAAGGTTTTGTAACTTCTTGCATGGAGATATTTTGTTTGAACAACAAATAAATATTTATTAAGATATATTATGATTTTTTTAGTTATACTTTCTATATGTAATTATTTATATGCATGCGTAACGTAATCTTGAGGCTAGTCGTGGCACAGGGGCACAAAGTGTGACTGTAAAACCCGACGGTTGTGCGTTCGATCCCCACTCGAGGAGATGAAATATTTACTTAAATTTGTATTTTCATTTCTCTGGTGTCGAGGACAAGCGCGGCGTTGAGTTCTGTCACTCAACACGCAATACCTCCCGAATTCGGCAAGAAAGTGGCGAACAAAGTATCTTAACACTAGGTTCCCTCTGCCTACCCTGCAGTGTGCGGGATACAGCGTGAAGCTGATTTATTTATTTTTATTTTGTAACGGAATCTTTTGTCGTACTTTACAAAATTAGACCAATAAACTTATGCGTTTTGGTTTTTAGTTAAATATTTTATTGGATTTATAATCAAAAATACGGGTATAGGGCAACTGTATGTATATACGTCCAAGGGATGGCCGTCCAAACTAATTTTCAATTTATTCAATTAGTAATCAAAAATATTTTATACCAAACAAAGTTGTTAGTTATTTCTTAATTATATTTGGTTGGTAAATAAGTAAATATATTTTCAGTATATATAACGAGCTTGTTTGATGAGATAATATATGTAATAACTAAAGATTTGAATATCGTGACATGTAAAGCCTTTTCATAGAATAATAATTATAATTATGCTATAATTATATCTAAATCCGACTGATTCAAACTCTTGTTTTTCCTATTTTCCTCTATGCCACTGAGACATGGAACTGAAGAGAAAAGAAAATGAAAAAATAATGCCCCGGAGTTGTGCTGGTGAAGAATGATGCTCGGGACAAATGTGATAAGAGTGATTATCAGCTGTAGTAGAAGCCCGTATTATTAAGTTTTCGGTCACATCTCCAGGAAAGGAAACGATTCATTGAACGCCTCGTGGTGCGAGGTGCGTGGTGCGACAGAGTAGAGAGTACCACTCCACGTGCTAGATCATCTATGCGATGGGCCAACCAAATAAAACCTGCTGTAGGCGGCCAATTACATAAATGCACTAGAATGAAGACCAACACAATGAAATGGCTAGAAATGATGGCAAAAAGAACTAAAGCCAATAACGTGAGTACAGGATGGCCACGACCGCTCTGTCAAGAGCGTAACCACACAGAAGAAGTAATTGTATGAAATTCGACGTCATAAATGTATTGCTTCTATAATACTTTTTTTTCATAATGAAGCAACTTCTTTATTGTACAAGTGAAATACAACTTTTGTTAATTATCAAGAAGTACATTTAAAAACTAAAGCACACCTGCCAACGTTGAAAGGAAACAATGGAAGCCGTAATTTAAATTTCTTTTAAAAATAATTTGTCTAAGTCCAATGTTTTCAAACATTGCTCGTACAGGTCAAGGGGTAGGTGGTGGCGCTAGCCGACTCCTGCTGTTTACTTATCGACTGAGAGTGAGGTATTTTAATTTAAAACTTTTAATTTATGGAGAACTCTTAGATGAGTATTTAACAGATCACTCTATGATTATCATTTTAAAATATTTTCTATTATTTGAAAATTATATAAATGATTTACCCAAAAAACTATGCGGCGAAAATAAAATTGTATGGAAGGAAAGCAGCAATTTTAAAATGAATTATACACCTCGGGCGTTAGGGGGTGTACAACGGTACACGCCCATCACTGCAGTATACAATGAACACCCAAGACACGTCAGCATAAACGCGTCGCGATTACATGCTCTTAGGAAAATTGTATTTTACGTATATTTTAAATTATTTCCATACAATGTAAGTTCACTGGCCTTTTAAAAATTCATTGAGGTTCTGCACGTAGACGTGGTTGGTATCAGCTCGTGAGTGCCTTGCACAGATTAATATTCGAAACGGGTGTCTATCCCCGATACAACAATAGCTACGGCCTCACGGCGCATGCATATTCGAATAATGCCCATATAATGTTTCGATGAAATTGGCTCTACGGTCGCGTGCCTTCTAAGCTTTAGTATCTACTTTGACTTTCTAGGAGCGACTGGACTATAGTAGTCATTTACTCTATACTCTAACATAATTGAGTAATTCTTTCTATTATATAGTATTTTTATTATTTTTTGTGATGTAGTTGCATATAGCTATAGTATAGAGTTGTGAATAGCACGTAATGACTGTGATTAAAGTAGTGTGTGCGTGAATATTAATGGTTGAGTGCGGGTAAGGATCCGCTGAGTGCACTCCGGAAGGAAACATGCTAAAGTTTTGTTCACCGGCGGCGAGGCGGCGCGAGCCTAACGCGGTTTGTAACTACTGAAATTTCATGCTGCAATTGTTTAAGTGGCCCATTATACCTACGCGCTACGACCTGATGAGTTTTTCATATTCTCGTTGTTTTGTATTGAAATTTATGAATTAATTTGGAAACGGAGTGTCTTAACACTAGTTAATCTCAATAAATCTAATCTAAATAAATAAAATTGAAAATGTCTATTCATTAGTCTAAAAATAATTTAATAGATTTATAAATTCAGTCGTTATATTTTATTTGATGCCTAGAATATCTCCATAATATCTCCATAATGCTTAGATGTAAAGGTCCATTTACTTTTATCCAAGATAAGAAATAGATTAACTAAGAATAAAGTTTCTTTAGTAATTTACTATAAAATTTCCAACACAGAAAGAATTCCAACGGAATTTCAATATTTATTTTTTAATCCTGAGTAACACTTTAAAACATTAAAGAATTATGTCTGCTTTAGTAGATTAGATAAAACCTTTTTGTAAAACATTGTTTTATACAATTTTAATATAATATAGTGCGTTTTAATGTATAACATAACGAATTACTGGTGAAACTACAATCATTATGGTTCGCTTGCATCCGTACAGTGATATTATTTTTATAGGTCACATTTGCTTTGGATTGCATTATCGGTTAAAGTTATTGCTTTTGATAATGGTTTTAATTGTTCCGTTGTTTCCGTATTTTCATTTCATGTTATCTATTATAATTTTATTATATTAATAAGTTTTTTTTAATCACGCTGTATTCCATACACCTCAGATAGAGAGAATCTAGTATTAAGACACTAAGTTTCTCATTTTGCGCCGAATTCGGATTGCGTGTTCAGTGGCGGAATTCAACACCACATATGATGGAAATATTAAATATTTCGTTTCCTCGAGTGGGAATCGAACCCAGAACCAGTCCCAATTTTTTTATGAATTCATTTTTAATTTTCATTTAATTTAAATATCTACAAGCAAAAGTCTACAAGTAATAAATTTTATATAATGCCCGACATTTTCTAACTGCACATAGTAGTTTCTGAGATTAGCGCGTTCAATCAAACAAGTCTTAACTCTTCCACATTATAATAGATACTAATCAGTAAAGATGAATAGCTCTTCGTTAGTTTATCTAAAACTTTAAGCAACTTGATCGATTTGAATGAAATTGTGCGTAATAGATACCTATAGATAAATTAAAAATCAGCTTTACACTGTATCCCGCACACAGCAAGGTAGGCAGAGCCCCCCCGCTTTCCGCCAAGTTCTAGATACCTAGATGGTTTGAAAATATGATTGCATCCAGTAGGTGGCGCTGCAATCGGTGAGCACTGTAACAAACCAAACTACTACTACAATATGAATTAAGAAAGCAATGCTTAGTCAAAGTTATTCTTCATATTGAATAATTTTTAGCTGAAGTTAGCATAAAAGCTTAATTTAGCATTGAGCATATTTTTGTGACATATATGTTTGTATAGTGATTTTTCTTCTTATATTTTTAGTTCTTCGCTCTACTGTCAAGTCAATCATTTTCATTGTGGTGCTCCTTTTTTGGCAGGAAATCATTTGTTGAGCACATTAAAAATAGTAATAATACAAAGAAATATTTTTTTTTCTCTTTGTTTCTATTGAAACTGGCTCCAAAACTAGTCCAATATAGTTTTTACCAATTTTACAGTTCCATATCTCGAAAGGAAAAACGGAAGCCTTATAGGATCACTTTATTGTCCGTCTGTCAAGACTATTTCGAGTTCGCGTGGAGCTAGTAGAAATGTATATCAAATATTTGAATTTATAGTGCCCATTGAAACACGGAAAAAATCAAGTCTCTAAATCAAAAGATACAAGCATTAATCTTGCTGCATTTCGTATAAAATTCGCCGCGTAATCAAAACCTATAGGGACACCGTGGATCTACAATTACAAAATTGCAATCCTGCGGGAATCTCTGTAAATAAAAAGAAGCAATCTTCTCTAACAACCAGAAAAAATCCTATAAAAAACGGTTCATCTGTTCCTGAGATTAGCTTGACCAAACAAAAAGACATCAAGTAAAAAAATAAATGCAGTTCAAAAACACAGTTATTATGAAATCATACAATACGCTTGTATTGGGCGAAGCCGCTGGCGGGCCGCTAACAGTATATAAAAGTGAATAATTTACTTTTTATGCTTCAAGATGTTCAAAACATTTTTGTGGCATCACTATCTAAATATTAAAATAATAATAAAATCATTATTCTATCTTAGCAAATTTTTACTATGGTTTTTTTTCACTTCACCTAGTCTTTTTATTAATCTACGTATGTACATATATATCCTGAATGTAGTTAAAAAGAAAATAGCAATACAAAATATCATAATTACCTCAAAACAGTAATTTATTATTATATTTTCTAAGTACTAACTTTCAACATCATTCATCCATCATCATTTTTCATTTTTGTATTCATCATCATCCTTTTACATTTTTGTTTTTGTTTTTTTTGGACATGTTATATACCTACATAAACGTTGGCTTTTCCAGGTAAATCCAGGGCGGAAGGCGTCGCTGAGTGGGATCCGTGAAGGCGACGTCATAACTTCAATCAATGGCAAGGCTACCAAGGACATGAGCAACTCAGATGCACATGCGATGCTACGATCTGCCGGACCCGTGTTGCGGTTAGGGTTAAATGAGTAAGTTTCTTAGTTTTGTTGTTGTTTAGGGAGAAATTTGTGCTGTATATGTAAATTTTCCATTACATTTTTCTTAAATTCCGTTTTATCAACTACACATGCTTAAGAATAATTATAAATTGATTTATTTATAAGCATTATCTTATTATAAATATTATCTTTGAGGCCAGTCGTGGCGCAGGGGCACAATGTGTGACTGTAAAACCGACTGGTTGCGGGTTCGATCCTCACTCGAAGAGATGAAATATTTACTTAAATGTATATTTCCATTTCTTCGCTCTGGTGTCGAGGCAAAGCGCGGCATTGAGACCTGCCACTCAACACGCAATGCCTCCAGAATTCGGCAGAAAAGGGGAACGGAGTGTCTTAACACTAGGTTCCCTCCCCCTACCCTGCTGTGTGTTTGGGATACAGCGTGAAGCTGATTTATTTGATTTTTTTTATTATCTTAGGTTTTAAAGTAATATATTGGTATGTCTTATTTCATTCCTAAAAGATATAAGAAATGTAAATTCTTTATTTATTATATTAAAAAAAACTATTATTTAATATAAAGAAAGAATTTTTCAAAAAACACTTGTTATACGTCGACAAGCTCGCATTAAATCAAGTTATACAAATGCAAACAATTGAGCTCCGGATTTCCATAATAGTACAGTCAAGTACAAAACTGACAGTGAGACAGAGAGATGCAAAGTGACGTGGACTACAAAGTATCGCCGGATAAAGGATTTTTAAATTTTACTGAATATCACTCGGTGTCGCTTTGAAGTCGCCATTTTGTGAGTGACTGTACCGGAGATACGTTAATCTAGTTATCTATGGTACGCTCCACACGATATTTGATCTCTGGAACTGTTTTGCAAATGGGAAATGGTGGAAGCCCAAGCTTTAATGAAGCCAGTTCCGTGTGGCGATAGGAGGCAGGAGGCTCGATTACCATTCTGTGATTGCAGTAGTATATTTTCTTTATTATGTTTACTTTATAAAACAAATTGTTTTCTGTTTAAAGTTAGAGGAAATATGACAAACTTAAATTATATTAAACTGTTGTTTAAATCAAAATCAAGTTTAAAAAAAATCAGCTTCACGCTGTATCCCGCACACTGCAGGGTAGGCAGAGGGAACCTAGTGTTAAGACACTCTGTTCCCCATTTTCTGCCGAATTCTGGAGGCATTGCGTGTTGAGTGGCAGAACTCAACGCCGCGCTTGTCCTCGACACCACAGCGAAGAAATAAAAATATAAATTTAAGTAAATATTTCATGTCCTCGAGTGGGGATCGAACCCACAACCAATCGGTTATACAGTCACACTTTGTGCCCCTGCGCCACGACTGGCCTCAAGTTTTTAAAATGCCACATAAAATGTTACTATTACACATTTATATTTTTAGCAACTTCACTATTATTTCCCGCATAGCAGAGTAGGCATATCAGTATTTTTTCTCTTTTTTGTAAAATAAAAAAAATCTAATTTGCTAAATTGGACGTCCTCATGCAAAAAATATTATAGGAACGTTTTTAATTTATACTATGTATAAATTTTGCAAAGTTCTAATCTAAGTTTTGTTGTCGCCAGAGACAGGGAGATGTCACCGCGAAGACGATCTATTGGCAAAACAACGGAACTGAAAAGTAAGTTTAAAGTTATCTTGTAGCTACTTTTTTATATATAAATGTAACGTCTGCGAATTTGGTATCAAAAGAGAGCAACTATTGTTTATGATTAGAATGCAGTAGTTTCAGGTTCAAATCTATTCGCCCCTATGTTAATTTATTTATAGTATTTAGTATCCTGGCATGTGCTTAGACACCACGTGTTGTTTAAATAGAAGAAATCAATATCACAATAATTATATTTAGTTTCTTAAGAAGAGGTCTAAAATATGAAATCGAAACCTAATGAAAAATACTAACATAAAAGTGTTTTATATAGAATAAAAAAAGAACAAACAAATCGAATTTAGTACTCTCATGGTGGAACAAAAAAGGAACCTCAATTCTTTGTATAATATGCACGGAATATTCAAACGCACGCCTTGTTTAAATAAGTAATTTATACTAAAACATAGCTGGGGCATAAAAGTGGAGTAATTTTGACTAAAAGCCTATATTATTTTTGTATATAAGTATAATGTCATTATAAAGTTAATGTTGTTATTAGGAAGTGCAGATTATAGAAAGTCTTTCTTTTTCAGCTTCACGCTGTATTCTGCTCACAGCAGGGTACACAGAGGGAACCTAGTGTTAAGGAACTCCGTTCCACATTTTCCGCCGAATTTAGAAGGCAATGAGTGTTGAGTGGCTGAATTCGATGATGGCCTCGACACGAGAGCGAATAAATGAAAATATACATTTAAATAAATATTTCATTTCCTCGAGGGGTATCGAACCCACAGCCACTCGCGTTTACAGCCACACACTTTTGCCACACTTGAGGCCACGATTGACTTCTCTAGAATATGTTTATTAAATTAAAACATCATTCCTAATTATTTTGTCCAAAAAGTAACTAGATTTTATCCTCGTTGAAATACTCGCCCCAACCGCAAAGGCGACTGACCCATTAAGTAGTTCGTGTATAAATACATACCTACTATGAATTCAAGAGATGAACTATGTTTGTAATGATCATGAATAATGCTATACCTAATATATTTTTTAAAAAATACTATTAAATACTATTGGCTTGGAAATATTTTAATGTAATTAATTATATTCTACGAATTGATATTGCGGCGTTGAGTTTCGCTCAACTCAACTCAATTTGACGAAAAGTAGGGAGCGGAAATGTCTTAATAGGAAGGAAGTGTCTCATCACTTCAGGTTCCCAGGTTCCCTATGCCTACCCTGCTATGTGCAGAATGAATACAGCGTAAGGTTAAAAAAAATATTACACAATACAGGTTTTATGCGACGGACTGTAATTTAAACAAATATTGTGTATATTTTTTAAATTATAATCCCGGGTATGAGGAAACGCTGTAAGTGCTAAAAGAATTTAATTCGTTGCTCTTAAAATATTTATATTTTACTTTTTACTAGCAAGCTAATAGGTGGCGGAACCTCCTTATATAAAGCTGCTAGCTATGGTTGCAGCTGCTAAGTTAAAATTGTGTAACAATGAAGTTACACAATTTTAACTTGTGCTAAATGTCTAACTAAATGTTAAGTTAAATCGCAACCATGATTATTATTGAAATTAGTCAATCAAATCACGAATAGAATTAGTAACTGATGAAATCCTCTTGATTTTGATCTAGATGTGAGTTATATAAAGAAAAAATCAATCATCTTCACGCTGTATCCCACACACGGGGTAGGCAGAAGAACCTTGTGTTAAGACACTGTGTTCCCCACTTTCCACCGAATTCTGAAGGATTTTTGAATCTGAAATTCGAATTGATCAAACCATGACAGGCCTCTGACCTATATAAAAAAATATTAATAATATTAAACTGAGGCCAGTCGTGGCGCAGCGGCATAAAGTGTGACTGTAAATCAACAGGTTGTGGGTTCGATCCCCACTCGAGGAGATGAAATATTTACTAAAATTTATATTTCCATTTCTTCGCTCTGGTGTCGAGGCAAAGCGCGGCGTTGAGTTCTGCCACTCAACATACAATGCCTCTAGAATTCGGCAGAAACTGGGGAACGGAGTGTCTTAACACTAGGTTCCCTCTGCCTACCCTGCTGTGTGCGGGATACAGCGTGAAGCTAATTTAATTTATTTTTTAATATTAAACTTATCAACGCACATAATATAAAGCATATTCCATAAATATAAAATACTATCAACTTATATAAACACCAGCCTGATTAGACTCTTTGCCGGCACAAAGAGGATGAAGGTATTAAACGTTATCCTTCAGAAACTGTAATTTGCAGCAATATTAATTGACGTCGTCTTTAAAATGCATTTAGTAGGGTTATTCAGACTAGATTTGCGATAAAGCATAATGGCGTGCAGTTTTACTTACTATTTAAAGTTCTACCAACTTTCAACAGCGGTAATTTTCTAAATATCAATTTGTTAGAGCATTTACATTACATTATCAGACGACGATTCTTATACAGTAGTTTCTTTTGTATATTTAATATAACTTTAGTAAGGAAAAGTCTGTTCTGTTCTGTTTCTTATTTTATGGCTTTTAGGCGTGCCAGTAGAGCACAGTTTATTTCGCCAATGTCACGTAGAATGGAGAAGACACGATGAAGATTGGTAAATTAAAACCAAAAGAAAATATCACTTAAAAGACTGAATAAAACGTATAAAAATAGAAGGTCTAATTAGATATACCACCACCTGAAAGAAAAAAAAATAAAAACATGACGTCACAAACTAAAATACAGTAAATCTACAACAAACAGTGTTAGTATAATCTATACCTAGGTTAGTTCACAATTTAATTTTATTATGTCTAATATATTTACATAAGAATGTACAAAGGGGACTAAACACAAACGATAACACACACTGAACATTAAGGGGACGAGGGACTTTATGGGGGAGGACATCATAGATAGGATGAAGTAATTTAGGACAGGAGAAAAGGATATGGGAAACAGAACCTTCGTCCAGGCCACATTCGCAAAGTGAATGGTCCCTGACCCTGATCTTGGCCAGATGCACTGGAGTACATGCATGCCCAAGTCCGTTCAGTAAATTTTTGATTGAAAAACCAAGGTCGCCTTGGAATATCAGGTTGTATGGTAGCATAAAATTTACCCTTATAAGATTTTAATGACTTCCAGTAATTATTCCAGGACAAGTCCAAACGAGTATTTGCAAGTGACAACAAATCTTGGGCCGAATTGTGGTAATGTTCTAAAGTGCCACAAGCAATAGCATTCTTCGCACACGAGTCTGCGGATTCATTTCCTGCAATGCAACCAGAGTGGCTAGGAATCCAAACTAATAAGACTGATAATCCTTCCTGATGGCATGAGAATAAAGCTTCGCGGATCCTTAAAATAATGGAATATCTTTTCCTGCTACGAAAAGGATTCTCTTTAATGGCCAGTAGACAACTGAGAGAGTCAGTAAAAATAACAGTCTGTCGAAAGTCATGGGAGCGGGCAAACAGGATTGCTTCTAAAATAGCAACAGCCTCACCTGTAAACACCGATGTAAGGGGGGGGCATTTAAACTGTAATGTAATTTTAAATTTGGGAACTCAACACGCTGCACCAACACAACCATCCTTAGAAAGTTTAGATGCGTCAGTGTAGATGAGAATATGATTAAACCAATTGAGATGGATGTAGGATTGAAATTCTGTGTTGGTGTTCAGTGAGCCTTTAACTAGACCAAGATTTGTGAGTATAGGAGGGGAGTAGGTTAAAGCACGGAAGGGGATGGAATAGAGAGGATTTCTTGTAAAACAGGTGACAGGATTTGGAAGTCTGGTAAATTTCAGGAAGCTATCTAACAAGCACGATATATTTGGATTATCAGAAACAAGTTCAGATAGCTGGGATAGGCGGGATACTAAAGGATGGGATGACAGCTGTAAAAGTTTGCAAACAAAACGATCGGAAAGGAATTGTCGGCGTATTGTGTAAGGAGGATCAACACATTCAACCTGGAGTGCGTTGGTAGGAGAAGACCTCATTGCCCCTAAAATAATACGAAGGCATTTATACTGAATTTTATTTAATTTTTCTGAGGCGGCTTTATTACAGGGGTCAAGTACAAAAAAGCCATAATCGATGTGACTACGAATCAAAGCCTGGTACAGTAGTTTTTGAGAATATGGGTGTGAGCCCCACCACACCCCGGACAAAGCTCTAAGAGCATTAATACCTTTTTCGCATTTGTTAATAATATATTCAGTATGCGCAATTCCGTTCAGCCGGTTATCGAGAAAAATGCCTAAGAATTTAACTTTATTTACAACAGAACTATATTGATCCATAAATCTAATATTAATATTAGGAATGGATCTTTTTTTACTGAACACCACCGCCTGTGATTTAGCTACTGATAGTGATAAACCATGATCAGATAGCCATTGGTCAAGATAGTGCAAAGCAGTATTTATTTGTGAAGTAATGTCCTCTACAGATTTTGAACTACCATAGAGAACGATGTCGTCAGCATATTGAAGAATATTGCAAAAATTGTTGACAGACAAATCGAGGTCGTGGGTGTATATGCTGTACAGCAAAGGACTAAGGACCGAACCTTGCGGAAGGCCCTTCCAGACGAGTCTGGGTGGGACAGTAACTAGCTGATGCCTCACAGATACAGTTCTACTGGTCAGCAGATTACATATGAAATGCGTCAACCTCGCAGGAATACTCAGCTGTTGCATCTTCTGCCTGAGCAACGGAAGAAGAACATTATCATATGCAGAAGCAATATCCAAGAAAACAGCAACCAAATACTCACCCTTCGCAAAGGATAGTCGAATGTCTGTCGTGAGAATGCTGAGACTATCTATTGTACTTAGACCCTTTCTAAAGCCAAATTGAGAGGGTGCTAAAATGTTTCTGCTTTCCACTATCCATTCCAAACGATTTTTTAAAAGATGTTCACAAATTTTGGCTAGAGTAGAAGAAAGAGCAATGGGTCTATAGGAGTTTGGATCTGAAGGATTTTTACCAGGTTTTAGGATGGGGATAACTATTTGTGATTTCCAGGATTCAGGAATCTTTCCTGAATCAAATGAAGCATTTATAATTTTTAAAAAATACATTTTGGAATTATCACTAAGTCTTTGAATAAAGGAATAAGGAACGCCATCTTCTCCTGGAGTAGAATCTTTTAAATCCGTTAAGGCAGTTGTGAGTTCATCAAAGGAGAAAGGAGCATCCATCTCATCAGAGGAAACTTAAGGAAAAGTCGTGTTTATATCAATAGAAAAGTCATATTTGTGAAAAGTCACGATTTATTTTTTTTGCTTTTATGAACTAAGCTAAAATTTTTTATATTATCTAATATTAATCAGATAATAATATTATCTAATAATAATGTGTTAATTCACACTTAAGAAAATGCTTTTATTGGAAATCGTATAAAAATTTGAACGGGGATTTGAACCCACGCACCTTGGAAATTCAAAGTGGACGGTAAAGATGACGGCACATGGAATTCTAATACTATTTTACTAAATGCGCTTTGAATGTTTTTGATAACCTAAATAAAATTTGGTCTATTTTTATTACTTCTTACTTAAAGTTTTATCTTAACATATTATTTACAAGGAGAACTGTTGGAAAGCTTAATTGTTATAATTAAGCTTTACTGCCGCCGCTTCTTCTTTTATCAACTTTCATTAAAGTAGCCGCCAGATGCACAAAGAGGACTTCTGTATAAAACTCTTTTCTCTTGGAAGCTTCCATTTGCAATGGTATTAGTCGGTGTCACTAAAATGCATTAAGATAATAGAAAATCTTCATTTCTAAAAGATCTTAAAATAGCGAATTAAATTCGAATATTGTTCCATCAAATATGTCAAGTTTTGTAATTTCAATAATGTAATCTTTTTTAAATAAAATATATTATAAAACCCTTAAAAGAGGTTAAATATAAATATCTATATAAAACAATAAATTTCATAATTAATATTCTTTATTTTGTGTTAAATATATAGGTATGTATAAATAGACGAAAGTACCTCGTTATTATTAAATTATTTGTATATTTAAAATATGTATATGATAAAACGGGCATAGAAAAATAGAAAGAAAAATAATGAGATTTTTTCCGCCTCTACCGTCGCCGGCTTAATGTAATCAGATGCATACTGTGCGTTCCGGAAACGCATGACGTACGGGAAGGAAATTTAATATCCAGTGAAGAAATCTAATTTTACATGAGAAATATAACCATATACTGTTAAAGTTCAGTTTTAGTCCTCTATAATTTTTTAACTTTATATATAGCATGTAGGCAAAAGGATATCTAGTGTTAAAATATTATCTTCTCCACTTTCCGCCTAATTCTCCATAGGCATTGCGTTTTGAGTGACTTGTTACCAGAGCAAGGAAATGGTAATAATATTAAATAATGGAAATCGAACCCACAAACACTTGTATCCTTGCGCAACGACTGGCCTCACATTCACTTTATACGCAATAAATATTTATAAAATATCCACATTTATATATGTTTAAAACGGTTTTATATCATGCAATTCGAGTAATGAGTATATAATTATTCAAACAATAGCTTGTTAAATTAATTGATGCACTTATATTCTTGAATTCGATTAAATTATTCGTCAGAAGTATTGAATGCGAAAATGTATGGAGCTCTGAATAATATTTGTTCTAGTTTTTGAATAATATCAAACTAAATTCACTTTGTTGCTTTTTAATTAAAGCTTGTTTGGTTTAAATTGTACCTCTGCATACTTTTTATTAAAAAAAAACATATACATGCACATATGGTACTGTTTTTATACAGGTCATCACTCAATTTTCTGCCACTCAACACGCAATGCCTCCAGAATCCGGCAGAACGGGGAACGAAGTGTTTGCGGGATACAGCGTGAAGCTGATTTCTTTTTTTTTATCACTTAATATAATTTACCAGAATGGCTTAAACTTGTTAAAAAAACTCCAATCTAATAAATCATGATCTAATACATTTAATTCTATTTCAGGACCCTCACAACTAATATCTGAAATAAACAGTGGAAGAGCAACGCCTCAAGCTCCAGTATACGCCACAATACGGCCAGCGACTTCGAACAACAAACTTTCATCGCCGATACGATCTCTAAACTCCCCGCTCAGTTCGACTCCGCTTATAAAGTCCGTATCTCCTGAGCCGCTCAAATTTCACCCAACTAATCCTTTCTACTCAACACTGCCAAATTATACTAGTACTTCAAAACTTCCCATACCAAACGGCAAGCCTTCAAATACTCCAGCACATAGATCTACAAAATTGACAGATCCATTTAAAAATGAACACGATCTTAAATTATCCTCATTCTTTTCGAAGAAATTCGACTCTGGTCCTAACAGTGTACAGAATATTAGTTACGAACCGCAAGTGAGCAATTCTTATGATACTCCATCAAAGTGTTCCACAAGTGACAAATATAGTTCCTTTTCTGATAGTCAAGTGTTATCAGAATCTAGAAAAAATAACTATATTAAAGATAACATTAATCCATTTGATTTAAAAAATAATGATATTAGATATAATTTGACATGTTCAGATGAAAAGATAAATAACAAGTCTATGAATGGATCTACACTAAATTATTCTAAGAGCGACGGTGATTTTCGATTAAATGAAGAAGTTGTTAAGCATTCGACGGTATCTGAGAAGAAAATTAGTGAGGTCGAGGAAATTAAAACAATAAGGAAAATAACATTAAATGGATCTAGTGAAAATCGAAATCATACAAACGGAGGATTAAATTATTATGACGATAAAACGTCAAAATTCAACACAGACACTCCGAATACGAATTCTACAAGTGAACGTAATATATCAACAACAGCAAAAAATAACGATTTTCTTAAAAATAATATCGAAAAATCTGAGAATATTAAACGAGAGTTTAGTCACAATATAAGTATTTACAAGTGTCCAGAAGACATTAGTTTTGGTAAGTAGTTAATATTCTATTTGTTATATCTTTTTATGGACTAAACGGCGTCGTATAATCTGACTGTAGTTATAAATGATTGTAGGTTCAAATCTAATTTGGGTAATATTTAAATATATATACACAAGTGCTTTTACGTCCTGATTTAAGTAAGCGCGGCATATATTTATCTATGAACTATAAATATATGGAATAAAAAACGGAGTGATTTAACATTAGCTTCTCAACGGTTGCTTCGCAATATATAGGTGATTAAGTTATTTGTGAAATGCTTAAATGTTTTAATGTTATGTGTATAATCTGTATGCAGAATAATGTTTATTAGTTGTTGCCATTGTCACATTACAAGCATTTTCGAAATTGTCGAGACGCAGACAACAGCTAAATAAAAAATGTACGTAGATTTTTTAAAACGATAATATTTGCTTATTACTTATTTGTTATCAGTTTCATCAATCTCTTATCTCATATATATTCTCATAAAATTAAGAGCAAAATTTATAAACATTATATTTAGTGACGGAACTGAATGCCGCCCTCTATTGTACCGAAGTAGAAGAAAGTGAATAACTTAAATATAATCATCACTTCAAGTGAAGAAGCTATCCTACCACGACACGACGACGCGCGACGGTCTGTCGTGTTTTCAATATTTTTTATTTGTCAATTTCCATTCTAAGCAACATTTTTTTCTAATGGCCATTTCTTTATTTCTTTTTAATTTTTATGTGTTAATAGAATTTAACTATGCCGCTGAACTATTTTTCTTAAGTCTTAATGAAACGAAGTGTCTTAACTTGGATTCCCAGGTTCTCTCTACCCACTCTCCTAATTCTAGATAGAGGATGTGATGTTTTAATTGACAAAAAACGAAAAAAATCATTCAATTCCGTTCAGTAGTTAAGGAGATGTGCGTGTAAAATATACAAACGTACAGAAATAGAAAAATAGACAGGCGACGAAAATTTATAAACATTGGTTCGTATTTTAAAATGTAGAGATATTTTGTTTTTACCATTTGTTTATAGTTGGAAAAGATTATAAAATATTTTATATTTTCTCGATAAGTTTACAAGATATTTTTTTTTAAATATATATTATAACTTTTATTGTTTTAGCAGATTTTTAATCACTATTGCGATGAAAATCCTTAATTCGTTTTTGATGTCTTTTGAATTACACATACCTGCATATTACGTGACACTAAAACGCTCGTTATTTTATTTTTAAAATTTTATGTTTAGCTGGATGTCGTGTTACGTGTGTTTCTTATTTTACAATGTAAAACATTTCAAAAGAGTGTGAGAAAAGATAAATGATATAAATTTATACAATTTAATTAAAAAAACGGAAACGTTTACAAATTCTTGTTATAGAATTAAATTTTGAAAATAATACAATAACTTTATCATTATATATGTATATTTAAATACTAAGCAGTCTCTTAAGACTAAGAAAATAATTTCAAAAAAATACTTTCTCGACTTACGTTTTTTAAACAAGGCCTATTGAATTTCGTGAATCCCTGTTATTTTTACTTAGAATTGAATGAGATCAGATTTCTCCAGACTCATTAATTTTAGCAATTTTCCTTAATTCTCACAGTTTTGGCAGATTTTCAAACTTAACGCAAGTATTTTGATGAAAATTCGAGTTGACTTACCGATAAATTAGTTTTTAATCGAATCACCTCTGTCTTATTTTGTTCATACATAAAGCTTTATTTTAATATAAAAGTCCATATAATTCTATATTTCTTGTTCTTTATCGCATTATATAAAGTATGTAATATAAAGCTCATGGGAGATACATATATTCTGACACCATATATTCTCCAAACTATTTGTACTATTAAAACGGTATTTTATTTAATTTTTATAAAAATAAATTTAATATCGGTGAAACACTAATTAATGTATAAGTAATTAACAATATCTTAGAAAAAGTAGTATCTACATATTTCTTGATATAAGAACGCCCAGAAATGACGCAAAAATTAATTACGCAAAGACTGATTCGTCTTCATAAGACGTTTGAATAAGAAAAAGCCCTTAATTTTACTATTTAAATAGCATTAAACATAGTAAGATATTCTAAGTTATAGTTGTTTGTGGTTGTATGAATCCTTCATTAAATGTATTAATTATATTATATTATTGAATATCATATAGCATATACATATATGCATTAATTATATTATTGTGTTTACTATTGCTGTTGTATGAATATTAATATAGAATTTTATTTATTGCGTTACATCGACAGCGGATGCCCGATTATACATTATAATGTATATGACTAAATTATAATGAAGAAAGATTGAATAAGTAGAGATTTATCAACAGTTAATTAATATTACTTAACTTCTCTGAGTAAATGAATTCTAAAAGCTTCTAAACTTAGATCGGGAGAATCAGGTCCAAATATTGTTATCTTTTATCGATTTATGAACAAAATTGTAAATCTTACTGACTGTGATATAGTAGTCTATGTTAATAATCGCGATCGTCTGTGAAGTAAGAAGGATGGTCCCAGTATAGGACCCATAGAAGTATTATCCTCATCTCTGGGCCAGTGCCAGTATCAAGTTGACCCATTTGATCCCATAACGTAGACCCAATAATCCTTTGGGGAACCGCTTGATCTGGTACCAGTTGCCGATTTTTATAATCGCACATTGTAAAAACCTATATGGTTTTTACAATGTGCGATTAGAAAAATCGTCCGTCTATAGATAGGTCCTTAAAATGATACTGAGGTTTCTAAAATCTGTTTTTGGTATAGTGGATGACGAGATAAAATCATAAATAGGTATATTCTGTAAAATCGACTGGTTGTGGGTTTGATCCCCACTCGAGGAAATGAAATATTTATTTACATTTATATTTTCATTTCTTCGCACTGATGTCGAGGCAAAAGCGCAGCGTTGAGTTCCGCAACTCACCACGCAATGCCTCCAGAATTCGGAGGAAAGTGGGGAACGGAGTGTCTTAACACTAGGTTTCCTCTACCTACCCTGCTGTGTGCGAGATACAGCGTGAAGCTGATTTTTTTAAATTTTGTCTACGTCTTTTATATCGGAATCTATGCTGACGTAATAATGAACAATTATCACATCTTCTCTAAATCAAACGAGACAATTGAAGGCCTCGGGCTGTCCTAGGCGTGGTGTCACGCTTGGAAGGTCTTTAATCTTAGTAAAATTCTAAAGTATTAACATCTTATTATCAACGTTTAAACATAATAACCACCTATATTTTTTTTCCAAAAAATCTTGCCAATGTTGACATGACATGAATAAAAATGTGATAGAAATTACGCTTTAAGGGATAAAGATCACTTGTAACACCAATTGATAAATTCAAAATGATAATTATTATAGTTTTGTGAATTACGGCTGTACAATATTTTAATGCAAGATATAGAGCGTAATATAAAGCAGGTTTTTAATTACTTATTTAGAAAATATATAAAAATTTTAACGTAGCGGGACTGGGCGCGGGTTCCAATTTTCCACATACATTTGTTCTCCATATAGTTGTATTAATAAAATTGCAATCTATTCTTCCCCTTATAGTATTTAGTATGTGTATTGATCTATATAAGCGAATCGAGTCAAGGTTAGATAGGATGGGTGCGGCGTTACGCTCTGGAACACTACTTGGATAGTCACCCGAAATCTTTAAGTATTACCACCGTCGACTTAGCATAACGTTCCTAAATCGGTGGTCTGGATAGTCGTTTCTTTCATTAATTTAGTATAATCTTATGTAACGTGAACATTTCTACGTTGATATGTAAAAAAAAACATATATAAGAAATAATTAATATTAAAAAAATATGAATTCACCGTGCTTTGCTAGTGCTCCGTATGTTTTCTATCCACCGTCCGAATCTTCTGCGACTGAAACAGATGATAGTACAGATTCCGGTTGTGAGAAAAATGTCGACGGTGGTACTCGAACGAAATATAGCGACCCAAAGCGTAGAACAATTAACAAAGTTAGCAAAAAGATACTAAAAGCGATCGAGCGACTAACGTGTAATATAAAGCGACCCTCGAGGACAAAGAAAGCTGGCGGAAACAAAAAGAAGAATGAGTTTAAAGGTCAGTGTCTTTAGGAATGTTACAAAATAATATATTTAGTTTATTATATTTGTATTAACAAATAAAAGTGTAATATACTTGGATGCCATGGAATTTTCGTGTAATCTTAAATTTTAGGTGGATGACAAAATTTGAGAATTTTTGTTATTAATTGCTTGGAATTTTCTTAGGCTCACGCACGATAGGCATATGCTTAATTTTTAAAGTTTTTTATAATATTATTTTTAAGAAAGTTATTTTCGCTGAACCACTATTATATTGCGCCTCCAGGTTGTTGACACAAATCCACAAGGCAAAAAATTATTAATTGAGTTTTCTCAAAAATAGCCAACATATTTTTCTGTAAACTAAACTAAACAAAACTACATGATATTTTATCAGCTTTAAGACACTCCGTTCCCCACTTTCTGCCGAATTCTGGAGGCATTGCGTGTTGGGTGGCAGAACTCAACGCCGCGCTTAACCTCGACACCAAACCGAAAAAATGGAAACATAAGTTTAAGTAAATATTTTATCTCCTCAAGTGGGGATCGAACCTAACAACCAGTCGGTTTTACAGTCACACCTCGTGCGGCTGCGCCACGACTGGCCTCAATGATATTTTATAAAATATAGAAACATGATATTGACTATATAAACGAAACAACTACACCATAATCGATTATTGTAACCAGATACTGTCGTAAAATTATATTTCATATATTAATACTCGTATATCATTTGAAAATATTATTTATTTTCATCTGGATTTGAGTCTAATTGAAAATAAAATATAATTTATCAAATAACTTTAGGAAACCTTCTTCCATATTTATAATTTAGCATTTCACTTTCATTACAACAGACTTTAAACACTGTTTGTTGTTTTACTTCAGACAATTTACGATGAACGATCCTTAAAAAGTTTGGCATTTAAAACTTTTGAACATTTTCATTATTTACGAAAGCAAAGGTGCTAATAAATTAGGCATAGGTCGTACTCAACATCTATTATACGTATAAATAAAATGGAAGTATCTGTCTGTAATTATATATTCTCCAAGTCCTTATAGTTATTTACCACCACCACTGCACAAATAAATAGGTTAAAAATATGTGTCTGTCTGTTTGTCTATAGGCCCTAGCTGCCCATGTTAAAATAAAAAAAATAAAAAAAAAGGTAAACAAACCCCCAAGTTGGGATCGAACCCACAACCGTCGCGTTTTCAGAAAAACACTGTTGAACTACGTCATAAGGCCAAGTATTCATTTATTATTAGCTTACAGAAAACAATGTTTCTGCTAAAATTTGTTCAGTAAGTCATGTCAGTACATGAAAAAAATCTTATTTCTGTACACAAAGTGTATGTGACATATCTTAAGCCTCATATTTGTTAAGGAGTCCAACAGCAAAATTTGCAATATAGAATTAGTTCATTATTTCTTTTTAGATTTAGGTATTCATTTGATAATAGTAATAAAAAAATCAGCTTCACGCTGTATCCCGCACACAGCAGGATAGGTAGAGGGAACCTGGTGTTAAGACACTCTGTACCTCATTTCCCGCCAAGTTCTGGAAGCATTGCGCAGCAATTCAACGCTGCACTTTACCTCGACACCAGATCGAAGAAATGAAAATATAAATTTAAATAAATATTTCATTTCCTCGGGATCGAACCCACAGTCCCAGTCGATTTTACAGTCGCACTTTGTGTCCCTGCGCCACGACTATTTGATAACAGTAATAATTAATAAAAAAATAAATTTTATTAAGTGCCTTTTAAATAATTTGGAATTTTTTGTAACCTTCATTGCCTAAAAATATTAAAATTTAAACAATGCACCTCATAAATTTGTTCGGACTCGACAACGTGGTTCCGATAAGGCGTTAAAAGTTATGCGTCCATGTTATTTTTACATACGAAACGTGTATTCATTATATTTCCTCCGGAACGGATTCGGATTTTAAAATTTCTCGTGTTATAAAGTTAATAACCTAATATTATTATATATACAGCTTCACGCTGTATCCCGCACACAGCAGGATAGGCAGAGGGAATCTAGTGTTAAGACACTCTGTTCTCCACTTTCCGCCGAATTCTGGAGGCATTGCGTGTTGAGTGGCGGAACTCAACGTCTCGCTTTGCCTTGATACCAGAGCGAAGAAATGAAAATATAGATGTAAATAAATATTTCATTTTCTCGAGTGGGGATCGAACCGGAGATTTTATAGTCACACTTTGTGCCCCTGCGCCACGATTGGCTTTTAAAAATCAAATTTGAATTATAATTAAAAACTGATATATACATAAATCTATGCTATCATTTTATAATTTTGATCCAGATTAAATTGAAAGAATTTTAAAATTGTTTCTTTTTATATAAATTATTTACATAAAATTTTTCATAAATAAAGTTTTTCGTAATAAATTGTAAATCGAAATTAAATTGAGAGTATATTAATGTTAATAAATAAAACGGTATAACTTTATTATATCTGACAATAATTATTTACTGACAAAACATATTTTTGTTACATTTAAAGTTTATGTAAAAAAATCCTTTCGAGACTCTGAACACTATTAGGTTGTGGACCCCAAGCACTTATTATCCTTGCTGAGTGTGCAACTTTGGTACAATCTGAGCTCTTGATATGCAAAAAATATGATAAAAAGATCCTTCTTCGTCCTTGGCATATTAAAAATACGACAACTTTAGTTATTCAATAATAGAAAGGAAAAAAAGGCGAATCGATTTAAAAATAATATTTATATTTTTAAGTCCCTGGTCGAATAGATAAGTATTAAAGAAGAAAAAAAAACATAATCCCGCTGAGTTTATTGTAGCGGTTCTTCTCAGGTCTAAGACAGTTTCTTTAGTGAACTGGTGGTAAATTATTTGACGTTTAAAAAATAAGAAATCTAATTTCTTATTATTAATAAAATTATTTGACTAGACTTTACAAATTTATATATTACTAGAGGGCGCGCGCGGCTTCGCTCGCTTATTAGGAGTGAATTCTAAAAAAACCACGAAACACGTGTTCATTAAAATATTTTTAACAGTCTGAATTTAAATTTTTACAAAAATCGGTGGCAATAATTTTCAACCCCTTATTTGAACCCTTAGGGGGTGAATTCTTAAAAACCATGAAACACGTATTCAATGAAATATTTTTAAGAGTCTGAATTTCAAATTTTATAAAAATCGGTACAGATTAAAAAAAAATTCCATACAAACTTTCAACCCCTATTTCATCCCTTTAGGGTTAAAATTTTTCAAATTCCCTTCTTAGTGGATGTCCAGAATATGAAAACAAACATCTGCCCAAATTGCACGTTTCTACCATCAGCGGTTACGGCTCTGCGTGCGTCTTACCTCAGTCAGTCAGCACAAGTCCTTTTATATATATAGATTTTGAATAATTAAATTCTTGTAAAACAATATAAGGTTCCTTTCAACACTTAAAACATGCTTATTTATAAAACGTACAAAAATTTGAAACGTAGCGGGACCCGAAACCCGCGCGTTATGGAAACCGACCATGCGCTCTGAACACAACGCTTGTTACAACTTATTTATGTTGTTAGCATCTCTGTAGGGAGATTTTTACAAATTTCCGCTACCCAAAGATAATTACTACGAATTATCGTCTGGCAAGAGAGAATGTTATTTATTAAATATTTTTTTTATACGTTTTCTAAATAAGTATTTTTCTTTCCGAAGTGTGGAATAACACTTTAAAAAATGTTAAAAATTGTAAAATATAAATAATCAAAGCCCAGTTAACCGCTATCATTGTTCATTAACAAATTCCCTGGGGTATTACTGTCATATATGGTAGAAAATTAGCATATTATCGCAAAGGATTTCCACTTAAAAGTTTATTATAAATATTCAAATGAAATTGACGGCGTTCATATGTTACGTATTCGTTGTACTGTTATAATAATATTTGGTTTTACGTTGCTAAATATTCGATGATAGAGAACTAAATCATTTATTGTTTTTATACAACAACCAGTGTAACCAACCAGTGAAATAGATTTCTCGTTTTGCCTACATAATAGAAAATTTGTCAAAATAATTATTTTATTAAACGGTTTTACTTAGCTTGGCCTGTTTGTTTGGGTCAAATTTACTAATTGGAATTTTACCCCATTCCTGACACCAGATCGATCTGATATTTGGTACCCACTCTTAATATTGATGAAATTATGCCTGTAAATCCAAAATGGCCGCAGATACAAAATGGCGGATTACATATTACTTCACAACAGCCTCTTTATGGGTATCAAATGAAAGGGCTATATTGGTAGAATAGAGCTCACTATAAAAAAAATAAATTCAAGATGGCCGCCGCGACAAAATGGTGGATTACATATTTTACACAACCACCTCTATATAGGTGTCTAAAGAAAAGGCTTGATTAGTAGAAAAGAGCTCATTCTGAAAAATAAAATATTTTTGACAGTGTAGGTAGGTAGGTATATTTACTTTTACAACTTAGAGAGGACAAGCTTACGTAGCTCTGAGTCGAGTAAAGTCTTTGGAAGGATTGTGTATAGAAGAGTTAGATTGCAACAAATTGTCAGGAAATAAACCATGTATTATTATATAATAGTGAGGCATTACATGAACTCGGTAGAATGAGAAGTATCATCTAGCAATAAACCTAAAAACTTGAAAATAAATTATTATAAATAAAAAAATATTTTTATGTTAAACGGTTTTATTACAATAAAAATAATGTAGGTAATATACTAAAAGCTAAAAAATAATTCGGTAAGTCCTAGCTACCAGATCGCACCGATCTTCTCATCAATCTGGGGTATTGAAAAACTGTGAAACTATCATATATTAATTAACTCTAGATACGCAACGCCCAACGATTTTATTATTTGTCTGATCAATCCCCAGATTGATGAGAAGATTGGTGCGATCTGGTAGCTAGGACTTACCGAATTATTTTTTAACTTTTAGTACATTACCTACATTATGGTTATTATAATAAAACCGTTTAACATAAAAATATTTTTTTATTTAATTTATTTTATTTTGAAGCTCTTTACCAAGACTTCAGATTTCACAATATAATCTTACATGTGAAGAAAATTGAGAACATTATTGATATTTATATTACGGAAGCAAACGAAATATGTAAAATAAATATTTATAGAAGAAGTATAAATATTACACTGATCAGAGAAACGAATTCTGTTGCGCAATAAAGCTATTTATTTGCCAGGTCATTGCACCGCCACTATGTTGCATTTAACTGAACTACCATATTTAATTCCGTTTCTTGGCTTAAATAATAATAACATTAAATTACATTTAATTATAGAGGTATAGATAAATAAATATATGTATATATAGAATTAAGTATGTGAAATTTACAAATTTTATTTCTGTTTTAATCTATAACGTAAATATAAAGCATATTTGCCTATATACAAAATTAATATAATGAGGCCAGTCGTAGCGCAGCGGTACGAAGTATGACTGTAAAACCGATTGGTTGTGGGTTCGATCCACATTCGAGGAGATGAAATATTTACTCAAATTTATATGTCCATTTCTTCGCTCTGGTGTCGAGAACACTCAACACGCAATGCCTCAAGATTCAGCAGAAGTGGGAAACGGAGTGTCATAACACTAGGTTCCCTCTGCCTACCCTGCATTGTACGGGATAAAGCGTGAAGCTGATTTATTTTACAAAATTAATAAATGATTAAAATTAAAATCTGGAAAGTCTATTAAAGTAATGTAACTCGTATATACACAATAAACGACTGGGGTGCGCCCCACACATCGTGATAATCTGACAGCCACAGTTCCGTCCCTTTTCACTGACTCAATGCTCTCCTCGCTTCAGTGGTGACGCACAACACGTGTTCCACTTTGGACGTGGAATCTTGCACAACTCTGTTTGTCCACGATTTACCGCGATAAAAATACTTTAATGCAATAAAATGCTGTGAGAGAATTATTGCGACACTCAGTATCGAGGGGATTTCTTTATAAAATCAAAAATTAAATCTAAATCAGCTTCACGATGTATAACGCACGCAGGGTAGGCAGAGGGAATATAGTGTTAACACACTCCGTTCTCCACTCTCCAATTTTGCGTGTGTAGTGGCAGAATTCAACAAAGCCGCGCTTTGTCTACCGATGTCAGAGCGTAAAAAATTAAATATACATTTAAATAAATATTCCATTTCTTAGAGTGAGGATCGAACTAAAACCAATCGCGCTTACACTTTGCGCCTCATGCGCCACAACTGCCCTGTCTCTATATAATCTCAATCTCTTTAATTAAAAATAATAATTTAATAATAATAAAACCAAATAGAGATTGTATTATGTACTAAAAGAAGACATACATATTTTATATTTACTGCATAAGAAAGCAATAATTACTAAAACTTTAAAGAATATATTCGTATTTCCCTTTATTATTATCATAATATAGTAAATATTATTGTAATTTATTCGTATCACGTTTCATCAACCACGCCGTCATGTAGATGCAACATCAACTGAAACTTACTACAAACTTTGTGACATAAGAGACAGTACCAAAGGGCGCGACGTCAACGTGATAAGAATTTGAGGATACAGGCTTCATTATGGCTGTTACGTTGAGAATCTAAATGTATATTTTTATTGTGACTTATTTTTGTATTATTTATATGGATAAAGTTAATAAAGATTATCTTATATTCATATAATAAATAGGTAATATTAGAAAATAATCTGTAACAGCTTCACGCTGTATCCCGCACACAGTAGGATAGGCAGGGGAAACCTAGTGTTAAGACACTAGGTTCCCCACCTTCTGCCGAATTCTGGAGGCATTGCGTGTTGAGTGGCAGAACTTAACGCCGCGCTTAACCTCGACACCAGAGCGAAGAAATGGAAATATAAATTTAAGTAAATATTTCATCTCCTCGAGTGGGGATCGCACCCACAACCAGTCGGTTTTGCAGTCACACCTCGTGCCGCTGCGCCACGACTGACCTCTTTTTTTTATTAATCTGCAACATAATTGGCAAGTGCAATTATTTAAAAAATCCACCTAATTAAGGAGGCATTACGTGTTGAGTGGCGAAACTCATTTCAAAATAAAAAAAATATTTCATTCCCTCGAGTGGGAATCGAAACCACAACCTGTCACGTTTACAGTCACACCTTCGTAACCCTGCGCCACGACTGGCCTAAAAAACATAGTATGATGTGTAAACAAAAGCAACCACCGTTTCCAAAAGCAAACCCCAAAATTTTAATTTCGTCAAATCTCAAATTCATGGCTTAAAATTTTATTTTATACCCCCGTTTCCCGAGCTCTACTACTCATGTTGACCTAAATGTCCATATCTTTTACGTTTTTAACACTTAACGTGAAAGCTAATTTTGTTAAGCTGGAGAAAATTTATCAAAGTGAGTTTTAAAACTAATTATTATAATCCGATGGTGTGCTGATCCGATTTCCATATTATGGATAGAATAATATAGAAGAGTATACAGCTCCTAAAGCATTTTGAAAATATATTACGAAATGAAACGTGTTAAGGCCGGTCGTGGCGCAGAGGCACGAAATGTGACTGTAAAATCGATTGCTTGTGGGTTCGATCCCTATTCGAGGAAGTGAAATATTTATTTACATTTTTTCGCTCTGGTGTCGAGGTAAAGCGTGGCGTTGAGTTCCGTCAATCAACACGCAGTGTCTCCAGAATTGGGCGAAAAGTGGGGAACGGAGTGTCTTAGCGCTAGATTCCCTCTGTCTACCCTGCTGAAGGAAACAGCGTGAAGCTGAAACGTATATTTTTTTATCAGCTTTACTTGCAGTATCAGTGCGGGATATAGCCGCACACATCAGAATAGGCAGAGGGAATCTATTGCTGAGACATTCTGTTCTCCAGTTTCCACCAAATTCTGGGGGTATTGCATATTGAGTGGTGGAACTCAGCACCTCGCACTCGAAACTCGACACCAGAGCGAACAATTGAAAATATTAATAAATAATAATATATTCCTTCGAATGGAACGAACCCACATCCATTGCGTTACAGTCACACCCCTGAGCCACGACGACATCTATAATTATTTAAAACGCATTAATAATAAAAAACACCTCTTAAGTATCATTATTTCATCTAATTGAAAAATAAAATAATATAAATGAAACAAATTCATTATATCGCAGGAACGACGAAGCAATCAAAGTTGCCTTCCCACGAGAATCATATTGTTGTTATGCAATTTAGTTCATTGAATGCTTAGAGACAGATGTCTTGGCTTGCCGAACTTGATAACAGCTGGTGGCGTTCAACCGTATTGCCTTTATTTTAATTATTGTTGTTTTGATGTGAAAGCTGTTCTTTATCTTTAAACTATTTGCTTTTGAATTTTATTTACGTAAGCTATGAATGAGGCCAGTCGTGGCAGGGGCATAAAATGTGACTGTAAATGGTAAAGGTTGTGAGTTCGATTCCCAGTCGAGGAAATGAAATATTTAATATTTTCGATTCTTGGCTCTGGTGTCGAGGGATAGCGCAACCGTGCGTTCCGCCACTCAAAAAGCAATGCCTCCAGAACTTGTCGGTAAATCGGGAACGGAGTATCTTAACATTGGGTTCCCTCTCTACCCTGCTGCATGCGAGTGCGTGCAGAGTGACGCTATGAAAAAAGTGAGTGTCTCTTTATGTGTTTTCCAATTTGAAATTGTATTAACAAATTGTATTGTGTAAGATACGTCCCTAATTAACTACAATGGCAGTGACATTTATTCATATATATATATTTTTAATTCACAAATTTTATACAAAAATTACACAAAATGGGAAGTATCTAAAATTGATAGCAATTTAGATCATAATTAGTTAAACTGACTTCAGTCATCAATTACGACAACCTCACTTTACGACGACCTATTTTTGATCGCTTAATAAAACGAAGCTGAATAGAACATGCCCTGACATGTACTGGGTGATGGATGGTTCTAGAATTTACCTATATGGTCTCGCGCAGTCGACCTGACAGTCTGTCCGCCACACCTCGCCTTCGGACAATATATTGTGTGCCAATCACATTCGAAACACGGAAGCGGGCATTACCGTCATTTTCGTTTATTTTATGTCAACATTGGTTTAGTACAAATATTATATGTTTATATTATACATATCTGTGGATGAAATATTAAATAAGAAAACCAAATAATAAGAGGCCGGTCGTGGCGTAGCGGCAGGAGGTGTGACTGCAAACCGACTGGTTGTGGGTTCGATCCCAACTCGAGGAGATGAAATTTTACCTTAATTTATATTCCCATTTTCGTCGCTCTGGTGCCGAGGTTAAGCGCGGCGTTGAGTTCTACCACTCAACACGCAATGCCTCCAGAATTCAGCAGAAAGTGGGGAACGGAGTGTCTTCACTAGGTTCCCTCTGCCTACCCTGCTGTGTGCGGGACACAGCGTGAAGCTAATTTAATTTTTTATTTTTTTCAAATAAAACCAAATAATGATAAGCGGCGTGTTATTATATTATATAAACAATATTCTCAATTTAGGGTTCCTTACATTACAGTAAGGAGTTCTTATTTCTTCAGCAAACTACCTATCAACACAGGTAACTATGCCTTAGAGTCGTATGAATACTCTCACAGTAGCGAAATAACTTTATTTAGTAAAAAAATATTTCTAGTATATTATTTTTCACTCATATATGTACTTTGGAAATTGAAATATAAAAAAAAATATACCACATTTTATTTAGTCACATTGCAGTGCCTACTGTAAATTACATAGAATACGATATCTGATAAAATAAAAAAAATGTTAAATATTAAAAACAAGCAAAAATAGATACTTGATTTGAGTATGTTGACCGTATGAACGATGAAAGAATGGTAAAGACATCCGCTGATATTAAAAAATACTCGACGATTATCAAAAAGTCATCAAAATTCATAGTTGAGATCATTCATGGCTTTTGACACGACAGGTTGTGAGTTCACTTTTCAAACTCTGGTGTTAAGGCGCGAAAGCGCAGCGTTGAGTTCCGCCACTCAACTCAATATATAAGCATATCGTACTCTATGCTTATACAGTCTAGAAAAGTTTCTCCAAATTTTCTAGAAATAATTGAAAGAGAAATAATAAGTGATTATATACAATTACAATAATATTTACAAATCAATATAGTGTAAAATCTTAGTGTAATTGAAACTTAAGCTTCCACAACAGGACCTCACGTGTGGCTCATCGTAACCGACACCTGAATGTAACCTGAGCTTATATTAGCTTTTTTGTAGTGCCCGAGTTTAGGACGATACAACCGGTGTTTAGTACAGCGTGTCGTAATGAGTGGACAAAGCGGGTATTTTATTGTGATTTACATCAGGCAAATGTCATTGGGTTTTGCCCTGTGGCAGACTGACAGTGGGTCGGTGGCCAGTGCGTGAACCGCGTGCCTCTGTATATGGAATGTTGGTATAGTGTGACGTTGAGTGAGAAGGATTTTTAATTGTGAGTTGATTTGTCTAGTGTTCGTATTAAATATTATTTAAATATGTGCATAAGTAATGTTGATTTAATTATCAGGTTTTAAGCAAACATTACATACGATAGTTTTTAACAAAATAAACCATTTTTTTCAATTTCAACCGAACTTCATAATCAGAATCTATCCAAACTTCCATCAAATAACCCTTAAAGTGAATACTTATCCGTTTGTAAATAAAAAAAGAATCATCGTGAAATTGAGTTATTCGTCCATTTGTTGCGCACATACCTAATGCAAATTTAAGACTTATGTGATTTTCTCATAGATACCATTGTCAGAAAGAGACCCTAATGGCAAACCACACGGGAAGCAATAACTTTCAAATAAAAAAATACATCAAAATCGGTTCACCCAGTCAAAAGATCTGAATTAACAAACATAAAACCTGTTACAGAAGTTGGTTAAGAATTCTTTGTATATCTTATTTATATCATACAATTTCAATAAATCTCGACACAATTCCTGAAATCGGAAAACAACATGAATATTTCCACTTGAACGTCATAAAGGCGAATTTGGGAATCTTCGATATTGGGTAATAGACTATATCGGATTCATTTCATCTTCAATGAGGTGAAAGGTGAAGCAGCAAGCGATGTAGATATCGTCAATCGTATCTAAAAATATATAATTTATTAGTAAAAACCTGTATTATAATCTGCTTGGTTACGTGTTTTATATTCTGTATCTTTTTCAATGTTTTTTGTATCTTTATCTGTATATAAATATGGTTAATTTATATCGAGTTTGTTGAAAAATACTGCCGAATTATTGCGCTACTTATCACGCCAATATCCTTATATATATATACTTAGATTATATATTATTAAAATATATTTTTTTAAAAGAAAAATGTCCTTTAAAAAAACACGTAACCAAAAAAAAACATTATAAAACATCCGTATAAAAGAAACATTAGGTACTATAAACAAATATCCTGTTAAATGAAGCCATCTATTTTTAAAGTAATCAGAATTGCATTTTAATCGCTGTACGCTACACCATTCTGCTTAAAACAACATAAAATTTTTGTTTGTTTGCCTAACAATTATGTTTTGGTAGTAGTATTTCCTTTCAATATAATGTAATAGCACTAAGTTCAATTGCCCTGTTTCCGTTTTGCTCGTGCATCGTGCATACCAAAAAGGTAATCGATTTACTCCACAATATACAGCGCCACCGCCACATATATAAAGATTTACTTTAGTAACAATTAAATTTATTAATTTAGATTGAATACATTTCTATTTAAATATAACTTTTTTTAAAATTAAAACTTACATGTTACTTTGTCATCTTAAAATTCAGAATTAGATCCAGAGAGTCGTTAAAAATGTAGTGCTATGCAAAAAAGGATAAATTATCCTACAACGAATTTTGCCATTATAAGTTAAAAAATCATAAATATGGAAAATTTTAAACTTATTATAAAAATCAAAAATCAAAAAAGGCCGTGTCGTGGTGCAGGGCACAAAGTACGACTGTAAATTCGACTGGTTGTGGGTTCGATCCCCACTCTAGGAGATGAAATATTTACTTAAATTTAAATTTCCATTTCTTCGCTCTGGTGTCGCGGCAAAAGCGCGGCGTTGAGTTCTGCCACTTAACACGCAATGCCTCCAGAATTCGGCAGAAAGCGGGGAACGGAGTGTCTTAACACCAGGTTCCCTCTGCCTATCCTGCTGATTTTTTTTTATTATAAAAATAAAACGACATTTTTTTTAATTGAAAAAAGTAATAATTCTGCAGAAAACTTTTAAATTTATAGCTCTTATAAGCTAGTGATGTTTTTCTGCGTTATAGTATCTCTTCCATATCATTTGCCATTCAAATAATTTCAAGTATATAGAGTATATAAAAAATAATAATACTTACATAGTAAGTTTGATTTAAATATGAAATCTCAAATACGTAACATCGTTTTATATTCCAAATAGGTGTCTATTTTGATGGCGTTCCAAGCCCCTTTGTTTTCAGTTTTCATAAGAAAGTTTGAATTCCTTACAGCCCAGTTTATTTATACAATTATATATAGCTATTCTATCCATCCACAGTAATTTTCAATGCAAAATAATAGATAGAATAATACTAAATAATTATTTTGAAAATAATAATAAAATCCTAAAATTATCTTATAGATTAATCTATATTTTTTTATTTAAATGCTAAAATAGAATAAAAGACGGTATAGAAATAGATTTTATGATTTTCGTTTATCACATTTTCTGATATATATTATTATATTTAGCATAAATCTGGAAAGAAAAATAATATAGCTTTGAAATATAGCACAGCGACGGCTACGACGACAAGTCTGGAAAATATGCGACTAAAATACGTATAAAATACGCGACGTGGGTGTCGCCAGCTCTATCTAAAGCAATTTGTTTACAAAGATATTATACTTAAAGATATACTGACGCCTTTTAATTGTATGCAATATGTTTTTTTTATTATTTTTTACTGGGCTAAAATGCTTTCGGACGCTTGATGACTTGGATTACAACTTAAATGTTTTTTTTTTAAATAATAGTTTTAGTTTTAATCGAGTACGTAAGAAACGTAGTTGGAACTCTGTAGGAATAAAAAATTTGAAAATAATATATAATTTGTTAATATATGTACAATAATTGAAGCCGTCGAGGCAAAAGGCACAACCACGTGCAAACGCAACGGATCTGGTTTCTATTCCCAGTCGGAGATAAGAAATATTTAATATTCCATTTCCTCGCTCTGGTAATGAGTGGGATACGGAGTGTCTTAACACTAGTTTCCCAGGTTCCTTCTGCCTATAAAGTGTGAAGCTAAATCCTTTTCTATAAAAGCTTTATTATCATCATGCATCAATTTCATCCATATTCCTTCCCTTATATTCTTTGGAACCAAGCCAAAATGAGAATATTGAACCTGCAATCTTCACGTAGAAAAATCACATTTTTTGCAACTAAAAATCTAATATAATTATTTTATAACAGAAGACGACCACACGAGTGAGCTGCTGTCATCCAAGCCTCCCGTTAAATCTTCAAGCACATCTTCTAACGCTACAACACCATCAAATAAACGTAAGTAAACTCTATTTGTATTCTACATTTTTAATTTCTTAAGGATATATAAAAAAGTAAATCATAAAATTAGGTAAAATTACATTACTATGTAAGACAGCAAGAATCAAAATATCTATATCAACTTAATAATACTGCAGGAAAAATATTATTAATATAAAAGTGCTATTAAAAATATTATCTGAATTTTAAATTCCAATCCAATCCAGCCTAAGGATGTTGTTTGGGTACAATCAATAAACGAAGTTCTTACTAAACACCCAAATAACCGCAAAAAATATACCTTAATAAAAAAAAACAAAAAAAAATAAAAATTGATTCCTTACAAAAAAAACTTTACTTACTCATTTACTAACGTAACAAGGGTATTGGGTGAAAAAATATATGTAATATTAAAAAAAAATTACGAATCAGGCAAGCTACACATTTTGACAAAGGAGTAGTATTTGCGAAATTAGGATTTTCATTATAGAGTTACGACGTATAGAGTTAGAGAGTTTACTCTAATTATTATTATTTTTTTTAATATATTTTTATTTTTTAACCGTCCGAGCCATCGTCTTGGTAAGATTTTACATGAACATATTTTTGACGAAAAATATTTAAAATTAAATCAGCTTCACGCTGTATCCCGCACTCAGCAGGGTAGGCAGAGGGAACCAGTGTTTAAGACACTCCGTTCCTCACTTTTCACACAAATTTTGGAGGAGTTGCGTGCTGAGTGGCGGAACTCAACGCCGCGCTTGGCCCCGAAATCAGAGCGAAGAAATGGAAATATAAATTTTAAATAAATATTTCATTTCCTGAGTGGGGATCAAAACCACAACCAGTGGCGCATAGAATCACACTTTGTGCTCCTGCGCCATACGACTGGCTTCAATATTTATGATGGGATTACTTTTACAAATAATGAAAAAATCTTCAAGAAAATTCTTAAAATTACTTCTGTAATGCTCTATTAAATCTGCCAATTTATTTATTTATTTCAATTAAAATTTAAAACAACATTATACGGGGTTCAAAAGTTAAAATAGCTTGTTTGTGAAACGACTATAGCTTTAGTTTTAATACACGTGTTAACTGAATCCTTTCCTTGCCGAACGGCCGTGCAAAACATTATTATCCTATGTAGAGGTCCCTTTAGACTTAACTTCAACATACATTATAATTATGTGTAGAGTTCCAATTAGTTTAAACTGCTCCTTTAAGAATAGCGTTTAAACGTATAAATTTCAGTGTTTTTTTAGTTAAAACCTAGTTCTGGTTATAGTATACGAATATTTAATATAGAATATATCTTTATCTCTTTATGTCTTTGGTGTATTTACGTTGCAAGGAAATTAAGTAATAAATATTTTCATTTCATAGCTCTGATGCCCAGGGAAAGTGCGGCGTTTAGTTCCGCCAATAAACAATGTCTCCACAATAAGGCAAAAAAACAGTGGGGAACGGAGTGTTTTAACACCAAGTTTCCCTAGGACGATAAAGATAATATTTGTATTCGTTTTACATAATAACATAATATTGCTTAATTTTTCTAGTACTATACTAACTATTATATACAATTATAACAAGATTATATTTCGTAAAAAAAGTCAAGTCTGCAAAAAAGTTAATACAGTTTTCTATAGAAAATAGTTGTAAATATTTATCTCGCATCTTGTTTGTGTTTTATTATAACAAAATTATCAGCTATAAAAATTAAAGATACTTACTCCATTTACTAAAATAGAGCTTAAAGGCAATTATTTAATAAATAAAATAAAATATTGCTTGTTTTAAAATAGAGAATAGTATTGTTATTTTATCATCTCATAAGTCCTACTATTTAAATTCTAAATATCATAGTTCATATAGCCCAGACGGCTTGTGGGATCTTAGCTGTATCAATAGTAGCGCTGTATAACGAATTCCCAGAACAGACAACCTCAATTAAAATATAGTTTAATTTTACTTCGCGGCGTCACTCTGCCATTCGACACGCAATACCTCTAGCGATGAAAAGTAAGGAACGGAGTGTATTGACACTAGGTTCCGTCTATCCACTCTGATATATGCGGAATACTGAAAGAAAAATACACACATATTTTTCATTGTATATTATTATAACCACTCGAGGAGATGAAATGTTTACTTAAATTTATATTTCCATTTCTTCGCTCTGGTGTCGAGGCAAAGCGCGGCGTTGAGTTCTGCCACTCCACACGCAATGCCTCCAGAATTCGGTAGAAAGTGGGGAACGGAGTGTCTTAACACTAGGTTCCCTCTGCCTACCATGCTGTATTCGGAACAGCGTGAAGCTGATTTATTTATTCATTAAAATATTGAATATAATTAATATACAAAACATTTTGTATTTATATTAATTCAATAAATTATACAACATAATTTTACATAATACGCCTGCACAGAAAATCGGAGCAAAACAACGGAATACGCAATTGCACTCATAGTATCATAAATAACACGACAGTGTGCGGGCCGTGCGTAAAACCAAATGCAATTTCAGAACATTTCTGTTTCTGACCCCAAAATGATAATGTCCTCAGTACGACTATACTTGATTTCACTTGCTAAGCGAGGGTTGAACCGTAATGCCGACACATCATATTGCGATATGCCCCAAAATTGTATTGATTATACCGCTTATACCTATAGCTTGCCAATCTATTCACTTTTGTTCTGAATCGCATCTTTCTATGAATATGCTAAAAATGTTTGAGTAATTTGACAAATTTTGTTTGATATCTGCCTGTTATATCGTTGTATTTTTATGATAATGTTAAATTTCTCTCAATAAAAGAGGTAACATCTGTTTTATTAAACATACTATCAACGATTTCACACTATCAAGATACATCCCAAGTAAGCAATAACAATATCTTTAAGCTTTGTTTACCTTCAAAATCGAATTTAACAATTTTTTATATAATAATTACCTATAGTTAAATGGTGCGTCAGTTATACATATATCGGGTTTTCTATATAAATATTATGTATTTGAACCCATAATGCCTTGGATAAGAATATTATCAATATTCGTATGTATGTTAATTCAAAAAATATTCTTTAAGCGTCCATACTACCAAATATAATTGCCTTATGACCCTTTGAACGTATGCCAAAAAAGCGCCAGTTATCGTATCGGCCTTTTGGCACAATAGTCCGGATCTATACAGCGATTATGTCATGCATCGCAATTCCGAACGTCCGTCCGTTTGTTGTTCTACAGTCGCCACAAACATTAATAAAATAAAACAAATAAATCTACTTCACTCTGTATCCCGCTCACAAAAGGGTAGGCAGAGGGAACCTAGTGTTAAAACACTCCGTTCCCCACTTCTCACTATTTTTTTCGGGGCATTGCATGTTGAGTGCCAGAACTCAACGTCGGGTTTTTGCCTTGATGCCAGAGCGAAAAAATGAGACTTTAATAAATAATAATTCTCGTTTGGGGATCGAACCCACAACCGTCGTGTTACAATTACACCGGTGCAAACACACATACATATTATATGAATTTGCGCCACAAACATATTATATGAAATTTCGCTGTTGTAGAAAGTCAGTTGAGTTCGAGTGAAAATAGCGCGATATTTCTGGAAGGTCACCGCTGCACGTTTCGTTTAGTGTTCTGAATCTGAGATAAACAATTACTATCCATTATCTACAAATAAATGTTATTCACGTTATCAATGGTATGGCGTCATGCTGACGTATTTGTCTGTATTGATTAATTTATTTTACAAGAAAGTGATCGTTACCTATGTGACCAATATTGCAATTTTTAATAAAATAGCTTATTAATATATTAAATATGGTTAAAATTCATTAATTATTAATAGATTATTAAACAAAAAAATCTTTTATACAAGTTAACTTATAGGTATTATTATCAATACGCAACGCCTCCAGAATTCGGCAGAAAGTGGGGAACGGAGTGTCTTAACACTACCTACCCCGCCGTGTGCGAGATACAGCATGAAGCTGATTTGATTTTTTTTAACTTATATAAAATGTATGTAAATGAAAAATATATTGCACACGCGAACAGCATTTTATGGTTAAACTGCTGCGTGCTGTCTCCTAGGTTTTTTATTAAACGAGGTTAAAATAAACAAAACGCGAAAAAAATTAAAGTCTTTAGTGCTTTTCTCGCTAACTGTACGAGAAACCTAGATTATCTATCAATGTATATCGAATGGGAACAACTCCCATTTTAAATACTCTAAAGAAAGAAGACTTGACCCAAATAAATTGTTTAAACGAATTTAATATTATCGTAATATCCACTGCTGGATACATAATATAAATACGTGTATTTGTACAAAGAAAAGCACAGCTTTTATTTTGTTTGTTTCATTTATATTATTTGCTGTGTATTTTGTTTAAGTATTAATTGATTTTCTATAACTCTAATATGGATAATAATTAATCGTAGCATTTATAAAAAAAAATCAGCTTCACGCTGTATCCCGCATACAGCAGAGTAGGCAGAGGGAACCTAGTGTTAAGACACTCCGTTCCCCACTTTCTGCCGAATTCTGAAGGCATTGCGTGTTGAGTGGCAGAACTCAACGCCGCGCTTAACCTCGACACCAGAGCGAAGAAATGGAAATATAAATTAAAGTAAATATTTCATCTCCTCGAGTGGGAATCGAACCCACAACCAGTCGGTTTTACAGTCACACCTCGTGCCGCTACGCCACGACTGGCCTCTACATATAGTACCATTTTTTACAACAAAATTATGTTTTATCTAAAATGGTTATAGAAACGGTTTATATTTTATTTTAGTCTTTAGATTTCCAAAAAAAAAAAAGGAAAAAATCTTTAGAACCAAACAATGCATTTGTAAGAAAACCAATGTCGACTATTAAATATGCACGATTAGCCATACGTTGCGCAGTGGAAGCGTTCAATCAATCTAGATGACCTGCAAGTCTAGAAACGTAGGGGCTCGTTAGTCTAATATTAGCCCACGCTAGTAACGAACTACACGTAATGTACAACATCCTTTTACATATGATCGCTTTGTGCACCAAATTGGCACAAAGTTTACATTTCGAAAAAATATATTGCTGTATTTTTTTAACGAATATTTCAAAGGATTGCAGTTATTTCAGTTATAATATATTTTTTTTCATATAGGGACATTTTTTTTATATTTACATAAATGTTTTCTCTATTACTATGAATAAATTATTTACACAACTACATTTATTTTTAACATTTTTAAAGTGTATATTCACACATAGGAAAGAAAAATATTTATTTAGAATAACGTATAAAAATTTGAACGTAGCGAGACTTGAACCCGGGCCCCTGCAAACCGACCAGGCGCTCTGACCACTGAGCCATACGTTATCATCAAGCTACGGGGGCGCATTTTTATACGTTATTCTAAATAAGAACTACATTTAATATCATAATGTCATATAATTAATAAATGTAATTAAGCACAATTTAGATAATGGTTCTTAATTGCTATGCCGCTAGTTTGATCGTTGTAAAATTTTAATGAAAAGACTAATGAATAACAATTGAATTTAATTTTGATTACCGATTTTCCATTTATATGAAATAAATTTAACAAAATATTGTATATATTTTTATAATTTGTTTTATCCACATATTATCATGTGATAACAAAAATCAACACAATCTTATTATCATTCAAGGTCGTAACATGATAGCATATTCACGTCCTTATTTTTCCATTTTGTTTTTAATTATTTTATAATATCGATAAAAAATATTATGTTATATTTAAAAACTTGTTATTTAGAACATACAATACAAAGGACAATATTTGGAAATTTAATAATATACGTATATAATGTACATAAGAGACATGTAGCAAATACCTAAAGATAACAAAATAAACCGTGATCGTGACAGATATAAAGTTATTTACGTAATATGCGCTCGTTGTGTAACACATTTTAGCTATAAATTTTTGTTTTGCTTAGACATACATTTAAAAACGCATTGCAGTAATAAAGAAAAAATTAAAATGTTGTATGCGTTCTACTTCGTACCAAATACTTCTTATAGCCCATTGTTTCATAAGTTCTTCTCCGTTATTAATTTCTAAAATGGTATTGTTATATGTGGCCAATACTAATTAACAATAAACAATTTAAATCGCGTCTGGTGATAATATGGAAGTGCGTTAGTTTGGAGCAGCCGGCGGCGGACTCTCCTCGTGGCCGAGTCGACGCGCGTACCGCTCGCGTACACGTCTCCGCGTAAAAATAAAATCTACAGCGCGCGCCGGCGTACTTCCCATTTATAATTATTAGTAAATCGCGGCGTGAGCGCACGACTGCCGTGACCGGGCGCGCTTGCGGAAAAGAAAATTAGCTTAAAGTGAAACATATGAGCCCTTACGTGACCTACAACGACGACCGATACGAAACCCTCGTTTTAGAGTTCTTACGTAAAAGCAGCAATCACTCCTACACATTAGATACCGGCATAATGTGATGCGTGTTGTTATCGATTAAAATTGACGTGTTTGGAACGTTTGGTTAAGATTAAAGTGAATTAGTGATAATACAGAGTTATTTGATTTATCAATATGCCCGAGAAACCTAGAAGACGTAAAAATAATAAAAATAAACGCAAAAATAATAAAACTAAAATAGACATAAATAAAAATAATATTGATGAAAGTGAATCCGGTGGTATTGCATCTTCTTCTATTTTAGATGAAGAAAAAAATGATAGTGCTTTAGAAACTTCAGAGAGCACCAGTGAACTTGTGTCTGAAAAGTTAAATGAAGAGTCTCTTTCAGAGTCATGTTCACCAAATACAGATAATTCCAGTAAAACTATAGAAAAGGAAGAAAATAAAGAAATTATTGTGTCACAAAAATATATAGTTGAAACTCCAGATCAAATATTTAAAGTAAAACCCAAATTAGATAATAATGTAAAAAGTAAGAGTTGTGATAATGATGATAGTCCAACTATAATTGAAATAACTGATGACTCATATGACAAAAATGATAAAAATTGGTCTGTAATAGAAAGTACTGGCGTGATTATTTCTACTGAAGAACCAAGTATTGAATGGGAAAATGTAAATGAATTAAAAATATCAGAATCAGAATTAATCAAAGGGGTTTGCTCAAGTAATACAATACCATTAAATATTGCTCATTGCCAACAGACTATGTCATTAAGTCCTGAAGAAGAATTATCATTGCGAAATTATCTGGAAACACTTAATTTATCATCAAACCAGTCAAATATTAGCTCAGGAGACATAAAAACAGAAATAGAACATATTATTAACCGTGAAGTAAAGTATAGATTACGAAAAAAAGGATTAACTGATGATAGTTCGTTCACGCGCACCGGGCCTTCTCGATCTTTGGCTGTAATTGACGAGGAAGGAAGTGGCGATTCTTCTAAATCATCCCGTCGACAGTCGTATTTAAATGACAAGAAAAGTGATAATGAGGAATTAGAAGATGACGTTTTCGATAAAAATCTTTCACAAGCAGCTTCTAAGCATCTAATACCACAGAAATGTATTAGAGTAGACGCGAAAATAAAAGAGCCTGAAATATCTGAAGCAAGAGGTGATTGGAGTGTAAAAACTGTCGAAAAAATTACAGGAGCAGAATTAGTTTATTTAACTGATTCATCTAGTAGTACAAGTTCGATATACGACGCTAATGATGAGGATATTAAAGATGATGACATTGATGTCACTGTTAGAATCACGACACCAACAATTGAAGTTACCGATACTGAAAAATTATTATCAAGTTCATACATGGCTGAAAATATTAATTTAAAGCCAAGCCAGGCAAATGATATGGACAAATCTAAAACGTTGCTCACATATAACAACAAAGAAAGTAAAAACTTTGATGAAATAGAAAAAGAGTCTGCAATTTCCCATGAGATTATAATCCTCAATACAGACGATATTGAAACTGATTTATTTGTAAAAGACATAATAGATTCTAGGCCTCTTAAAGAAGCTCCTCAAAGTGAAGAGTTTCATGAAAGAAATGAAAACATACTTAAGAGCACTCAGAAATCTAAAGAAAATGTAGATCAATATGATCTTGAAATAAAGGTTTTAAAATGTGAACTAAACGATGCAATAAATAATTTAATCAAAGAAGTAACTTCTGATTCGGAAAACAATGACTCTCCAAAAGACATGATTACTCGTCAAGATTCATCTAGTAGTTTAGATTCGTCACAATGTACAGCTAAGTACAATCCAACTTATTCTTCCCTAAATGATATATCAAATATTTTACATGATGATATTAGTGAAAATGTTCATAAAGACTCTAGTCTCAGTCATGTCAAAGATGTACTTCAGTCCGTTTCAGTAACACAAGCCATGAAATTGGCGTCCAATATTAAAACAAATCCTATCTCATTAAAAGACATATGTTTGAAAAAAATTTCTTCTTTTCCATTTGGTCATAAGATATTAGAAGAATTAGCCAATGTATCCGAAAAATTACAAAGTAGCGTATTAACCTCATCAAGTAAGCAAGAAAAAACACTATATATTCTAGATAAAGACATATTACAAAATAAAGAATTAAATAATCCAAATAAGAAATCTAATCACAGTTTGCAAAACAAAGATTCTATCTCAATTTTTATGACTGATAAAAACAATGCCCCTCCAATACTACCAAGAAAATCGTCTTTAAAAAAAGGTCAAGATGAACAGAGTAAGCAATCTGAGCAACCCCCAAAAGAAGTATTATACGAATGTTTGTCACCATCACAAAAAATGTTAATGGAAAAAACTAATACTATCATAGAACCAGATGATATGATACAGAAAAATAATAAGGATCTGGAGAAATCGTCATCTCTTACCGGTTCCAAGCAACATAACATGTCTAAAAATCAATCAATAGGCGATTTGACACTGAAATCACAGACAGGTAGCCGTTTGCTTGCTTTATTATTAGATTCCTCGCATCCTAACAAATCAACTTCAACTTCATTAAATGATCAACATTTTAAAAAAGTAACAAACGCAAAATATAATCAAAGAGAATTATTTTCGAAACGTGCATTGGAAGATATTGATTCGGCGAATTTTTCCGATGGATCCACCACTGCAAAAACCCATTCATTTTATTCATCAAATCATTTTAAGCCAATACCACCTCCAAAACCAAGAAAACTTTCTACATATTTTTATGAAAGTGACGAGAGTTCTGATATAAGGGAAAATTTTCAGACTATGCGAAAAGGAAAAAAATATTTTCATTTTTCTACGGGCAACTTAAATAAAGAAATAGAAAGTGATATATCCTCAATTCAAAATATGCATCGATATTGTAGTGATTTGCGGGATATAAATAAAACGGAAGCTGCTCCACGTAGACCATCTTTACCCAAAGATTTATGTGAACAACAAATGGAATATATATGTCGAAAAGAAAAAGAAATAGATGAAGAGATTCGTCGACTAGAACAAGAAAAAATTAGAAGTTCTCGTAATAAAGGGCCACGAGCTCCTATGATAACAGATAAAGATGGTAACTATAGTGATGCGTCTAACTATAAAAGCAATATCTTCGTAAATAAAGGTAATATTTTTCCTTCTTCGCACAATTATGGAAACACAGAAAAAAATAGAATCTCTTCTTTATTTAGTAGCAGCCAAGAAGAGTTACTTAGGGAAAAAATGTATTCAGAATATGTGAATCAAATGGCTGAAAGAGAACAAAGAAAACAACATAAAGTTATTAAAGTCACTAAGACTAGTGACAATAACATATCGAAGAGCATGCCAGTTTTAGAAAATTTTGATTCTAAAGTGAATAATCGTATAGAGGAAGAATTTATAACAAAAGCTAGAGAACGATGGTATAAATTAGGAATAAGAGATCCTGAGAGTGAAGACGAAAGAGAAAACGGTAAAAATGTGTATAGGGAACCAAAGATAATAGAGCACAAAATAAAAGTGATTGAAGCAGGAGAAGAAAAAGATGTTAAGAAATTGCCAAGCCATATACAGGAGTTTGTGAAATTTACTGTTAGTGATAAAGACAACGATAAAGGTGACACTGGTGAGTCGGATACTAGACAGCCATCTTCGCATGTTGTGGTATTTTGTGCAGTGTTTATCTTAGTAATAAGTGTTGGAAAAATTATTTTACGACTCTTACGAAATAAGTGATGTTTACTAATTTATAAAAACTAAGCTTTTGTTGTTTTGTTATTGTTGTATGTGGACTGCATGTTTTTTTTAAATACTCAAAAAATTATACTAAATAATTATTATCAATACAAGTGAACAATGCTGAAAGGTAAGTCGTCAACCTCGAATATTTTATGTTTTTAAATAAGTACGTGACGCTTAACTTTATCATCACGTCTATTTATATAATATCTATTTGATGTTAGAGAACGAAAATTTATAATACCGAGAAAAGTTAATTATTCTTAACATACCGTTAAGTTTTTAAATTAATTATATACTTATTGCTTTATCATTCTCTACAACAACAATAAAGAGGAAAGAAGTACAGAAAACAATATATTTTAGAATACTTATTGTTGATTTTAATAATAATTACTGCAACTATCTTATATTTTTTAGCATTATGAACAAAGTAATCACTTATGACTCATTTGTAAAAATATATATTCTGATATAAAACTGCAAAATTGCCATATGCAATATGGCAATTTTGTATATTTGCCAATAAATATTTCCATAATGTGGATGTGAGATATATAGATTTTTCGACTTTATAATAAAATTTTACTTTGTAATTTTGTTTGACGTTCGTTTACCAGATTTTATAGTAAGAGAAACTAAGAACCAAGTGCGTCGTCCGTGAAAATATTTGGATCGTCTAAATCGGTACTAAATGGCCTTTGATGACTCAAACCCGCGAACTCATTCCTGTGATTTGTTTCGCACGCCCTTACGTAGCTTTGTTCTTTGGAAATGTATGATTATCACGTATATAATCTATTATATATCTTTTATTTTATTAAAACTATAAATAAATCAATTTTAAAAACATTTCTTGTATATTGTTGTTCATATTTAATTAACTTTTTGGTATAAAGAAATTATTCCATTAAAGGATTAATTAATTAGAACTTGGTTATTGTCCTTCTTAATGAAATTTTATAATATGGACATGTACCTACTCACGCTGTATATGATGCGGATCGTTGTATCAATTACGCAGGGAATGTGATGGAATTTCAATTAACGCGCGAATAATATCTGCTTTACGTGATAAACACATGATGCAATTTTATCAGCAAAATAAAGCAAAGACCAGCAAAATGAAGGTTCATAGACTTGTTGTTTCTGTTTGATTCAGCTTTAAATGTGCAAACACAAAACTATGTTTAATAATTTATATTTAATGATTTGTTGATTATTTGATCTATATTATACAAGCGACCCACATGGCTTCGGCCGCTTGAACTTATTGTTATAATATATAAGCTATATTACTGTTAAGTTTCATCTTAATCCGTTCAGTAGTGTTTGCTTGGAAGTGGAAGAAATATCCATGCTCACAAGCATTCACATCTATGATATTAGTAGGATTATGAATAACCCAATGGGAAATGTTGTTTAATCTTACCAAGTGAAGTCCCTCAGAGTATAAACATCCTATGCAGTAGTGGTCAAACCACTGAACTAATATTCTATACTAGTTAAAGACACTAATATATCTTTTATCTGATATCTATCCTATATCAGTCAAGGTTCAGTTTTGACTTCGGCCAATTTCGGCCAAAAACCTTAGTTTCGGCCATAGTTTCGGTTTCCAAATGTCACTGTCCTAATATTCTATACTAGTTCTAGAAAATATATTTGTAATTGAACTAAAATATCTATTGTCTAATGTCCTATATCAGTAAAGGAATATTTTGTTTGTAAGATTTTGAATCGCAATTGAGCAGTGACCAGCTATAAATAAAGATTGTTGCATACTTGTTGGCAAGTAGGTGTTACTTTCCTGGCGCTTCATTCACTCGTAAAGATCGCGTTTGCAACGGATAAATAGGTCTTGCTAAATTAGAAGATAGCTTCATAGATATACTTCCTTTAACGTCAACAATGCAGACAACCTCAATTACACTTTTAAATCTTCAGCTTTACGCTGTATCCCGCACACTGCAGGGTAGGCAGAGGGAACCTAGTGTTAAGACACTCCGTTCCCCACTTTCTGCCGACTTCTGGAGGCATTGCATGTTGAGTAGCAGAACTCAACGCCGCGCTTGCCCTTGACACTAGAGCGAAGAAATGGAAATATAAGTTTAAGTAAATAGTATAATTATTAATTATATAATCTCCTCGGGTGGGTGTCGAACCCATAACCAGTCGGTTTTACAGTCACACTTTGTGCCCCTGCACTACGACTGGCAATTTTAAATGTTTATTGTATACACAACTATTATTATTCATTAATATTTTCATTTCTTCGTTCTGGCACCAATGCAAGACTTCGGCGTTGAGTTCCGCCAATCAACACGTAATGCCTCGAAAAATTCGGCGGAATGTAAGGAACGGAGTGTCTCAACACTAGGTTCTCTCTTCCTACCTTTATTTTTGTGTGTGACAGCGTAAAGCTGAAAAAGAGATGCTAGATACTCAATTTAATGTCGCAGTGTTATTAATATAGCAATGTAATAAGTTTTAGATATAAAAATATATTGTAGCAATTTATATGTGACGTGTCTAAATCTGCAGACATGCTGGTATTGGTTCAAATTCCACTTAGTAATTTATATTTAGAATATTAATGTATACGAGTATTTGCTGCTACGATGATGAAAAGAAGGGTTAATATGTATATTGTGATTCTAGCCATTGCAGCACTGCTAAAAAGTATCTGAAACAGAAATATTTTAAAGTAAAATATATATGTTATTAATTATTAACTATAATAATTAAATGCGGTCAACATTTATCTTGGCACAGTTGGGCTTGGAAATACTATAAAACTGCACTGTAAGCGCTTGCTTTATATTCGATTACCATTGGGCGATATGTTTTAAATATGTTCTTTGATCTTTTAATACAAAATCTGGGGTTAATTTCCACCATCTCACTTTAAACTTTTATTCAAACACACTACTTCGAATATAAATTTATATTTCCATTTCTTCGCTCGGTTCTCGACAACATGCCCGGCGTTAAGCTCTGCCATTCAACACGCAATGCCTCCAGGATTCGACAGAAAGTGGGGAACGAAATGTTTTAACACTAGGTTTCCTCTGCCTACCCTGCTATGTGCGGGATACAGCGTGAAGCTGACTTCGAATATAACTGAACTTTTGATAAGAACGAACTACATAAATATATACTGTAGCATGATATTTTACTGAAAGTAAGTATCAGGTTTATTTCCTTCTGAATTCTAATTGGGGGATGTCTTTTTATGGCAAACTTTATTAGCCGTGGCAGAAGGGGCATTAAATAATAAAACTGAAGTTGAAATAAAGGTGTCACTTTACTTCATACTGTTCCTTATTGTACATAATATGTACATATACTTATATACTTAATCGAACAATCGAAAACATAACATTTTAATACTTAGTTAGACTTTGACTGGTAATTTTTTTGGACTTTGAGACCGACTCAGACCAAAAGTTTCACTAGTCAAACCTAGAAACGCCTGAGCATTGAGGTTTGACTATAACATACGTACAGTTCTTATAAATTATTAATTTATCGTGAATAAATTAACCTTAAAAGATAATTTATTTACTTAACCAACAACAAAAGTATGTTTAATTAATTTTTAAACATTTTTTTAAAGTGTTATTCCACACTTAGGAAAGAAAAATATTTATTTAGAAAATGTATAAAAAAATGAACGTAGCGGGACTCGAACCCGCGCCACCTGGAAACCGATCAGGTAATCTGTCCATACCTTCAAATTTTTAAACGTTTAGTAAACGTAAGTATAAAAATAAGTAAATATATTATTCATTAAAAGAATAAGTAAATATATCATTTATTTATTATCAGAAATTAATTCAAAATCTATTTCTGTCATATATATATATTTATATATATACATATAACAAAATTGTGACTGATCTGTACATGGAAGATATGTGAGAAAATAAAAAACTGGGGACAGTAATCACTGTAATAGAACCGCATTTCTTTTAAACTTTTTGACTATTTGTCCATATTAACACAAGGACTAACATTCCTACTATAGCTTTCAAATAACGTTAATGTATTTAAAGTACAAATATAAGTATTTCACATTTGCCTTGACATTTAGTATCTAACATTGTCAACGACATACGACATATCTGACTATATTATACCATATTACACTCACATGCTATTAATATATGCATATAATAAATGACCTTTGAAAAAATAGAAAGCCCTCTATCAATAGACAATTTAAATGCCAGCATAGATAAACATAAATATGTTTAAATATTAACAAAGAAAAATGGAATGTAATATACATAAGTGATCTTAAACACATTTAAAAATGTGGCTTTTTAAATATTAATAGTCGAGTCCCTCGACTAACATCATGTACATTACATCAACAAAATAATAATATATATTTATTATTATATACAGGGTGGAAGAGGCAGCGCTCCATTTACGGAAACAGCATATAGGGTAAAATACTTCAAACCTATACCTAAAGAAATTAATCAAGATGCCTTAACAGTTTGGACGTAGGATTTTTTTTTCATTACAAGATTTTTATCCATACCTGTATTTCGTGTGACGCGATTACGTATAGATCCCAATAACATAAACACTTACTACTACAAAAATACTACTAAAGGTTAAACAACTTTGAACTTTATCACCAATACCTACGACTCGATTTCGAAATGAGCCGTGTGCGGCGGTGTTCTTTTGATAGGTTTATGTGTGTGTGCGTCGTCCTTACAAATGGCGTTTTATTTTAAAATGACAATTTTATTATTTAATTTGTTTGAAAAAATAACTTTTTCATTTTTTGGAAATTTATTTTTTTCTGATTTATATTAGGCTTTTATAGTTAAAACTGTGGTTTCGCTTAAAGTGGTGCTTACACTTCCACCCTGTATAAACTATAATAATAAATATATATAACTTATTATATATAAACCTTATTTTGTAAATATTTCTTATCCTTATCTAATTGACTAGGCGAAAAGAGAATTCATTCATTTTGCCTTTTAAGCAACACTTGTAATAATATTATTTTTATAATATCACTCATTTGATGCAACAATGACGAAATTGCACTTCTTAAAAACAAGTCTTAAATATAACAATGTATGTAGGAAGAATATTTATAAATTTAGATTAAGTTTTAATTGTTAATTTATTTTTATTGCAGCAACATTTCAAATAAGATATATGTACAGAATGCATAACATATAGTCATATGCTATGCTATAAACTACCAAATAAAAAGAATATCTACCGAGAGGAATTGTAAAAAGGTTGTATTAGTCATTTTGCTGCAGCCAAAATTATATAGTGGCAAGTAGTTAAGGATACGTACAATCAAGTGTTTACAAGTTCAAAATTTGCAATAAATTACTTATTACTTTAAATATTTGTTTATCCAATAAATATTTATTTGATGTAGAGGTCAATCGTCGTGCAGGGGCACAAGTGTGTGTGTGTTAACGAAAGTAGTGGATTCGATCCCCATTCAAGGAAATTAATATATGTATTAGTTATACAGCGAGATTATTTTTATAAGTTTCTAAGACAGTAATTTTCTTTCCTGAGTGTGGAATAACATTTTAAAAATGTTAAAAATATGAATTATTGTTTCTTATTTTTTTCATTATTATCATGGCAAGGCTAGAACATAGCGTTCAATTCCGCCACTTAACTTTTCCTCCAGAATTCGAAAAGTGGGGTACGGAATGTCTTAACACTAAGTTACTCTACTCCCCCCTTTGCCTACCCCGTTGAGTACGGGATATATATAGCTTTGTGGCAAATACAATGCCGTTTACTTAGGAGTATTATATTAATAAACTTTCCACGAGGCTAATCATATAAGCGGCTCTGTATACAATCCACCGTATCGGGGTCTACAAAAGAGTGAATGTTAAAGAGCCCGCAGGCGCGCCGGAACTGATTTGACTGCGGAAGTGACGTCACGTGGGGTCGGGGCCACTCACACTAAAAGCAGACACTAGCGGGACAATGTCTAAACTCTAAATGATGGCTGTTTCACTGATACACATAATAATAACTAAAACATCGTTTATTCTGTTTTTTTTTTCTTATAGTCAGTTTTATATTATAATTCTTCTGTGAACTTACTTAAGTATTTTTGGTAGAGGATATAATATTATTAATGAATATTTTATGTGTCAATATGCCGCAACAAAACATTTGACAGTAACAGGTTCAATGCCCATGGAGCAGTAAGTTTTAGAACGTAGGTTCTGCGATTATCTTGAAATAAATCAGCTTCACGCTGTATCCCGCACACTTCAGGGTAGGCATAGGGAACCTAGTGTTAAGATACTCCATTCCCCACTTTCTACCGAATTCTGGAGGCATTGCGTGTTGAGTGGCAGAACTCAACGCCACGCTTGTCCTCGACACCAGAGCGATGAAATGGAAATATAAATTTAAGTAAATATTTCATCTCCTCGAGTGGGGATCGAACCCACAACCAGTCGGTTTTACAGTCACACTTTGTGCCACTGCGCCACAACTGGCCACTAATATAATAAATACATTAAATAATGTATTAATTTAATAAGATAAAGTATGTTCATTCTTACATACTAAATTAACGCACTTCTTATAGAAATATGTACAACGTAGCCATTGCTTTCGTGCAAATGGGCTCTACCTGAACAATTATTTTTAATTGCACGAACCATAGTCTCACTTCTCCGTTTTATTTTAATGGTGCGAACAGTGTTATAGTACCTATAAACAGGCGATAAAAATTCTATAAGTTATTCAAGTACATTTTAAATGCTTAGTATGTATGAAACAACTTTATATACAACAATTACTTTATATGTATGATCATTTATTTATATATAGCTGTAATCATCTCTTGTTTTTGATATTTCTAAGACATTTTTCGTGTTTTTTTAATGTTGGTTGATTTATTTAAAAGTTTACTTTTATGAAGATTAAGAATAGGAGATATTTTCTCGTTGTAACAAAATAATTTTAACTCCTTTCTGATAAGTTTAAGACTAGTTACGCAACAAATTTCGTATGATAAAGAAATATTAGTCAACTAATTTGTTCAATAATCATTTTAATTTGAGGCCAGTGAGTAAAACCGACTGGTTGTGGGTTCGATACCTACTCGAGGAGATGAAATATTTACTTAAATTTATATTTCCATTTTCTTCGCTCTGGTGTCGAGGTTAAGCGCGGCGTTAAGTTCTGCCACTCTACACGCAATGCCTCCAGAATTCAGCAGAAAGTGGGGAAGGGAGTGTTTTAATACTTGGTTCCCTCTGCCCACCCTGCTATATGCGGGATATAACGTGAAGCTGATTTATTTATCTTTGTTAATTTAGGTTCATATTCACGTAAATATATCATTCGGTGTATCATTCTTGTCATATTGTCTAGAGAAACGTATTTATCTTCTTTTCGCGACATAATATTGTCATGAAAATGTGGTGTAAGTATGTTTGTATGATCATGACGCATCTTTGCCAGAATGCCTACTATTGTTTTACAAAAGAAAAATATTTTCAATTATAACAATACGTTATGTTCAGCATATTGTCGAAAATCTAAATGTTGTTATATACTATTTAAATATCACGAAGACGACTGCTATCTATATAAATAGAAAGGCGTAAGATATAAACTGTATCTATCTACATTATTATTCCTTTTAAAAGATTAATGATTACTGTTTTTAAATATAGATCCCGCTCATAACAAAGTACAGCAAAGATAAATAAATAATAATGAATTCCCCCGAATGGGAATCGAACCCACAACTGTGACTACGTGTGACTCTAAACGTCGCGCTTACAATCACACGATTGTGCCACTGCGCCACGTCGGCTTCACTTTCTTCCGTATTAAAAGAATACATAAATATTGATTCTGATGTAAATATTAACTTCTATATTTTAGTGCCATCTATCGGTATAATGGATAAAATAAAATATTTATGCAGTAGATCGTCACGAGGTGTCTCTTCTTTGTAAGTTTAGAAGCCATTGCACAATATCCGTTTGGCGCAAGATACAGATAAATATAATTTTAGCGTGTCTGGCATTGGTAGTATTATAAGATAACTAGTGATATTTATTATTAAGAATATATTATTATATTATATTATCTTGAAAAATAATAACTAAAATGCTATTAAATGCTAGTAAGCCTCGCCCACCGAGGGTTCCGTATGAACTTTAGGATGGCATATCAACGGGAAGTACAATTTATACAAGTTGACAAAGAAAGAAAAAGAGAAAGAGTTCGCAGGTGTATGCACTCATTTTCTAAGAAATCAACTTCAATTATACTTTCACTTTGGATTTTTTTCTTTACTTAAATTGTAAGTTTTCAAATTGTGCCAAATTTCATAATTAGTAGGTCTACGAGAATATATGATAAAAAAATAATAAGATACTTGTACGCAATCAAAAGGTACGAGTATATATGCGTCGTTTTTACTATTTTGATTTTTTACTGTGTAGAGACCGCAGACCTGAATATGTGATATAACATTTAGTTTGATTCTAGATGTATCAATCGCGATCGCGATCTCGAGACAAATGATCTTGACAGACGGATATCAAAGTGATCCTATAAAGGTTTTTCCTTTTGAGGCAGGGAACCCTAAAAAGGACAATAATTATAGAATCAGAATCAGAGCTCATAGTCTTATATTTTCCTTTTTATCACATTTTCAGAAAATAAAAAAAATCTGAAAATTTAAGTCACGTTATGCAAAGTTAATCAATTTATGATTAGAAAATTAATAGGACCAACTGGTATAGCTTTATAGCCTTTTATATTAAATTGATAAGCCATCGTGAATGATCGTTCCATTACAAATATTGTAAATCGATCATCCTCTATAGTATCTAAAAATATTTTCAACGAAAAAAGAATACAGCAATGCGTAACATTAAATAGGATTGTAGTCCTTTCTGTAGGTCGTATTATGAGTTATAATAGTTTACAAAAACTACCCAATATGGATATGTATCAGTTGATACGGTATTGCGTATGTCAAAAAAATAAATTCATACAGAATAAAAATTATAAAACATAGTGATGTTAAAAAATATGATATTTTTTATTGCATAAACATTCAATTCAGGCAAGTCGTGGCGCAAAGATACAGAAGTGTAACCGTAAGCGCGGCCGGTTGTGGGTCCAAACGTCGATTCCCGAAACGAGGTGTTGAGTTCCGTCACAAGCAATCCTCCAGAATTCAACCGGAAGTGGCGAGTGTAGTGTCTTAACACAAAGGTAGCCTCTGCCTTTTTGCTACATGCGGGATACAACGTGAAGCTGAAAAAATATACAGGGTGGATGTGTCAGCGCTACTTTTACGGGAACAACATATAGGGTAAAATATTTTAAACCCATACCTAAAGAAATTAATCAAGATACCTGAACAGTTTAGACGTTGGATTTTTTTTTCATTTCACGATGATTATCCATATCTGTATTTCGTGTGACGTAGTTACGAATTAGATTAGATACGAATAACGTAAACACATACTACTACAAAAATACTACTACAGGTTAAGCAACTTTGAATTTTGCCGCCAATACCTACGACTCGATTTCGGAATGAGGCGTACGCGGCGGTTTCCCTTTGATAGGTTTATATGTGCGTGCGTCGTTCTTGACAAATGGCGTTTTATATTACAACAATAATTTTATTATTTATTTTGTTTGAAAAAATCACTTTTTTATTTTTGGGATTTTTTAAAATTGTATTAGTCTTTTATAGAGTAGTTACAACTGTGATTTCATTTAAGGTGGTGCTGACGCTTCCACCCTGTATACATTAAAAATATAATAACCTTTATAAGTATTTATATGCAAAATATGTACGTCTATATCAGAACTCTATGTATACTTATATTTGCAAAATACAGCATAAAAATGGATGCTGCTGTAATATAGGAAGGCTTAATTCGGATAAAAAAAACTTTCTTAGAAGCTGTAAAAACAGAAAATAAAAATCATTTTTACGTTATAAATTTAGGGAAAGTAATTTCAGGGCGCTGGTATTATATAAAGAGATATTAAACTGTTGTAAAAATATATTTCTTCTATTCAAATTTCTTTTGTTTTCAAGTTGTATATACCTAAGTGTTCTTATTGCACTCGCTTTCTAAAAGTAAGCACTTGGCTGGGTGGGTAAAGTTAAATGACATTTGTTTCAATATAATGAATTCTTCGTCTCGTATAGACCATCGGAGGGCAGTTGTTGCGGCTGCATGAAAATAAATTTCGCCAACAAGCAATTTGTACTTAAATACTTAAATAAAAAAACAACAATGTTTTTCGCCATTTGAGAACATTTACACCTACCACTTTTAAAATATTAAAAAAATATATTATCAATTGAGTAATTTTGTCTTTTAAATACATTTTTAGAGGCCAGTTGTGGCGCAGCGGCACGAAGTGTGACTGCAAAACGGATTGGTTGTGGGTTCGATCCCCACTCGAGGAGGTGAAATATTTACTTAAATTTATATTTCCATTTTTTCGCTCTGGTGTCGAGGTCTCTGGTGTCTGGTGTCAACACGCAATGCCAAAATTCAGCAAAAAGTGGGGAACGGAAGTGTCTTAACACTAGGTTCCCTCTGCCTACCCTGCTGTGTGCGGGATACAGCGTGAAGCTGCTTTATTTTTTTGATTTTAAATACATTTTAGTTGAGAATAAGACTTTATCACTTACAGACATAAATACAATATTTTAGCAACATTTACACAAAATGAATATTTTGATTGAGAACTACACGGAAACTTGGTCTTAGTGATAAGTCATGTCAGTCGCAATTCATAGCTGGATGTAGGGCCGTGGGAATCTGCAATGGGTAAGATTAATTAAAGTTGCGGCTAAATTAATAGCGGCTGAGCTTGTCCGTTGCCCGTTGCCCAGATTTAGTTGAATAAGGTTCCTTCAGGTATAGAGTAAACTGAATGAAAATAAATCTGTATTGATAATGCAATCTGAATAAAACAAGCAATAATTAAAAAATATATATATATTTTTTTAATATTTAAAAAAGAATTAATTTAACTTGGCTTGACAAACTTTAAGGAGTATCTAAGCATTAGTTAATCACAATTTTTTTTATTAGAAATATCTGTTGACTTGAAAAAATTTGAATTTTGTAAATTTATTTATATTTTTTATATATTAACATAATAATTTATATAAACATAAACATTTTTCCAAAACCTTTCTGTAATCATAATTACATTAGATGCCCTCCACGCTTCTCATGTCACGCTCATATATTTTAAAGCGACCCCTTTAGCATTAAAAACATAATGATAAATGGTGTTGTACGATAATATAACGCGCTGTGAATGTTTTTAAGAAATTATTATTATTAATTTTAAGCTTTACATTTTATTTAAAGTTTTTTTTTACTTATGAATATTAAAAAATACGAGTCACATGTATAATATATTTATGCATACATTCAATAATATGTTTACACTATCACTTCCTGTATATTAAAATAAATATTATTACACTTTTTGTCATATATTAATTTTCATATATTTTTGTTTAAATTCTGGTCAGTCAAAGTGAAGCAAAGGTTTGTTCTAACACAATGGAAACGAAATGTTTTCTACTGCATTTTAGCTGAAAACTATATTTTTGTATTACTTTGTTTTAAGTTCAGTTTTGTGGTGATTACTACTAATACTATTTTTTTACTGTTCGTAAATCTTAATACAAAATAAAAAGCAAGTTTAAACTTGAATACAAAAACGTAGTTGTTTGATCTAAATACAATTACTTTGCATAAATCTTTGAATAATTTAGATTTGAATGTCAAATATACATACGTATGTGTTCCTCAGTAAATACACTGTGGAATATCGATCACAAATACAGTAACGATTTAAATGTTAAAATAACCTTAAAAAAAAATACGCATATTATAAAATAAATTAATTTTCACTAAGGTTAAACTAAGTAGTCGCACTCAGCAAGATTTGTAGTAGCGGCACTTGAAAAACTAATTTAGAGCTCCAGAAAAATTAGTTGATCCCAGAGTTAAAAGAAGGAAAATGCAAATGAATAATTGCTTTAGGATTTAATTACTCGTATTTTTCAATATTCTTATTTTACCATACTGTACAAAGATTCGATCATATGAATAATATATATACTTTTTTATCTTTACATCTTTTGCAAGGGAGCTTATGAGATAGAGCCCAATTCCCTAATGTCATTTACATTTTTTATTTTCTATTAATTTGACATTTTATACGACGGTATGTAGAACTCTGGAAATAACTATATTATAATTCTAAGTTATAAAGTTAAAACACTAAAATATAATTTAAAATATCAACACCATAACCATTTTCTATATTGCACAATAAGACACAAAATAACTATAATACCACGTGGTCATAGCCTTTTGTCACGTAGAGATTATAGCTCCAAATCCTATATGCAATATATATACACGCATTGTCAGTAAATTAAGGCATTATTCCAACCTGGTAAACATCAATATGGTGTTAATTTCTGTCACTATGAGAGACTAATGTAGAGTAGATGGAATGATTCCATTTTGTATACATGCAGCAGACATATAGCGTGTTTGTTCTTTTTCTAGCCTCACGCTGTATCCCGCACATAGAAGGATAGGCAGAGGGAACCTGGGAGAGGGAACTTTTAGAGTTAAGAGACATCGTTCCTAATAAAACACTTTGTTCCTTACTTTCCGTCGAGTTGTTCGGGTATTGAGTGTGATGGAACTCAACGTCACGTTTTGTCTCGTTACCAGAGCGAGGAAATGATAATATTGAATATTTCATTTCTTCGAATGGAAATCGAACCCACCACCGTCCTCACACACTTTTGTTCCTGTGCCACCACGTCACCTTAGTTGTATGAGTATAATAGAGTAAATTATTTGTTATATCTTGATGCATTTCTATTAACAAAGGAGGGAAAAAAAAAAATAATATTCACAGTAAACATAGAACCCACGACTAACATGTAAATTTTGATTTATGATACAAACTATATAATAATTTACTATTTAATCATAAACATGGTTTTTTTTCTCATAATCAACACTTTAAGTACTTCAATAGGATCTTTATATTTCTCTTCATAATAATATGATCTCGTAGAGCCAAGTGTAAAGATAATCTGTAATACAACCTGTTAGCTCAAGGATGAATAGCTGTGGGTTGAGCGTTGCTTGTTTTATTATTATTATTTTACTCTGTGGATAGGAGTGTGAATTGAGGTCAAGAGGTCGGCTTGACACTTCATAATTTATATTACTTGTAATGGGTCAGATGTTAAGGATTCGTCATACGTAAATGTATAATGGTCCTTGAAACAATTTGTGCTTTATATATTAAAATAAAATCAGCTTCACGCTGTATCCCGCACACAGCAGGGTAGGCAGAGGGAACCTAGTGTTAAGACACTCCGTTCCCCACTTTCTACCGAATTCTGGAAATATTGCTTGTTGAATGGAAGAACTCAACGCCGCGCTTACCCTCGACACCAGAGCGAAGAAATGGAAATATAAATTTAAGTAAATATTTCATCTCCTCGAGTGGGGATCGAACCCACAACCAGTCGGTTTTATAGTCACACTTCGTACCGTCGCGCAACGACTGGCCTCAACAACTGTTTTATATATTTTTGTCGTTAAAAGCTAGAAATAATTTAAGTTGCTTTAAACTCTTCACTCTATGTCCATTATATAGAAATTGCGTAAAAAATTATAAAACTCTACGTTGAGCTTCGTCTAAGCAAGCAAGGAAAATAACATATATAATTTTTATATTTTTTATTATAAACGAATTAATACCATAACAATTAATTTAGATGCTTCCTATCTCTTTAATATTGTAATAGTTTTTATTAAAATATTCTTCTACAAGAGTAGATATTAAAATATGGCTCTATAAAACCTAAAAGTTGTCCTAATTGTTTATCATTGAAATATAATCATTAAAGCAAATGGAATGATTTTTGAAGTAAAAAATAAAAGATTATTATATCGTTTTTCTTACTATTTAAGCAACTAAAATAGTTTCATTTTAATTATTTTATGTATTTATATATTACTGATTCAAAATACATTTTACATAAAATATTTAAAAAAACCTAAATGGGATTTGAATTCGCAATAATCAAAACACACGTTCCAAATGCATCCCAATTTTATTATTTCCCACTTAGAATTTCTAGAAACGTATAAACAACCAGATTATAGTTTATATCGAGATATTTTCTAACTATTTATTTTCGACGTTTCCTGTTTCAACGGACGACGTGCAAATTTAAGGGCATCGAGAATGAACGGAAATAAAAATAGAAATACGTGTAATATTATTCGGCGACCCACTATTTATGTTTCGTACCTACGTTTTTTATAGAATATCCTATTATAGTTATATATTATAGTAAAAGTGTTATATATAAAACACAAATACTTAAAAAAAACTACTATCTTATCAATATCTCTACATATAACTCATTAATCATTCAAAATAAATAACCACGATTAATTTCTCACAATCAAAATGTTATGAAAAGGATAATAGTAGAGCGGGTAGAATTTTTCATTATACAATACAATATAATAGAGCTGCGCTACAGTTTCCATTGTTTTCCATTTTCCTTGGGGTAACAGTATCGCGTCGTTCGACGTTATCAATGGTAGACTCATCAGTAGCCCCGCGATCGTCATATACGGAGCACGCACGTCGCCGACTCTATTTTTCCGCGAATTTTCTTCGTGTCTCCACTCTACAATGTCGATCTGACGTTATTTTTTACTCTATAATAATAAAATTAAGATTATAGTGAATGTATGGGTTTTATAATATTTATGTTTAGTTGAGAAGTGCTGGATCAACCCCGTGTGTGTACACGTGAACGGATTACAGAATAGGATATTGTTTTAATTGAGTAAGTATTGATACCTGTAATATTTGAATTAAGCTATTAAAGCAAATAATAAAGATATTCGGTTAACTTATCTACGTATGAGTATGTCGAAGATCGTAATTCGTTTATCTCTTATCATTCTATTGTGATTTTTAAATTACATATGTATATATGTATGAAGGTATATCTGGTATATGTTTCAATTCTTCTATTCTTATTGTTTTAAATGAAGGCGACGCTATACGAAAAAAATTAAAAATATATAGGTATATTTTCTCTTATGTAAAATAAGTCTTTTCGTTTTATTTCATTCTTTACCGTTTCTTACTTTTACCTGTACCTTTTATTGTGCCATTAAATGGTGTTTTATTAAAAAGAAAACTTAATACAGTAAATTTTAAGATACAATAAATTCTTAAATAATTAAGATATTTTACCTTGATTTTGCTCTAGGTATTATATTTAAAGACGTTATCGCTATTAGTAATTGAATATTTTACATAATAAGATTATATTTTAGTTTGTTTTTATTCTTAAAGGTAAACATCTAAAATTGGTAAATTATGTTTAAATAAACTCTTTTTGTTCAACTTTTTGAGGATTAAAATATTAATTATATCAAATAGAAAATATCTATTACACTTTTAAAGTTACCTAGTTTACAAAGAACTATTAAAATAACATATTTTATACAACATAAACGTATAAGGTAAACCAGACATAATGTAATTCAACTGTTATTGCATTCTAAAATAAGATTACATCTCGCAACATCATACCTAAATGCCTTAGAGTGTCATCACCGCAATATTGAAGAGCCACTATCCTCCATATCGCCCGTGCGCTTGCTATGTAATGTAATATGTTTACAAACAAATATTTGTTAAGAAATAAGGAAATTTAATTTATTTGATTGTATTATTTCTATTTTTTGTTTTATTTCTTGGACGTTTTATCAACTGGAACCATTTCAATGACATTTTCTTCAGTGTTCGTGCATTAAGTATGACCGCGTTTCCCGTTTTCTTTGGTTAATTTGAATAGGCAATTTGAAATTGATAGTTATGTCAAAATATTTATATTTACCATTACTGAGTTCTGTTTATCTATAGGATCTTGTTGAATACCTAGCACGAAACATCACTAAAATATAAAGAAAATAGAGAGAAAAACGACACATCCTATCTATAAAAAATAAGAAAACTAAACAAATTAAATTTTATGCTACCAATCAGACAGTGTCAGGGTACTTACATAGTGTAATATATAATATTGTCTGGGAATATCATATCGCGAGATGAAGCGTAAGGTTTGACATTCTAATTTCACGATACACCTCGAAGAAATATTATTCGGAACACATGTATAGACATTATTTATATTCTTACGTCGTGACAGGTGATCTTATAAACGTAGTAGATACCTTTTGTACTCTGTGGCTTATATAGATAATCAATTTATTTTACAAAATCAAATCAAAATTAAATCAGCTTCACGTTGTATCCCGCGCACAGCAGGGTAAGCAGAGGGAACCTAGTGTTAAGACACTCCATTCCCCACTTTTACGCCGAGTTCTGGAGGCATTGCGTGTTGAGTGGCGGAACTCAACGCCGCGCTTTGCCTCGACAGCAGAGCGAAGAAATGAAAGTAAATAAATATTTCATTTCCTCGAGTGGGGATCGAACCCACAACCAGTCGATTTTACAGTCACTTTGTGGCCCTGCGCCACGACTGGCCTCACTGGTGTTTTACGTAAGTGTAAAACTATAATAATATATTGACGCGTATATATTGATATAGTTGTAAATCATTAAATAATAGCATAGTTGTGGTTTTGATTCATAGTTACGGAAAATTTGAAAAATAAGAAACATTACGTTTTCCCAGTATGATTAACAAGCTACGGAAAAGGTCTTTTAAATGTCTCCTTTCTACAATTGCACCTACTACAAGCAATGCATGTGATATAAAAAAAAATATAAACTTTTAACCTAAATATCTTTCATCAATAATTTTCATGAATTGCTTATTGCTTAGAATAACAGTACGTATATCATTTGTTGAAGGGAATTAAATATATTTAATTATACGTCCTATATAAATTATACATTCTAGATTATACGTCACCGGTCATTGCTGGTATTAAAATAATATTATGTTTTAACGAAGTAATACTATTTTCTAGGTTTGGTTTGGTTCTTTAATTATGGCGTTCTATTTTCTATATTGTAAACATTATTGTTTGATGAAATAGTAGCTTGTCGGTCATCGCTTACTATTATCTAAATAAACAGGACATTAAAATATCAATTAGCATATATGAAAATGTTAAAATAACATCATAAAAAATAATATATTTTTTTAATAAAACATAATAAACTTATAGTTTGCCACTGAACATGCATATCAATATGAGGGGAAAGTATAGAAAGATGAGTAAAATACAGAAAAATTAAACAAACATTAATAATATAAATAAAGAGGTCAGTCGTGACGCAGGAGCACAAAGTGTGACTATAAAACCGACTGGTTGTGGGTACGATCCCACCCGAGGAGATGAAATATTTACTTAAATTTATATTTCCATTTCTTCGTTCTGGTGTCGAGGACAAGCGCAGCGTCGAGTTCTGCCACTCACCACGCAATGCCTCCAGAATTCGGCAGAAAGGGGGGAACGGAGTGTCTTAACACTAGGTTCCCTCTGCCTACCCTGCAGTGTGCGGGATACAGCGGGAAGCTGATTTATTTTATTTATTTAATAATATTATTATTATTTATTATTATTACTAGCGATACTATAATGTCAAAGTAATATAATTTGATTGATAAATTTACATTGTTCTTATTGTTGTTCGGTCTAGTGGACGCAAGGGTGGTGTTGCGTTTACATTTAAATTCGAAGCGGATTTGTGGTCACAGAACCAAACTATCGATTTTAGCACAGCTTTGTAGGATGAAGAGTTTGAATAGATACTTTGATCTAGAATTTAATCCATCTGTACTGTTTTATCCAATATTACTGTGTCGGCAACCATACTTGTAAATACATTATATACCTACTTGAGTTTTGTAAGTTTCAATAAAAAATCTTATTTAAGAATTTTTGTAAGTAATTTTGTGTTTTTAAGAAATATTAACATGTTATTCGATAATATAATTATTTAACGATACCAATATTTTTTTTAAAATTATTTACAATTTATTTCATGACTTATTTGTTCTAGGTCTCCTTCAATATTAAATGTTTCGATAAATTATATTATAAATAATTCAGAACAAAAGGTACAGTAAATATATAAATACGGAATTAGTTTAATAGTAGAAATTAAGTTAATCACGGCCAAATATTCGTAACTTAACATATGATGAAATAAAAAACCAAGATTTATTTTGTCGTTTTATATGTTTGCCACAGATAACTATTCAAAAACGGAAATAAATATTTTTAACTTCACCTTCTTTAGATCGGTTGGTCTCCAATAAAAAAAAATAACTGGCGTGATAATATAGTAATAGATCACATTATATTTTACTATGATAATAACGATGTATAATTAGAATATAAATATTCAAGCAACGGAAACTGAATTATTTTAATTATCATTAACCTAATATATTTTTTTAGAAACCATTACTTTCACTGTTCTAATACACGTCTTTCTTTTATTTTGTTTGATTCTTGTAACTCACATATAACAAGGTAGTTGGTGAAAACTTAGTGCTACGAATTTTCTTTCAACTGATGACTTGCTGAACTCCAAGGTGTCGCTTGTCTTAAACCAAGGAAATGAGAATAATAATTTACACATACATATCTTTTTTAGCATTACTCTTTATTTGGTGCAATGTGATCCCGGCCTAGAATAGGATCATCCTGGTACTGGTGGTTTCGTAAGAGGCGACTAAAGTACGTGTGGTAGAGTCACGTCGCCAGCAATGGCAACACGCATGGGCAGACTTGACAGGCTCCGGCGCCCAATTCACCTAAAAGGCCGGCAACGCACCTGCAGCTCCTCTGGTGTTGCACGGGATCGTGGGCGGCGGTGACCACTTACCATCAGGTGACCCGAACGCTCGTTTGCCTTGTCTTTTCCATAAAAAAAAATATCCCGCAAACTTGGTTAGACAGAGGGAACCTAGTCTAGTAATGCACACAAAGAATTTGAGATATTTTTTGTCAAGTACGTAGAATGTACGAGAACATCGAATATACAACTAATCGTATGCAACCAAATATTATTTCACTCAATCATGAGTCAAATATATAAATCATCTAAAAACTATTAAATTCCAGCTACATGGTTATTACTAGCCTTTGTAACTCAATTTAGCGTTCAACTGCGTTTAGTTAGGTCAAATAACGCGACCTTTTAGTAAATCGTATTAGAGACGCCACTCGGTGTTAGTTATTTGTTTAATAGTTCGAAATGAGTGTTTTAATTGTTAATTCTCTGTATTTTTAGTTCGAAAGGCTAATATTATTACGGAAGTGTAACAGGATAAGAGACTATAGTGTGATGTATATGAGGCCGTCGTGGCGCAGAGGCACAAAAGTGTGACAGTAACGCGACGTTAGTAGATTCGATCCCCACTCGAGGCAATAAATCATTATTGTTTAATATTTTCATCTTCGCCCTGACACCATAACAAAAAGCACGGCGTTAAGTTCCGCCATTCTAATCGCAATGGCCCAAAAAATTCTGTGGAATGTGAGGAACGGAGTGTTCCTTTGTCTACTCTGCTGTATGCGTATCCCGCATCCCGCAGCGTGAAGCTGATTTATTTGTTTTCATCTAATTGTTCATGACGTTGACAAATTGCGCCATAATAACATTAGCTGTCAACTGTTTCATAATAGATAAAAAGTGTTTACACCCACAGTGCAGTGTGGTCAAGACAAGACATGTAGGTCACGGTCTATGACCACGCCCAGAACCCAACTATTAAACCGTCGCTATCGGTAATCCTCCTTCATACCTAATTAGAGATAAACGGCTAAGAATCTACCCAGTTGCTATTAGCATTCTACAGAAGCTGATTACCTTTGCCTTTTAAAGAAATTTAATCAAAGAATACTCGTATATCGTTTAGAGATAAAGTGAATAATTGAATTTCTATTGTGCATTTAATGTTCTTCTTTAATAGGTAGTAAAGTTTCATTGTACCTTTCGAGTTACATTTATTAGTCATGAGATGTAAATAATATATATATATATATATATATATATATATATATATATATATATATATATATATATATATATATATATATATATATATATATATAACTTAAATTAAAAAAAAGTTCATTTTATGTGAATATATATGAATTTGTACGAAGTTTCGTCAATTCAATATCAATTTAAAAGAACTAGATATAGCAAAAAAATATTTCTTCAAAGTTATAAGTGATATGATTTAAAAAAAAAGCATACAATATACTAAAAAATACAAACAAAAAGTAATTTAAACTTTCATTAACTTACAAACATTTCAGAAGTATAAGTATCACGTATCTTCTCTTATATCAGTTGTTGATTCTAACACCTCACTTTGCAAGTTCCTTTGCCGCTAGATGAGACCGGAGCGATTTTCCAATCTTCGTCTCTCCTTTCCACGTCTTGATTAAGAAATGTGAGCGTCTCGTGTCAAAGGTGAACTCTGAGCCCCCATAATTTGTTACACTCCATCGTGATATTTTTTCATTTTGTAATAATAAAATTTTGATATAAGCTCGTTTTTTTATAAACCTATTTGGTGAATAAATTGCTTTATTAATTATAGGTATTTATTAATTTAATTGCACAATTTATTTATATTTATATAAGAATTAATTAATAGCTATTGTGAAAAACGACATTATACAAACAATCAAAATAATTCGCTTTTTGTTTATTTCTATAGAGTATTTGATGTTCAGCTAATGGAAAGGTTTTTAATTATTTTTATGTTCAGCTTGACGCTGTGTCCCGCATATAGCAGAGAAGGCAGAGGGAGCCTAGTGTTATGATACTCCGCCCTCTACTTTCTTCCGAATTTTGGAGGCATTGCGTGTTGTGTAGCGGTACTCAACGCCGCGCTTTGCCTCGACACCTGAGTTAAGAAATGAAAATATAATTAATTATTTATATAATGCAATTTAAGAGAACCCTTCAATCTTGATATTATATCACCTTAATTCATGTACTTTGAGAAGGTGTCAGCTAAAATGTAAAATGACTGTCACCTGACAATTTGTCGGAGGAATCCATTAATAAACCATCCAAGTTTATGGAACGATTAATTAAAGATGTTTTGATATAATAATGTTATATATACTGTCTATTATTAAGAACATAAATCCTGTATAAGTTATATTCATTTTGATTTATATTTAAGCAAACAAGCAAAATCAGTTGAAAACCTATTATTTCAAAATGAAACAATATTTAAGTATACTTAGTGTCTATATGCAATAGTTTATAATATATTAAGTAAAAATAAATTCGATTAGTTTTCTCGTCTATAAAAATGACTAGTCTTAACTTTTCTTAACTTGTCTAAAATCTACATACTCAATTTCAATTTTCGTGTGAGTCCATCAATCTGTAACGAAAGAGTTTTATATACTTATATAAATTTATTATTTAGCATTTTTAATGAGGATTTTCATCTCATTTTCTTGAGGCCAGTCGTGGCGCAGCGGCACAAAGTGTGACTGTAAAACCGACTGGTAGTGGGTTCGATCCCCACTCGAGGAGATAAAATATTTACTTAAATTTATATTTCCATTTCTTCGCTCTGGTGTCGAGGCAAAGCGCGGCAGAGTTCTGCCACTTAACACGCAATGCCTCCAGAATTCGGCAGAAAGTGGGGAACGGAGTGTCTTACACTAGGTTCCCTCTGCCTACCCTGCTGTGTGCGGGATACAGCGTGAAGCTGATCTCATTTTCTTTAGAAAATTAACCAGTCGAAAAATTATACATACAAGATCAAATTCCCAACGGAAATTACCGTCGCAACTCGAAAAGTCGGCTAATCGTTTGATAGTAACTAACTAGCATGAATCATTCATTCATTAGAGTTTAGACCTTTACATGCGTACATTGCGTCAGTATCTGTTATATGATATTTAGTAACATTATTCTAGGAAACCGAGTTGAAATAGAATGATGCATTACGTACTTTACGGAATACATCCATTAGATCTTAAATTTTGGCTGTTTGTTTTCTGATAAATATCATAAAGCTGTTCTGTTTCACGCTGTATTCTACATGTAGTAGGATAGGCAGAGGAACCTAGTGTTAAGACACTCCGCTCCTCACTTTCCGTTGAATTCTGGAGGCATTGTGAGTTAAGTGGCGGAACTCGACGCTGTGCTTTACCTCGACACCAGAGCTAAGAAATAAGAATATTAAATATTTCATTTTCTCGAGTGAGAATCGATCCATAACCTGTCACGTTTACAATTACACATTTGTATGTGATTACAATTTTTTTTAAAATTAAAAGATGATATAGATATATCACAACACAACAAAAACACTATAATAAGATTATTATAGTGTTTTTTTAAATATTGCAGTCATGTTCCTAAATAGGTAGATAATTTTCACGATGCTTTTCTCTTAATGTGAATAACATTTAAATATTTCCCGCAGAGTGGTAATATATCTTTGCAAGATTTAGGTGCCTGACTTGTCGTCTATGGATTACGTTGGATTGCTTTTAGAGATTACGGGATCTCATTCAATATAGATTAGAGCACTTGAACTTAAATGTTTTAGTTTTAATTTTATATTAATTTTTAATTAAATATGCTGGTAAATTATTCCTTTTCTATTGTTCTAAATTCTTTTATATTCTTTAATAGTAGGTTTACCCATTAAAGAAAATTGACAAATAATACATAAGCCAAACCATACTCAAATTTAGCACAACGAAATATAATTTAATATGATTTATCTGTATATACAAATACCTTAGCCAACAAAAAAAAATCATACATTTTAATTTTCTTTCATTAGGAAAATGCACCAATTGCAGATTTCTAACAGAAACTGTGAACATCACAATTTTTACATAAAATACAATCACATAAAATGTGAACACAGATACTCTATAAAAAGAGAGACATAAATCCCATACCCAAATTGGGTGCAGTCATTTCACACACTATAGTCGAGTACAGGATCTGGGCTCTATTTGCTGCGTATGCGCACTCGAGCGTTCCGACGCACCCTTTATTAGTCCCATATTGATGTTCGAATGTTTGATATGTAAATGAGGATTGTAAAGTCTATCAATGGGTACTGTGAAGCGGGTATTAACGTTTACTATCTGTTAAATGAATATCACGAAATTTTAATGAATTTTTAATCAAAATCTATAAATTGTGTTAATTAGTATTGAAATAAATAAATAAATGAATAAATCAGCTTCACGTTGTATCCCGCACAGAGCAGGGTAGGCAGAGGAACCTAGTGTTAAGACACTCCATTCCCCACTTTCTGCCGAATTCTGGAGGCATTGCGTGTTGAGTGGCAGAACTCAACGCCGCGCTTTGCCTCGACACCAGAGCGAAGAAATGGAAATATAAATTTAAGTAAATATTTCATCTCCTCGAGTGTGGGAGTTGAACCCACAACCAGTCGGTTTTACAGCCACACGTTGTGCCGGTGCGCCACGACTGGCCTTCTTTTTATGGCCTTATTATTATTGAAAATTTCAGCATGTTATAGTATATATTAATAATTGTAAATTGTTTCGTTATATTTTTGGCTAAAATATTCTAATGTGATTATTAAGGAGGAGGGCAATCGTGTCAAGTTGTGGGTTCGATTCCCACTCGAAGAATTGAATTATTAAGGTGTCGAGGCAAAGCGCGGCGTTGTATTCCGCCATTTAACACGCAATGCCTCTAGAGTTCAAATTAAACATCAGGTACTTTTATTGTACTGTTTGATTTACTTTAAAGCACAAAATTCACGTGAATTCCAAACCTTTCCTGATAAACGTCTTATTTCCTGTTTGTAGTGAACTCTATTCATAGCTTTGAAACTGAGCATTGATTAGCTTTCGATCACGTTTTTAGTTAATACTGAAATACAAATAATGCTCTTACGTATTTGACATTCAACTAAATTAGTAAGTTAAAATCGGTGCCAAAGATCGTTGCCAAAGACTCTACCTGTTCGACTCATTGGTGTCCTAATTTAACCCTTTAGCAACTTGAAATAGATTTACATTTATATAATAATGTTTAATACTAAAACATCTTTCCAGTCATGGAAAGATATGGAAATAAAGCGTTTAACGAAGCAAATTATCAATAATTTTATCCCTAAATATGGTGAGAAGATACGTAAAAATTAAAATAATAACCAAAAATATTCATATAAAAAATATAATATTATTTGAGAATTACTTATTTTATTTATAAATCCAAGTAAAGACAACAAACGTTTGCCGGTTACCTCGATTAAGACCCATGGAATTTATAAATTATTCATAACATAATCGATTCTACCACGTTCAATCGCGATAATTATAAATTATTATTTACGTTAAAACCTTCACTGAACATGTCATGTCAGGTTTAATGGCTCTACCGTTACTTACTTTTAAATACTTGGAAAATAAACAAATACTTTTATAATTACTAATAAATTATTAGTTGATACTTATTGAGGCCAGTCGTGGCGCAGGGGCACAAAATGTGACTGTAAAACCGACTGCTTGTGGGTTCGATCCCCACTCGAGGAGATTAAATATTTACTTAAATTTAATTTCCATGTCTTCGCTCTGGTGTCGAGGACAAGCGCGGCGTTGAGTTCTGCCACTTAACACGCAATACCTCCAGAATTCGGCAGAAAGTGGGGAACGTAGTGTCTTAACACTAGGTTCCCTCTGCATACCCTGCAGTTTGCGGGATAGAGCGTGAAGCTGATACTTATTAAGACATACTTTTAAAACTATACATTTACCTTGTTTAAAAATTCTGGTTTAGTGACATTTTATGTTGAATGGCTTAATTTAAAAAGGAAAAATTTGTATATTAAATCATTTTAGTTCAATCGACATTACAAAAGCAACAAACCTAAATAATACTAGTAACGTATTAACGATAAGACCGAGAATGAACAATTTACTAATCATATATAATTACTTTAATAATAAAAAATATCACCTTTATAAGAAGCCCTCAATAGCTAAACTATGGAAACATTTTTTAGCGTCACTCTATATTTCGCACATAGTAGAGTAGACAGAGGGAACCTAGTGACCCTCCGTTCCCGTCCGAAAAATTACAAGTGGGAATGGAACCCACAATTTTATTACGTTTAAAGTGACACGCCTATGGCCTACGCCACCACTGGCCTCAACATTATCATTATCATTGAAACAAAAAATACTCATATAATTAATTAAAGTTCTCAAACGTATTTGGATGATAGAGCCTGCTTTGTTATCACAACGTTGTTTCTTTACTCTGACCGGGCAACGGGCTTTCTCTACAATTATTCGGTACACGTTAATTCAATATTTGCTCAGCACCGTCCGGAGTGACGCACGGGCCGAGTGACCCGAATCCTTCACCTTCGACGAAAACGGTGTTTCCTTATCATTAACACTACTGTGTTTGTTTGATATTAGATAGGATAGACTAAATATACTTGTATGATTGTAATACTCTTATCTTTAATGAAAGAAAGTTTAAAATTGGTTTATGCGTTTATTTGCTTTTGTAAACACATTTTTCGCACCTTACGATGTAGATAGAAATAGCTAATAAATGATAACATATTTTAGTAGATTTATATGAGCATTCAATAGAATTTTTTATAAAAATAAATTAGTTGATCTTATATCATTTCATTTTGATTTTTTAAATTTAAATATTAGTTAAGCAATATTTCTAGAAACCTTGGTTTAATAATTTAGTAATGGATCTTTATGTGTGACGAGAAATTTCATAGATTTGATTGTGATTTGCAGAGACCGTGATGATCGCGCCGACATTCAAAGCGCGCTCGTCCTCGCCAGGTACTTACTAGCTTTGACAGAATGTTGTGTTTTCCTCCGAGTGGCCCCTAAATAACTAATATAAATAATAATGTATATATATATTATTATTAATATACTGTATATGTATATTCAAAAATATTTTTCGGATAAAATACATATATATATATATATATATATATATATATATATATATATATATATATATATATAAATATATATATATATATATATATATATATATATATATATATATATATATATATATATATATATATATGTATGAATTTTAAACATTGCTTTTATAATGATAACGATATATCTAAAATATTAATAATTTAAAAAACACCAGGAAATAAATTCAGAAGGACATGGAAATGTCAAGCCATGTGTAAATGACAAAGAATGATAAAATACATTAACATAAGAATAGTTTTAGCCTTCAAATGTATTAGTACATTGTTCGCTATAATTGTTGGAAAAATATATAAAATACGGTTTTAGAAAACGTATGAAAATTTTGGGCGTAGCGGATTTGAACCCACACTTCTTGGACAGACTGCCCTATTCAAGAGGTGTGGTTTCAAAATTTTTATACATTTTCTGTAAAAATATTTTTTATCCTAAGTTTTTCGAATATGGGAAATTTTTAAATATCATTTATTTCAAAGTGAAACCAACAAATGAACCAAATTTCTTAAATGAATTAAAATTATTTGCTTAATTTGGAAGTTCTACCTATAGTTTGTTTGCTATCTAATATACGAAAATTAACTAACTCTGACTAATTATATTGGAATGTGTTGGAAAGTTTGTGTTTTCAGTGATTTAACCTCTTAACACAATATATGAGTGTGTTGTTTGGACTTTCAACTAATATTGAATAATTAGATTAGACATTGTCGAATCTATAATAGCCTTTTATTAAAGAAATTGTATTTTTTTTTATGAAAATCATTTTATTTTTGAGGCCAGTCGTGGCACAGGGGCACAAAGTGTGACTGTAAAACCGACTGGTTGTGGGTTCGTTCCCCGCTCGGGAAGATGAAATGTTTACTTAAATTTATATTTCCATTTCTTCGCTTTGGTGTTGAGGCAAAGCGCGGCGTTGAGTTCTGCCACTCAACACGCAATGCCTCCAGAATTCGGCAGAAAGTGGGGAACGGAGTGTCTTAACACTAGGTTCCCTCTGCCTACCCTGCTGTGTGCGGGATACAGCGTGAAGCTGATATTTTTTTTTAATGTTGTTTAGGCAAAATTGACTTACATGGCTACATTTTAGCAATCATAACTTAAAAGGTCATAAAATGAGGCCCATAAAGCGAGCATTAGCATTTCTTCATGTTATTACCGACGGGACTTTTACGATACGGCCAGGCTGGGTAGCTGGGTGAAACGAAAGGAAAAGAATTTATCAGGAACATTTCAGTCAAATAATAAGATTTTATTTCTTCTGACCAAATAATTTTATTAACCCTTACTTATAAAGTAGGGTAGGTTGGCCTTGCCTATGTTTTACTGTGCTTAAGATACAAAAAAAAGTATTATTTAATTAAATTATTAAATTTTAATGAAATATTTAAATAACTTAATTTAGTTTTTAAACAGTTGATGTGGTCCCGATAAACTTTCAGGAAAAATATAAAAAGACCTGGTTATTTTTTTATGTGTAATACACATAAAAATAACTTACTTATATCAAAGTAGTATTGACATTGTTGGTTGGCATTGACGCGCGTTCAAAGTAAGAGAATATTAAAACTTAAAAATATATTTCTAATTCACTACACTTTTAAAAACACTGAGGACTTTAATTTCGAATAATTTTAAAATACCTGCTAGAAAATAGAAAAAAATAATATTCAAAGCGGAAACTTGTAAAGCACTCTTTTTAAAATTAAGTATACCCGGTAAAAAGGTACTAAAAAAATACAATTTGGAAAATCTCCGTTAGCGCAGTGAAACAAAGTTAAAATAGCTGCTATGTAGTTTAATAATGCAAGTCACGTATATTACCATATTAAAAGTAACGATCGAGTTAAAGTCTGCGTATTAAAGACCACGGGTGGGCTATACTATACTACGAGCTAATATTGCGTCATTCTGATAACGCGTGCACTTCCTTCTCGTGATATTAAAAACAAATACAGGTAGATATATGATAATATTTTAAAACGATTTTTTTCAGTTTCACGCTGTAATCCCGTACACAGCAGGGTAGGCAGAGGGAACCTAATGTTAAGACACTCCGTTCCCCACTTTCCGCCGAATTCTGAAGGTATTGCGTGCTGAGTGACGGAAGTCAAAATTAAATAAATATTTCATTTCTTCGAGTGAGGATCGAACCCACAATCAGCCGCGCTTACAGTCACACTTTGTGCCCCTGCGCTACGACGGTCTCAGATGTAATAAAAATCACAATAATGATTACTACAATCTTTATTATATTAAAGGCCAGTCGTAGCGCGCGAACGATTGTAAACGCGACGGATGTGGGTTCAATTCCGATTCGAAGAAAATATATAAAAAAATAATAATATTTTCATTTTCTCGCTATGATAACGAGTGGTGGAGTTCTGTCAACACGCAGATTTCGGCGGAAAGTGGAGAATGGAAATGTTCTAATGGGAACGGAGTGTCTTAATTCCAGGTTCCTTGAATTCCCTTTATCTACCCTTTTACGTGGGGAATACAGAGTTAAGCTAAAAAAGAACTTTATTAAAAATTTAAAAAGTAGCCAAGGTATATAATATTAAATTTGTAGGTTTGGAGATGAAATATTATTATATTTCAATAATGTGATTTTCTTTGTCTTGACGCATTTCGAGCGTTTATATTTTCTTTTAATGCTTGAGAATATTCCTTACATTTGTATATTTTATATAAACATTCCTCCAAGTTAAATCTAAATTTATTATCGTACGCGCGTTAAATAAATTGTAAAGATAGAGATTGGAGATATAGAGATAGAGAGATTTCATCCCAACATATCTGTCGTAACCAAAGTACGCAGACATGGTAAAAACTAAAAAAAAAAGAATATTTTAAACTACCATTTGTTTTGGACTGTATATTACATTATCTTAAACGAAATATTATGTAAACTATAACTAACCTTTATTGGACTATAAATTAAGGGCTGTAATCTAAAGTTACGTAATGTATCACGGAGTCTTATCCTTATGGGTTCATAAGGCTGAGATGCTTAATCACTCTGTTCTTCATTTTCTATTCACATGTCTAGGACTCTAGGTAATTTTGTTCTATATGAAAATATAAAAAAAACACAAAAAGCCTTATTTGTCGAAATAAAATATAATTTAAATTATTTTTAACGTAAATATGAAAAAAAAATATATATTACTCGCCGAGGTGCAGGGACACAAGAGTGCGACTGTAATCACGACGGTTTTGAGTTCGATTCCTACTCTGGAGAAAGAAATATTTAATATATTAGTTTCTTCGCTCTGGTAACGACGCAAAGTGCATGTTGAGTTCCGCCACCTTCGATGCTGAAATGTGATGAAAGTAGGGAACGGAATTGTCTTAACATTAGATCCCTCTGCCTGCTGATTTAATTGCAATACGAAAAATATGGCTTTTTGTATTTTTTCATACAAAATAAAAATATCAAAAATCCAAAACAGAACAGAACAGAGTGATTAGGCATTTCGGTGTCGGGCTAAAATTGGTAGAATTTTTCTTAATATAAAATGCTAAGTGTGTTTCATATAATACAAGAGATTTGTAAATATTTACTATAGTTTACAATTTTAATTCATTAATATAAAGCAATAACATTTATCCTAGATTTTAATTTTTAAGCTGCTTGCTCAACCGTATAATTTTCTATTACTAATTGCTATTTAACTCGAAGGATTGTTATAAAATTATGTAAGTGGTATTAGTACTCATTTTTTTATGTAGAGTAAGTAAAATATTACATTAAAGTTTTTATTACCAATCCTTCATTATTAAAAGAAAATTATTGAAAAGTCTTCCAGCACACACTTTTTTCTTCAATTAATTAGAATAAAATAAGAGACGACATATGTAAGTACTACATGTTATGTTTTTTCTAACGGACGGATCATCAATATTACTGTTATAATAAAAGGAAAATACAAATAATAATAATATTATGGTAACAATTATTTTTTTTCACTACATTTTAAATATTTTTAACATTTTTTAAGTGTTATTCCACACTTAAGAAAGAAAAACACTTATTTAGAAAACGTATAAAAATTTGAACGTGGCGGGACTCGAACCAGCGCCTCCTGGATACCGACCAGGCGCTCTGACGACTGAGCCATACGTTCTAACAACTGCTGACACCTGACAGTATGACTCAGTAGTCAGAGCGCCTGGTCGGTATCCGTTTTCTGAATAAGACATTTTAAAGTTTTAATGACATAAGACATTAAAATTTAAAATGTCAATTCGTTATATGAATTCTTGACTATTGCTTTGCAATTTAAATTAATTAATTAACATACAAATGTAAATATATATATGTATGTACATATAGAAGTTGACACAGGTTCGTGTTTTATAGTTCCTATTCTACAACGTTCAATATCATACGAGTCGTAAAGTTCGTGTGAGGTCGTAAATAAATGGTCATTTCAAGGATGCGAGGTGGACGTCTTAACTATGTTAAAATATTTAGTAATTGTTATTGAGATCAAATTATAAATAATATAAGTATACCATTTTTAAGGCCATTGTAGCACAGTGGTACTGCTTCTCACTGTAGACAAGAAAGGTAGCAGGTACTATCGCGTCTCAGGGAAATGAAATTGAATAAGATGTACTTAAGTTGTTAGTAACGTATCTAGACGAAAGTAAAAATTGCCGCTTAATATGAAATCTGAAGGGGAAACAATCTCATATATACATAAACGTACGTATACACAATTAGAAAATATTAAACTCTTGATTCGTTGAAACCTTGCCAGTTCATGCTGTAGGCATGAAAATGAAGCTGCTATTATAAGGCCAGATGTGGCGCAGGGACACAAAGTGTGACTGTAAACGTGACAGGGTGTGATTTCGATTCCGTCTCGAGGAAATAAAATGTTTAATTTATTCGAAGCAAAGCGTGGCGTTGACTTCTGCCACTCCATAAGCAATATCTCCAGAATTCAGCGGACAATGGAGAACGGAGAATCATAACACTAGGTTTATTTTATCCTTTATCGACCCTACCGTGTGCGGGATACAGCGTGAAGCTAAAAAACTTAAACACTTAATATGTAACATACTCTGATCCCTGACTCGCACAATATGGTTTATTTACAATGAATATTGCTGAAAACATTTACTCATATAGCATTCGCTTACAAGAATTGGTAGCATTTCGTGTTTCATATATTTGTTTTATTTTGGAAATAGGAATACACGTTTTTCATTCAGTCCAATAAAATTTCTGAGAGTAAATAACGTTCCCAATATTTAATTCTGCTTAAAATGTTTTCCTATTTTTGCTTGTATTGGTTCAACAAATAATAGAACGACATTGTTTGAAATTGAGGCCAGTCGTGGCGTAGCGGCACAAAGTATGACTGTAAAACTGACTAGTTGTGGGTTCGATCCCCACTCGAGGAGATGAAATATTTACATAAATTTATATTTCCATTTCTTCATAGATACAGCCACTTCGATCCCCATTTTTACCCAAATTCTGGTAGCATTGCTTGTTGAATGACGGAATTCAACGCCGCGCTTTGCCTCGACATCAGAGCGAACAAATGAACATACAAATTAAAATAAATATTTCATTTCCTCAAGTGGGGATCGGACCGACAACCAGTCGCGTTTACAGTCATACATTTGTACCCCTGCGCCACGACTGGCCACAATGTAATTTTTTTTCATTAGCAATTTCAATCAATAACGATATTAATTAGAGGCCAGTCGCAGCGGCACGAAGTGTGACTGTAAAACCTACTGGTTGTGGGTTCGATCCCCACTCGAGGAGATGAAATATTTATTTAAATTTATATTTCCATTTCTTCGCTCTGGTGGCGAGGTTAAGCGCGGCGTTGAGTTCTGCCATTCAACACGCAATGCCTCCAGAATTCGGCAGAAAGTGGGGAACGAAGTGTCTTAACACTAGGTTCCCTCTGCCTGCCTACCCTGCTGTGTGCTGGATACAGCGTGAAGCTGATTTTTTATTTTTACAATATTAATTATAAATAATTTAAATAGATAATATAATAGCTCTACGATAAAAAAATATTTATAATATATTCATCTCTATAGAAAAATATAATATAGTAGAATTCATCTATTTTTATTAGTTTATTACTACAAGTGCTAGTTACGTTCGTATTAAATTAAACACATTTAATAAAAGTTTAATTCTTCAATGTGATACTATGAATAGTAAATAGGGAAGCATCCATTAGAGAAGTATAAGTAAGTACTTCGATTCGAATACGTAGCGCATTCCTAGTTGAAAATGGAGTTCATCAACACGGCCTCGTTATTATCGGGGTGTAGAGATGTCACAATGAAGGGGGGTACACCCCCAACCTACGGGAACCCACACCTACGTGTATACCTACTACCTATATAGTCTTAGTGCGTGCGTGTAATTATTTGTTAACAATACAGCTATTTGATTCACAAAAGAATCTTATAATAGAGACCACAATAATGGAATATACAAGATTCTTTCTTAATGTAATAAGAATTTGAGGGCCGTTGTGGTGCAGGGGTACATAGTGTGGACTGCAAACGCAACTGGTTGTGAGTTCGATTCCCACTCGAGGTAATGAAATATTTAATATTTTCGTTTTTTGAGTTCCGCCACTCAAAACGCAAGGCCTCCAGAATTCGGCGAAAAATGGGGAACGGAGTGTCTTAACACTTTCTTTTTTCAACACGTTCTCTCTGCCTACCCTTTTGACTGCGGGATAAAACGTGAAACTAAAAAAAATAATAACTAAAAAAAATAAAAAAATATAACAATACGAATTATTTGCAGTCATGCGTTTCAGCGCCTTTACTTAAAATTGACTTAAAAGTATTAACGTTAAATTTGCTATCGAACTCAAGAGTAGCTGCGTCTGTAAAGTACAAAGTTGACTTTTGTCGGCAACTCGTTAGAATATTAATAGCACATAATGCGTTCGAAATACTTGTTACAACTTTTTCCATTATGTTGCACAGATTTACACCTATATTATATAAAATATCTGAATAAAAGAGAACCGACTGCTAACTTTGTGAAATTTTGTTTTGAGTTATTATTGCAAGTTGCATTTGCTTTTATATATTTACACCGATAGCTTAAAAATATTGAAAATTTCTTTTCATTTCTTTTGTAAAAAAACAAATGTAAAGTATATACACAGATATAGAATTGATGTGGAAAAGCATAATAGAATTAATAGCATTTTCTTTACGTCAGTGAGGGTGGTGGCCTTGTCAGTTGTTACACGTCAGCAAAACGTATAGTAGTCGGTAGATATGGAAAAGTAAGAAATGATATTACTATAAATTTAGTATAACGTAATGTAAAAAAAATCGCCAATCAGTACTTTTATGATGTACTTTAAAAATATTTACTCCTTATTAGCATGTTAGATTCATCAGCACATAGATTCCATATTATAACGATAATTTATATTATAAATATTATCTACATCTATAGAGGCCAGCCGTGGCGTAGTGGCACAGTGTGACTGTAAAACCGACCGGTTGTGGGTTCGATCCCCACTCGAGGAGATGAAATATTTACTTAAATTGATATTTTCATTTCTTCGCTCTGGTGTCGAGGCAAAGCGCGGCGTTGACTTCTGCCACTCAACACGCAAAGCCTCCAGAATCCTGCAGAAAGTGGGGAACGGAGTGTCTAACACTAGATTCCCTCTGTCTACCCTGCTGTGTGCGGGATACAGCGTGAAGCTGATTATATTATCTATAATTGAGGCCGTCGTGGCGTACGGGTATAAGGGAGTGACTGTAACGTGACGGTTGTACGCTTGATTTTTACTCGAGAGAATCAATTATTATTTATTAATATTTTCATTTTCTTGCTCTGGCACAAAGGTAAAAGCCCATCGTTGTTCCACCACTCAACACGCGAATGCCTCGAAAAATTCTGCGGAAAGTCGAGAACGGAGTGTTTTAATACTAGGTTCTCTCTGTATACCCTGCTACAGGAAAAAAAATATACTAAAATTCTAGCCATGAGTAAAATTTATTAAAAACCTTCAGTTTAACATTCGATATTCCTAACCACTCGCTCATTTCATCAATACCGAAGCAATAAATAAATAATTAATTATCTTATTATGTAAAAAATATATATCTGATTATGCTAAGAAGAAGTGTCCCCTTAACAGAGCACAAAAGGTCTATCTTAGTAAAAGCTCTATTGTGTCATTATTGTTCGTTCTGTTTGCCAAAAGCGATGTTATCAATAACGCCCCTTTTGTTTGTAGTAACGTACATTCGTTCAAATTAACGTGAACACTACGTTCATGTTGTGTATATCGACATAAATCATTCACTATTTTAATATTTTATTTAAAAAAATCCAGCTAACACTAGGGTAGGCAGAGGGAACCTATTGTTAAGATACTTCGTTCCCCATTTTCCGTCGAATTCTGGAGACCTGCTGTGTGCGGGATACAGCGTGAAGCTGATTTTTGATTATTAAAATTGAAAACGTAAAAAAAGTCACTCGTAATATACTTTTACAATATAAACATTTTTCTTTCGAATTTTTTTGGCAAATAAATTTTTAGTATATTTACTGAACGTTTATTTGCCAGAAAAATCCGAAAGAAAAATATTTATATTGTAAATATATATTACGAGTGACTATTTTTAAGATAGTAATTAGAACAGTTACAACACAGTAACTGTTATGACATCGTGACATTGGTACGCGTTAATATATTTTTACTTCCATAGTTATAAAACACGGCCAAATATGCGACATTGTAAGCTTAGTTATTTTTTACGTCAAAGTTAGGCAAAACCACGGCGTTTAGTCCACACGTAACACGTATTAACACTAGGTTCCATCTGCCTACTCTGCTGTGTGCGGGATACAGCGTAAAGCTGATAAAAAGAAAAAAAAAGGTCACCAAGATATATACTTTATGTGTCATATTTTAATAATATTTTAAATTTTAAATTAGTCATTGTAAGCATTTTTTTTTTTGTTATTTCCACAAGCTTAAAATTCAAATGACGATATCAGTTAATGGCGGCGATAAAAATAGCGAGTATATGCTCGGTTACCGCCAGATGCCCTGTGACCTCACATTTTATTCTGTTTTATATCATTAAATCTATTATTGTTGTAAAACAAGTAGGTATATTTAAAATATATGTTTTATATTTCTTATTTATAATAGTGGAAAGGTCTAAAGGAATTAAAAAATTTAAAAAAACTTCCTCCTATATAAGCATAAGCCATTTTTTTTTATAAAAAATACATCCAAATTTATTTTTAAAAAATATGATATCATATCACAAATCTTAAAATCGACTCTACACCGTTAAATTTATAGTATAACTTATAAGTCGTAATTTATTAAAAGCCTCGGAAGAAGATAGTAATCTGTCCTTTCTTTTCGACTAAGGACGATTGTTAAAATATACCTACCTGCATAAAATCAACATCATTGATATTTTTTATGTGAAAGAAAAAAAAACATTTTTGGATGACGATAAATATTCATTTTTTTTTATCTTCACGCTGTATCCCGCAAATAGCAGGGTAGGCAGAGGGAACCTAGTGTTAAGACAATCCGTTCCCCACTTTCCACCGAGTTTTGGAGGCATTGCGTGTTGAGTGGCGAAACTCAACGCCGCGTCTCACCTCGATACCAGAGCGAAGAAATGAAAACAAAAATATAAATAAATATTTCATTTCCTCAAGTGGGGATCGAACCCACAACCAGTCGATTTTACAGTCACACTTTGTGCCCCTGCGCCAGGATCAACCTAAAATATACGTAGATATAGAAAATATCTGATATTTCAGAGCAGGCGGCCGTAGTGGCCGAGGTCGTATTGAATAATTATTTAATTATCTCAACTCGATATCAGTGGACGCTGACGGCTAGTTCATAATTTATCCCTGTTAAATTCGAGACCGCTCATTGTAGCCAATATGCAGGCAGTGTTTACCCTAGCGTATTCATATCGGTAATTAAACTTGATGTTGATGGTACATTTTGAGTTGGTCTCGTTCGAAACCAGGTTTATTTTGTTTATTAAATATATATAAATAATATATTTATACTGTCTGTAAATAAAGGCTTAATACATTCAATGTCAAAAAACGATTATAATGCAAGCTATTTTGTGTTAAATTAAAAATATTAATCAGGTTCAGGCTGTATTCCGCGTATATAAGATGAAGCGTGTATATAAGAGTAGGCAGAAGGAATTTAGTGTTAAGACACTCCGTTCACCACTATCCTCCGAAATAATTTAAGGCATTTCTTGTTGAATAGCGGAACTCAGTGCCAGAGCGAAGAAATGATAATGTTAACAAATAATAACACATTTCACGCTTGGGGATCGAACCTACAACCGTTGCGTTACAGTCTCGCCCTTATACCGCTGCACGACGACGGTCTCTTTTTTGTTAAATAATTAAATATTTTCGCGTTCCAAAGCTATCGCTGAAAATAAACCGCCGGAATATTTTCAAACGCTATCTCTCCTATTAACGCTATAAAACTACGCGCACGTTACTCATCCGGCCGACTGTTACGCAATGAACCAAATTTGATGTGTGGCTCCTAGTCATTAAGAGAACGGTGATAAAAATAGATAAGCTATTTTAGAGATGTGTGTCAGCGGGGAAGTTGATTTAAATTATTATTTCGTATAAGATCCATATGTCTTTGATTAATATTTTGGCAAATAAATATTGAGAAGATAGGTTTAGCTCTCAAATTTTGCATATTTAGCTTCGACGTAATAACGGTAACGGCGGTAGTAGTTGTCACAGTAGATCTAAATTACTGTGTTTTACTATATTCTCTTTTAAAACATTATGTTCTCTCTAATAAGATTATAATGTATAATTGAGGCCGGTCGTGGCGCAGGGGCACAAGTATGACTGTAAATCGACTGGTTGTGGGTTCGATCCCCACTCGAGGAGATGAAATATTTACTTAAATTTTTATTTCCATTTCTTCGCTCTGGTGTCGAGGACAAGCGCGGCCTTGAGTTCTGCCACTTAACACGCAATGCCTCCAGAAATCGAATCGAATCGAATCTAGAAAGTGGGAAACGGAGTTTCTTAACACTAGGTTCCCTCTGCCTACCCTGCTGTGATATATTTTTATTTTTTATTAAAGATAGATATACCCAAAAATTAGTTAGGTAGTTCAAGTTATCAATAAAGAAAGAAAAATATAATTACGAATGAATCACAAAATGTGTCAACACGGTAACACAGGTCACAACACCTCAATGCTCTGGCACTTTGACAAATTGTATAATATTGGCAGAAGGCGTAAGCGAAAACAGGAAACGACTCTATTTGAGTAACCATTACTAAAATACAAAGGCATATAAATAAACAACATTAAAAACTATAGCTCTACACTCCCTTATGTAATGCTAATACGTTTTTTTTTTGTTTTGTTGCAGGTAAGTAATCAAGCGAGCCCGGTATAGTATGCCAATAACATTTATAATATTTTTTTAGTATGCACACAAAATACGTAAGTAATAAATGATATGCTACAAATTAGTAGTCGAAGTGAGGTAATAAAAATAATCATATTCAAGCAGTATATGATGGTCGGCCTGGTCGGTTTCCAGGAGGCGCGGGTTCGGGTTCCGCTACGTTAAAAATTTTATACGTTTTCTAAATAAGTAGTATATGATGGCTTCGTGTTTAAAAATATTCGTAAGCTTTTTAGAAAACGTATAAACATTAAAAGTTGTCGGTATTTGGAACCACGCTTCGACGGTTTCAAAGTGGTGCGGCTTCAAATCTCGCAACGTTCTATACGTTTTCTAAAAACGATTTTTTCCTTTTCTAAGCATGTAAATAACATTTCAAAAAAGATTTAAAATATTCATACGTTTTTCATTATCCTCATCTTAAGTATTTTAAAAGAACTAAAATCTAAGTAGGTACTACTTTTGGTTATCCAAGAACAATTTATAGTTAAAAGCTTTTATCTATATCTTTGAAATAACGAGATTATACTTGTCAAACTTACGCCTAACACTTTGTGAACAATAAAATAAATTTCTAAAAAAAAAACCACAGATTATATTCTGTTAAATGGCCGTAGTTAATTCAATGAAAAATATGTCTTTAGAAAATTTTCTTCGCTTAATAACTTTAAATAGCGAATAGCCAAGTTTTAATGAATGAAAAGATGGCAAAAGTGTTTGTAAAAATTTCTGTCGACGAGATAAAGATAATGTGGTCGTAAGTGCCACGTTACGTACTTATATTTTGGAGACTTTTCAAGGATTTCTAGTAAATATAATAGTATAGTCATGGTAGCTCAAACGAGATTATCGTCACATTGTGAAAGGAATGAAAAATCCGTCTCCGTAAAAAGGGAAAGTAGATTGCTCGCATTCTGTACTCAAAAGAAATATTAATGTTCCAAAACACCATCATTGCTCAGTAGAAATATAGTGGTGTAATAGGTTATCGTATTATTTGGATTAAATTTAGAAGTATTCGTTTTCCTTAATTCTACTAAACAATGTATATCGTAAGATTTCGATACCACACACAGCAGAGTAGGCAGAATGTTAACATACTTTGTTCCCCATTCTCCGCCGAATTCTCGAGACATTACATGTTGAGTGGTTGAAATGAAAATATTAAATATTTCATGTCCTCGAATGGGAATCGAACCTGCAAACTATCTCGTTTACAGTCATTGAGTCCCTGCGCCACGACTGATCTCGGTGTTATGCTTAAATCAGATCATTACTAAACTCGAACTATTTAGTCTATTTCAAAATTCAAAGATTTATTTAGCAAAATGTATAGATGTACACAAATAATTTCCAATAACAAAATGAAATTAATATTCAATACACAATACAACAGCCATTCATCATAATATGTAATGATGCACGAACAAACATTGCATTAGAATAATGTGAATAATGCAACCTAAAATTGTAAACTTGTATAGGTACATCACTATTAACTATGTATATAGCTGACTATAGTTTCTATACTTATTGGTACTGGTGCAACGCTTTTCCATAGATGAGTCGACCCATATGTCAGCGGTTTATAACCGCATTTGCGGTAATCACAAATTATTATAATAAATTCACATATTGATTATTGAATCAAATAAGAAAATTTGCAATATGGCCAATATTATAAACATTTTATAATATACATTATAATATAATTCATATTCTTACATGAAGATATGAGGCCAGTCGTGGTGCACAAGCGTGTGGCTGTAAACGTGACTGATGGTGGGGTCGATTCCCATTCAAGAAAATTAAATATTTATTTAAATTAAATGCATATTTTCATTACTTCGCTCTGGTATCGAGGTAAGGTACGGCGTTGAGTTCCGCAACTAAACATGCAATGCCTCCAGAATTCTTCATATATTAATTTAAATTAATATTGGTATGTATGTATGTTGTTCATATTCTTTTTATATATTTTGCAACTACTAGGAAATATACAAAAGATAAACTTAAATATGTTGTAATTTATAGATTTTTTCTATATCTATTAATCTACATACATACATATATTCCTAAATGATCATGTAAATAAAGAAAAACTTTATGAATCAAAACCGAAACGTAAACTTTTCACAAGATTCTACTCTCACATTTATTTATTTTTTGCATTAAAAAGTCTCAAATCCTCCATGTAATTACACGTGGCGCTACATAGCCTTCAAAAATAACTTTTTTGTAGCTGTTTCGACAACTTAGAGCAAAAAGTCGACTAGAAAAGTTTATTCGTACGACAAGTTAGTAAGCCGCGCATGCCGTTTTTGTGACGAGAATCCTTAATGTAACTCAAAAAGAAAGTTAAATAACTAGTATTCACCAGATGCTTCGGGAAATTAGCATTTAATGTTATTTGCAACTATGAAGAAAATATATAAAGAAAAAAAATAAAGAAGGAAGTAGATGAATGAAAAAAAGATGAATGCTGTGGAGATGCGATCCCTTCGTAGGATATGCGGAGTCAGTTTAGCTGATCGAATCCGCAATGAAGAGGTACACAGAATGGCAGGTACTAGCGAGGATGTTGCGATGAGAATGAAGAAGTTAACCTAGTGTTAAGACACTCTGTTCTCCACTTTCTGCCGAATTCTGGAAGCATTGCCACTCCACAGTGGCAGAACATAACGCCGCGCTCTGCCTCGAGACCAGAGCGAAGAAAATGGAAATATACGTTAAAGTAAATAATTCATCTCCTCGAGTGGGGATCGAACCCACAACCAGTCGGTTTTACAGTCACATTCTGTAACCCTGCGCCACGAATGGCCTCAACTCATTAACTTTTTTCCTCTAAAATGAACTCTTTTTGGCATTTAAAATTAAAATTACAAGCTATGTACTTTTGTAAATATATTACAAATAAATTATATAGTAGTACAGGTGCTCTATGAATAATAAACCTTGAACAAAATACCAATTGTTTATACAAATTATATATGCTATAGTAACAATGACGGTCATAAAAGAGTTAAATTGAATAAATTTTAAATAATTAAAAATAAATTTTAGTTACAATATGTTTATAAAAAATTATGGAAAAATTTAAAAATATACTTTATACTAATACTAGCGGCTCGCCCACGGCTTCGCCCGCTTAAAATACATGATTATTGATTTAATAAGCAGAATTGATTGACAACTATAATGACTTCTAATATGATTTTTTTACGATATTATCGTCAAAGAATTTTTGATTGTTTTAAATAAAAAAATAGGACCATTGTTGATATTTGATATTTATAAAATATACATAAAGCTAATTATTTATTACACGTATATATTTTTGTAACCTTATGTTCTTTTTACCTATATAATATACTCTGTTAAAAGTGCTGATGTCAGTGAATAATTTAATTTACTCATTCAGAAACAGCCTTAAATGTTAAATTATTGATTTGAAGGATTTATAATATTCTTTGTGAAATAACTGTAATAATTGCATATTAATTAATGTACAGTTTTTAAATTAGTTACATATATTATATGAACGAACCAACCAAAAAATCTTTGTATTTACTTGATATTTCTTTCAAGATCGTGTTGAATTAATTAGGACTTCTTTCAAATGACGATAACTTTTTTTTAAGGGACCGATTTTGAGGAACTAAACTTTAGTATTTAAGTTGAGTTAAAACAAAGCAATTGGTGAAATTTTCAAGTAAATCGGTTCAGTACTTTCAGAGAAAAATGTGGACAAAAATATGTCGACAGACAGACAGACAGACAGACAGACAAGAAATTAAAAAAAATCTTTTTGCTTTCTATTATTATTTTAAAGTGTCCCTCTATCCATTTCAGTCAAAATTAGTAAAAGTACAGACATAATATTTTTACTGTCTTATTATATATAGAGATAGAGATTATATTACATTTAGGCCGGTCGTGGCGCAGCGGCACGAGGTGTGACTGTAAAACGACTGGTTGTGGGTTCGATCCCCACTCGAGGAGATGAAATATTTACTTAAATTTATATTTCCATTTCTTCGCTCTGGTGTCGAGGTTAAGCGCGGCGTTGAGTTCTGCCACTCAACACGCAATGCCTCCAGAATTCGGCAGAAAGTGGGGAACGGAGTGTCTTAACACTAGGTTCCCTCTGCCTACCCTGCTGTGTGCGGGATACAGCGTGAAGCTGATAGAGATTACAAATCTGAATGTAAGTTTGCTTGTTATACTTTCACCACAAAACTTCAACCGATTATGAAACTTTATACACGTACTTTATTTAAAAAAAAGTATTCTATGTTAGTTTTTATTAAAAAAAAATATATTTAAAAATAAATCCCTTACAATATAAAAATAAGTATAAGTGAGCGAAGATGCCTTGTTATCTACCTATGTTAATATTTTTATACATACTATTACTAGAGACTCACTCTAGTATATAAACATAGATAAACATATATATCTAATATACATAATTAGTGAAAACTAGCCATTTATCGAAGAAAATAATGAATATCATGTTTTTGCATATTTCATGTTTTTAGTGTTCACAAATCCCATAATGGTTCATCATTAGCACACATCGCAAAGTAGTAATATACTCGAAGTAAGCAGTAGAGCGTGTGTAAAGCTTTCTCAATTTAACCTTAATTGAAATCGCTTAAGCTCATTTTTAATTTACGTTCTCTTTGATGCTGCCGCCTGAATTTAATAAGTAATCAACTATCTCGTTCAGATTTAATCCTCATCTATATATACGGGAGTGGCCATGGTGTATTTTACGAGATAAAAATTGTATTGTTTCCTCCCCTTGATAGGACGTTCGTGACATTTAAATCCCTATTAAGTAATAAGGATTTAGCAATTTATTAAATATTCGATTCAATATTTCTCTTATTTATTTAATTGGATGGACTCTACAAAACCTTTTGCTGCAGATATTTTTTTAACGATAACGCCTGATTTGTTTTTGGAGTTTTTTGTATTGTTTTGTTTTTTAACTTTATACATCTTTCATATTACTAAGTAAAGAAAAACATTTATAGAAAAGGTAAAGTAAAACTGAAATTTGAACGTAGCGGGATTCGAGACAGCACCTCTTGCAAACCAATCCAGTACTCTGGCCACTCAGCCATACGTTCTCATCAAATTACGAATAATAATAACACCACTTGTTACAACATTTTTAGTCGTGGAGGCCAGTCGTAGCGCAGCGGCACAAAGTCTGACTGTAAAACCGACTGGTTGTGGGTTCGATACCCACCCGAGGAAATGAAATATTTAATTTATATTTCCATTTCTTCGCTCTGGTGTCGAGGCAAAGCGCGGCGTTGAGTTATGTCCTCCAGAATTCGGCAGAAAGTGGGAAACGGAGTGTCTTACACTAGGTTCCCTCTGCCTACCCTACTGTGTGCGGGATACAGCGTGACGATGACAACAATTTTATGTTCGATTATATATTGAAAATTAATCAAATATGTAAAGTACATTTGCAAAAGTAAACATTTATTGATAGATAATGGGGATTTACAGCGATCACCCTAATAGTCTGTATTATTATGTATACAGGGTGTGTCTGTTAACCCAATTTACTAAAAACGACCGTATAAACACACGTCGATTGTCCGCTTTAGGGAGATTTATAGGGAGATCGTAAAATGCAGTACTCTGTGTGAAAACGCCCAAATTGAATGAAGTAGATAGGTAGGTAGGTAACTCAACCTTCGAATTTACTTACAGTTTTATTTGTTCACATATTATTTCCAAACCGTTGAGTAATAAAGAGCAATGTTTTTACACTGGGGACAGTAATAAAAGTTACGGGCGAAATGTCATATTTAATTTCCTTTTTATATATATCTAAGATAACATACCTTTGCTAGCTAGATTTAGCTTAAGAAAATAATATTTTCTGTTAATCATATTTAAACAGAATTTCTTATATTAAAATATATTTCAATGATATTTTGCGGGAACAAAGCTCCGTGGGCGCTATAAAATGTAACATTATCGGAAAATATATTCTTTCGGTTTTGCGTTAGAATGGCTCACAACAGCGCCGCGCCATAAAGGTGTTAAGTATAGGATATATCGACCGCGTTCTTTTGAAGTGTGTTCTTAATAAGAATATAACATTTTATGAAAGACGGTAAAAAAACCAAGTAAAATTCTATAATTTCCTACATTGTTTATGTAAAGAGAGAATTATAAAATAATAAAATGTCCCAATTGTTAGCACAGCTTATATTCTTATATCAAACATTACTTTTAGTAATGAATATACCTCATTTATAAACTCTATTAGTTAATTAATATATCAATTGACTTAGAGCCGATAATAAAATATACATGTTTCTTCCAGCGATTTGGCGGCCAGGGGCGTCTCCAGGGGGCGAAGCGCCAAGTGCTCCAAGCCCTAGCGCTCCGCCGCCGCCGCCCCCACCACCAGTGTGGACCCCCGGCAGCAACACCACGTCCCCGCAAATACCAAGAAAAACTTACCGTCCTGTTCATTTTGAGGACACACCCCCATCGCGACGAAAATTTGGGGTAAGCTAGAAACTGGGACAGTAAGCGCGACGATTGTGAGTTCGATTCCCATTCAGAGGAATTAACTATTTATTATTTTCATTTCCTCTGGTAACGTGGAAAAGCTGACAAAAACAAATAGTATACTAAAAAATACAATTCAAAGTCAGCCATTTTTTTAATTTTAGTTTTTCCATCTTTAAGTACAACGTTATAGAGCACTTTAAGCAACCGTTAAAAATAGGAATTACTACTAAAGCTACTTGGCACAATATTTGATTTAAATATTTGAAACGATGTTTACCCTCCACATACATAATACGTATTATGCTAATTGATACCTGGTCATGATCTTGGCGCGTTTTCAATTATATATGGTAGGTATACCTGAAACTAAAAAAAGTGTAGAAGTTAATGTATTTTGTTTACATGGATATATGCACAAGACCGTCGTGGCACAGGGGCACAAGGGTGTGACTTTAACGCGATGATTGTAGATTCCATCTCCACTCGAGGAAGCGAAATATTTATTTATATTTATATTTTTATGTCTTCGCTCTGGTTTCGAGGCAAAGAGCGGCGTTGAGTTTTGCCACTCAACACGCAATGCTTCCAAAATTCGGTGGGAAGTGTGTACAGAGTGTAAGACACTCCGTACACACTTCCCACTAGGTTCACTCTGCCTAGCTCTCCTGCTACGTACCCTGCTGTGTGCGGGATACAGCGTGAAGCTGATTTAATTTTGATTTTAATTTCTATGCACAAGTATATGAATCGCAAAACTAAATTTTATAAGTAATATGAATTTTTGCAAATAATATCCTTGATTCATTTCTAAATTACATTGACCATTGATTTTGGTGGTTACGCATTTGTGAAATATAGAGTTTGTAGGTTCGATTCCCATTTGCATAGAAAGTGTATTTAAAATTAGTAAAAGCTTCACGCTGTATCCTGCACACAGCAGGGTAGGACCTAGTGTTAAGACACTCCGTTCCCCACTTTCTGCCGATTTCTGGAGGCATTGCGTGTTGAGTGGCAGAACTCAACGCCGCGCTTAACCTCGACACCAGAGCGAAGAAATGGAAATATAAATTTAAGTAAATATTTCATCTCCTCGAGTGGGGATCGAACCCACAAACAGTCGGTTTTACAGTAACACCTCGTGCCCCTGCGCCACGACTGGCCCCAAAAACACATTTAATTAAGCGATTAAAGAATACTGAATGCTAACTTGCCCTACATCCCCACACAGGTCGGGGACTCAAGGTTCTTAATTTACATTTTATTCACACAACTTCTAATTATGTAGGTCCCATTGCCCGACTTCCTCTGTGAATTTCATTACTCTAACAATAGACCCGGAATTTGACGCTTTCAAAACAATTTAAATTAGGTAAGATTGTAATATTTTTCAGAATTCTGATCAAAACGGATGTACGAGTGGCTCGGAAAGCGAAGGAAGGCTCAGAACGTCGCAGAGCGCTCCAGCCACGGGACTTAATACATTGGGCATTGGGACTGCTAGTCGCTTGCCAAGAGCACAGAACCCCACTGTGACACTATTGCAAAAAGCTCGCGGTATGTATAAATAATTATATTATGTAAAAACTCTATACTCATACATCGGATACTCTTTTGAATTTTGAATTTAAAAAAATAGTCGCGCGAGTCGGAGTCGTGTACCGAGGCTTCCGTACCAATTTCAAGTTTGTAAGCCAACGGGAAATACAACTTATAAAAATTGACAAAATTAACTGTACATTTAGGCTGTCTACTTATTTAAATGTAACACCATAAACCATCGTTTAAAATAGTTCATAATTAAATTACTATGAAATTAGGTAATTATGATTAGTATGTAAATTAATATAGTAAACTCGTTACCCATGACTAAAATAATCAACAAATACGCTCCTGTGTGCGTAAATATTACATATTTATATTAAATCATTCGGTGAAATGAAATTCGACTTTGCAAATTTGGTAAATAAAATGTTTTCTGTATTTCATGTATAATCGACACACAGAAGGGTAATTTTACAAGTGCCTTGATTACTAAACTCCAAGAGGAAAACTGTAATATGAATTTATTAAAAGAACATTACAAATTTGCAGAGGAATGTAATTAGGCAAATATTAAAAAATAAGATGAAATCCAGCTTGCACCGGGCTTCCATAACTTTTCTAACAAGAAGTTTATAATTTATTCACGTTCATACTGTTGAAACAAGGGTTAATTGCCGTCAAACTTTTATAAATAGTCTATAGAGCTCCCCTTTTATTATAAATTTCAGAGATGTTGACTGTTTCCTCAGTTACAAATTACAGACACGTTGTAAACTCATCCGTACAACGAAAAATGTTTTACGGAAGCAATAATTTGTTTATCCCTTAATTGCTTTGAATCGGGGACCCTTATCCCATCCCATCTCAAGTCTTTGAATATACTTAACAATGTTGATTAATAACACGTTGATTTCACTGCCCCAGTTTGCAGATATTCATTTTGAATTGGATAGGTTAACTAAATTACAAAATAATTGTTTGCTTGTTTATTTGTTGTTTACTTGTATATCAAAATATTTGTAAATATTAATACTTGAAATAATATTATTGTTATAGTATAAGGGTTACATAAATATTACCTCGAATTGAATAATAATTATGCATTTTTATGCTAAACTTTTTATGAAAACGATGTACTTTTTATGTTTAGTTTTTCTGATTATAATCTCTACTTGCTGTAATCTCTACTTTCTGAAAAATTATTATATAAATCAGCTTTACGCTGTATCCCGCACACAGCAGGGAAAGCAGAGGGAACCTAGTGTAAGACACTCCGTTCCCCACTTTCTCCCGAATTCTGAAGATATTGCGTGTTAAGTAGCAGAACTTAATGCCGCGCTTTGCCTCGACACCAGAGTAAATATTTCATCTCCTCGAGTAGGGATCGAACCCACAACCAGTCGGTTTTACAGTCTTTTTTTTATTATATAAATAATGATTAAAGAATCGCGAGTACATAATGTAAGATGTTTTCTTAAAATATTGCAACACGTTCGAAGGTTACAAGGTATTCGTCAATTTAATGGATGACGTATTCAATATAGCCTGGAAAATGGAAGAATATTGAGAATCCAACGTTTTATTACGAGTGAAAAGATGGCTGACGAGGGTCCGCCACTATTATTAAAGTTTAATAGAACGGCACAATATCGTTGCGGAGGCGCTACGGATCGCCTGACATAACTATTATCTAATTGGATTTTCTATTAGAGAGACAGTTGCTAGATTATTCCGAGATAACTCATAAATAAATACCCGACAGATGAATTTCACATTTCAAATTTATGTTCAAGCACCCTTCTCTAATCTCGTTTGCTATTATAAAAGTTTTTTATATTGCTTATAAATGTGTGTAGATAAATTTTATTGGCCCTATGGAATTATTTCAATAAATAACACATTGAAAATATATCAAACATCATTTTGCAATGTTGAAGTTTATTGAATTACCGCTTATTGAAATGTTTTTTTTTTCTGAAAAATTACGCGCGTTTTCCCCGTCTTCATTGAAATCTATTTACAGCTTGTTGAACTATAAAAAATGATTTATATTCTATAGTATGTATATTAAAAATAACTGTTATTTCAAATTAGAAATCGTATAAATTAAGTGTAGTTTTGTTATTAAGTATTACTATTTTTTCTCAGTTATTTTAAAATCAAAAAATTTAGGGCGTATACATTATTTTGTTGATTTAAAAATCAGTCATACCGTAACTTATCTATGCAACTTTTTAATATTCGGAGAGTGAGATATTTCAATATTCTAAAAATAAGCAAATATATTTAGATTAAAGATAAATATATAAATGGGTAAAGAAAATATTTTTATATTCACTGATTACATTCCAAAATTTTAGATTAAAGTACCCATTGAAGTTTCAAAGTTGTTGTTGTTTATGTTAAATATTATTGCTTATCTTTTACAAAATAAATATATTAGTCGGTTTATTATGGTTACACTTGAACCGTGCACTGGGTAAGGGTTATTTATTAAATAAACTTCATTAAAATATATAAATGACCATGTTGTTCTTTTTATATTTCAGAAGGTCAAATTCCGCGCGGGCCGTCTAATATTCCTTCAGAGAGAGATCCACGTCTTCCACGTGACCGCCCTTCGCCGCCCAAAGGTGACCCAGGTAAATATTTATATATATTGTATACTCAGTGGGCTTTAACCATTTTGAACTATAAGTACGATTATCTTTTATAATTTTTTGATTTTAAATTACTTTACTTTGTTCTATTAAAAGTGTACCTAAAAGCTGTATTAGTTGTCTATATCGCAAAAATCGTATTTCGACACTATGAAGGGAATGAATATTAATAGAGTACTTCCGGTTGACCTAGAATTATGAAATTCTAGGTAGGGACCTCAAGGTTGAGACTCTCCATATTTTCATTAAGGCATTTCCATTTCCCACTTTCTGCTGAATTTTGGAAGAATTTGACGTTACCAGAGCGAAGAAATGAAAATATTAAATATTTCATTTCCTTGAGTGGGAATCCAACCCATAACCTGTCTCGTTTATAGTCGCACAATTATGATACTGCACCACAACCGTCTCTTTTATATTATATTATATTTTTTAATAAGGCATAAGTTAATTTTTATCATACAAAGCAACATGGCAATACGAGTTATTGACTTACACGAAATTACGTTACATTTTCAGTGCATGCGCTACGAAAGGAATACGCTAGCGAAGGTGAAGGTGACCGGAGTGATTACGAGAGGAGTCAGAAAATGACTGACGCCAAGAAGAAGATTGAAGGAATTGGACCAATAACCAAGGACGGCATGCCTGTTGCGCTTAGATCTGTAAGTACTAGAAGTATGATTTTCCATAAAATGAAGTAGAGAATATAAATTAATTTTTAAAATTATAAAAGCCTTTTGAAATAACATAATATATAATCATAGTTTTTAACCGTTTTTTGTCTCCCATGAGATTTTGATAATTAGGCTGTTAGCAGTTTTACATTCTAAGCCGACAATATATAAAAAGCCACAGGACTTGTGTTATCGCCATCCATAACCAAAACTTTCTATGTATATTATTTACATTTCTTTTCATGTAAATAACATAAATATCTATCTATATCATACCTATATAGGTCACAACAGGGTAGGCAGAGGGATCCTAGTGTTAAGATACTTCATTCCCCATTTTCCGGCGGAGTGTAGGCATTACGTGTTGAGTGACAGAACTCAACGCCACGCTTTGCTTCGTGTAAATTTTATATTTTATTTTCTCGAGTGGGAAATCGAATCCACAGCCTGCCGCGTTTACAGTCACACGTTAGTGCTCTTGCGCCACGACTTGTCTCAAATTTGTTACTTCAAATAAATAGTTAAATTGATATTCAGGCACTGGATAGATTCATGACTCTAGCACTATTGTAAATCTAATGTAGGATAAAATTGACAGCATGTGTTTTAGCAGACTGTCACTGAATAAACTAAAAAAATATAAATCCCAAACAAAGTTTTGTTAAATAAGTAGTAGGCAAGGTATTCCCTAATCCGAAATAATCTTACCATATTTTCTTATGTTACTTTCAGGAAGTTAAAGACCCATCAAGATGGTACAAAAAGATGTACGACACTATACACAAAAACAAATTCGATGGTGAGATAACCGAATAGATTTTAATAAAATAGTTTTTATTTTGTTTTTATTATTTATGTTTATTTAATTTTTTATTTTAAAATTTACACAATAATTTAACATTTTTTTTCAGAGGATTATGTGACGATACGATACAAAAACCGTCGAGGTGATTATTTTATGTTATCAAAATTAAACCATGCATCGGTGGCTGTCGCCACATAACATTTGCTTTTCGAATTAACTTGTATAATGAATATTGTTAGATAAGTTACTATGCAAACTATTTTATCTATTTTAAGTTTAACTGTTCACAAGTTTTTATATTATAATGTTATAAATAAATGTTTACAGAAATTTACTTCAAAAATGTTAGTTTTAGAGTTTAAACCCTCTACTACTTCATGAACTGTAATAGTTTGTTTATTTTACACCTTATATAGAAATATATTCTTTAGGTAATACTATAAATATAATAATTATCACATAAATTTAAAGTGAAATATTTATTTATTAAGGAGGTATACATACATTGTATGAAATATGTAAAAATGTAGCTTATCTGACAATATAATTTGAAAAAAAAAACTATTTATTTATGTACTATCTACAACCTGTACGAATGCCTCTCATGTATTTTAAAAACACAAGCCAGCCTGCGTTTTTATATAAATATATTAAATAATAAAAACATTAAGCAATATAAATTTATCAAAAATGCAAATTTAAAATTGTCAATGAATTTACTAACTAAACTCATCAAAATAAGCTTATGTCACAATTTTAATTATATGCGTAAAGTAATAATAATAATCATACCTTAATACCGTAATCATTTCTTTCTCCTATTCAATACCAGTCTATATGCAGAAATATATTATAAAATTTATATCATAATTTATAGTACGCTTTTTGTCTCTACTGTGACTGTTTTTGACTTTATCTGAAATATACACACGCACTAAAAAATTAAATAAAACAAACTAACGCATATAAAACTATAATGATTATCTAAAATAATAAAATTTTTATAATTAATATTTTATATAAAAAAATCTAAAATATGACAAGTTTTTTCTTTAAATATATCATTTTTAATATTTTTTTAATACATATTCTACATATAAAAAACATATTCTAGGTGAGCCTCAAAGGCCTAGTAGTAACAGATCACAATATGCCTACTTCGATCCCCGGTCCGGGTACCTCAGTGAACCAGAAGGCGGCCTACGGTTGACTACGAGCACATGGAGCGACGCCTACGACAGTGACGTCACGTCCGGTCCGAGGCGACGCACTGCATCTGTACAGGAGGAGAGACGATACGACGATGGGTCGCCGTACTTGCCAAATAATAAGTGAGATATTTTTAGTGTTTGTGTATTTCTACTTTTTTATATATTTTAAGCATATTTTTAGATGCAATTGTGCTACTGAGAGCTTCTTTAGTGGTAGGTGTATAATTAATTAAGGCTCATGTCTTTATTAATGAATAAATCATATTAAACTAAAAAAATATTAGGGTTCAAATTAGGTTTATTTTATGTGTTGGACTGTCCATTTGTTGAGAAAAACTATAAGCTATATTACATCATATTAATCGTTTCGACGTAACTGAGGTACCTTGGGTTCGTAGAATGCCGGTGTGTCGTAACAACTCTTAATTATTTCCATTGGACCACGAGGACAAAGTAATACCTGGAGTACTGATATGATTGTTTTAATTTTTATTTATTTATAAAGGTACAGTACATTGGCCTCAGCGAGAGCACGTCAAGAAGTGTATAAAAACCAACCAGGCAGGATAGAAAACTATGTGCCGGGAAAATCTTCCGTAATTGACAAAGAAGCGAAACAGGTATATATTGTACTAGGTACCTATATTTTTGTTATAACGTGGCAGAAATATTTATTTATTATTTATATTTATTATACATATACCGGGGACTCAGGTGTCATAAAAATGTCAGTACTTAGTAAATATAAAATATAAAAAATATATATTATACGAATAATTTTATTTCAAACTTTCTGTTATTATTATTATTATTGTTATAATAATAAGATTTTTTAAATTTACTATCTACTGATGTTTTATACAATTTATTTCACGTGACTGGTTAAAATTCATTCTTCATTAATTCATATAACCATTAGTTCTTATTTAAAAACTAAAAGCCTGTATGACAATTAAAAATTTTCAACAGAAACAAAATTAATTTGTTTTTTTTCTAGTGGTGGGACGAGGTCATGGACATTTTTGATGGGGTACGAACTTTTTTCAATTTTTTATCTGTGTACCTGTGACATAACTATTTAATTTGTATTCTAATGTGTTCTGTACCCTAAATTTGGCTTTATCTTTCAGTTTGTTAAGGATTAATGGATACTCATATATTAACATCTGATTAAGCGGCTCAGCTAATCTTACATATATATACATGTTTGTCTCTTTATAACATAACTGAAAACTAAGAAATTGTCTGTTTGGATATTAATTTAACAGTTAATAAATAAGATTTGCCACTAGTAGAGTCACTATTTTTGCAATAAAAGATTTATATTAAATAAAATACCAAAAGCTAGATTAAATTTAAAGAAACTTATATAATTATATTGGTACTTGCAAAATTTTTAACACTTAAAGTTCCTTCTGTTGTAAAATATTAATATTTATAGAAGAATGGCTCGCTTTATTTTTATTATTAAGATGATTAAAATTTGTTATTTATAGAAGGGGTATAAAAAAATATATCTATTATATAATAAAAATTCATAATCATCTTTTCTTTAACCTAAAATACTAGAATTTTTCTCGGGATTTTTACATCAAGTAAGCCATTTTTTCTATAAAATATTAGCATTCTATCGGTACCTGGTTTTATCACTGACACATACAATGCTATGTTCACATCGCTGCTTGGGCGGACACTAACAGTGGCTAGATGAGAACTCCCCCCTGCCTCCTTACTCCACATTGCTCGCTCGCGCTATACAGAAGAGTGTAAGGTTCCTTAACATGTCTGCATGTTGTGGTGCCTTCCATGTGTTCATTGTTACGTGTTCATTGTTATAGTTACCATATAAATGTCACAAAGTATCATCTAGACGTTAATTATTTATTATTTAAAAGTAAATATGAATTATTGGTTGTGGGTTCGATTACCACTCGAAAGAATAAATTATTATTTACTACTTGGTACCAATGCAAAAGCGCGGTACCTGAGCGAAGCGTTCCCTCTGCCTGCATAAAAGAATTTTCTCATAATATTAATCCAATTCCATATTATATGCTTTTAATGATTTTTTAAAAAAGGTAGATAACCAATATTGAATAGTAATTGACTCATATGGTACCTGTAATATTGATCGAAATTTTAAGCTTTGCACGTTTTGGTGTTTGATTATATATTGTTTTATAAGTATGAAGCTTTTCTAAATAAGGCATCTAGTATGCGGTGTAACGTCAATAGATATAATATGTATTTAAATTTTATTTTATCGAAAATATATTTAAAAATATCCCTTATTTGCCATTGTTATTTCGCTTCAAAGCTATTTATCTTTTAAGCTAATTCGATGTAATTATAAAAAGAAATTGTATAACTTACCTTGCATTGCACGTTTGGGCTGTTTGTTATAAGCATATTGTTACAACAATACTATGGAAGCTATTCTGTTCTGCTTTTTATCGAGCAAATACAGTTTTTACATATAAACTTTTTATTACGATTTTCTCGTAGGAATTATAAGAATATATACAAATTTTACAGTATTTCAAAGCATAAGAATCAGTAAAATCTTGTCTCAAATATGCCTAGTAACGTTCTGTTACCTAACCTTTAATTTCTAATGTCGGTTTCTTTAAAAGCAAAAAGTGGCACGAAAGTAATTTTACGGTATGTTGAGTGTAAACGAGTTTATTTAGTTGTCTTGTTAAATCTGCTACAAAGATACATTTTTATAAGAATCTCTTGTTAGTGTTTGAGTGCCGCCTAATAAGTTTTGATTGTTTTAATATATAGGAGTTACTCTGTACTGTACGTGTTTTAACAATAAGAACGGGTAAATTAAGGCCGTCACAAATATCTCCAATATGAATCAATAGAAACTTATTAGAAAGCGGTAAACAGAGTCTCAATTTGTTTAGCTATCTGAAGTATATTTTCTTTTAACACTACGAAAGCATGAATAAATGTTATGCGCTCAACTGAAACACAATATGTTGCATTTACTGTGTTTACTTGTTAGAAAATTATAATTTTCAATTTATATTTCTATCTTTCACTACGCATTTTTAGAGTGACCGAAAAACCTTTTAATTTAATAAATATAATTTGTATTTTCTTTTGCAGCAAAATGAATCGGGTACTCAATCACAATCTCAAGCATCACCGAAGGAAAAGAAGGACCTCACATCAGCAATTCTATCAAAATCTAACATGGCAAGGTATTTTACAATTTTTTCTGCTTTTCGTTTTTGCCACATATGTGAATATGTAAGTACATATTATGAATAAGAAATCTAAGTAGATTTCTACCTAAATTCGAGACATTGTGTATCAAATGGTGGAACTCAAACCACCCAAGCCGGTTGATTGAGGGAACTGAAGTCACAATCATCACGTTTACTAAGTAATATTTAGTAGAAACTAACTAAAAATACTTTTCTTAATTCTTTGACTTATGAAGAAGGCTGTTACTTATTGTATTAAATTATAAACCCAACAGAGCGTTAAAAGAATCAGGCTACGAATCCGACTCGACGTTAATATTCCGGCGACGGGAAGACACTGAAGCGCCACTCTCGCCCGCTGAGCGTCGAGCAGCTTACCGCGACCTGCAGGCTGGGGGGGAACCTCCGATACGCGGATTTAGGTCACCAGCGCCACCTAGAACGGGTGAGTGAAATTCTATGTCAAAATGCTTGAAATATTAATTTTAAATTTTAAAATGACATAAAAAATCTGTTTTATTTATAACCTTAATATTTAAATGGAATATAAAAGGAAATATTTTCATAAAGTTAACTTTTAATTAGTTTCAAACATTATTTTATTTTAAAAAAAATATTGCCATGAACGATAGTTAATTCTAATTTACTTATTTCATTAGTTTTTTTTTAAATGTTTAATAAAGATTATTTATATTTTATTTTTTATATTATATTACACTAATTAAGAATAACTTATTATAGCCTAATTGCGTAACTTAAGTACTATTAAGGCATGAATATTGGTTGTGGGCGTACTATTAGCTAAAGTGGGAATATTAAATGAATACTAAGACAATTTTACATAGTGAAAGTTATTTGCCTTTTCTTGTAGAAATTTCTATTATTATAGAGATTTTAAACCGATCTGCATCGTATTATATGAAATCTAAGCCAAGGTCACTGTAAAAGCCTACGTATAACTCATATTATTTACTACTGAGCTACTATTGTTAAACAAGGCCATAGTGTAATGACAATGTGGGATGCTCTAACCGTGATCACATTAGTTATTATCGTCAATCACTGCAGGTAAGTTTTATTTATTTCGCATGGCTCCAAATTAAAATCAATAACAGTGGTGCTGGTGCGTCGATGACTGCATTTAAAGGTAAAATAATTATGCATGATGAAGGTAGACTCCAAAATTAAAAATACACTTAGGTATTGTCCACGTATTTAAATCTGGCACGTTTTTTACCACGATTAGTATTTAGTAAAAAATGCTTTACACAGTTTCATTTATAACAGGAGCACAAACTACACGTTTTATTCACGTCTAACGAAAATTGAGAAGATGAATCATTTAGCAAAGATTGAAATTCCACAGATGAGTCAGAAATTGAATATATTCCTATATCGTCTACCTTAACAAAGATACGAGTACATAAAAAAACACCTCAACTACATGAAGTGATTTGTTATCCTATCGCTAGTATAGATAAATCAATGAATATAATGAATGAACATGCACCAATACCGCCAAGAAGAATATCATCTAAGAACAGTCGCACACTTCAACTAGTTACATCTAAAAGGCACGCATCGGTCTCTCCGCAAAGGCAAATATTTGAAAAATCTAATGTGGAATTTCTAAAAGATAAAATAAGTCACAAATTAAAACGCCAAAACACTCATGTTATAATAAAAAAAAAATCAACCAACAACACTACTCGAGCAATATCTACCTCTGCACCTCCACCTTTAAACAGGAACAAAAATATTGGTATATTGGCAAAGAATATAAAACAAACCACTATAAATACTTCTAAAACCAGTGGAACTAGTAGTTTTAGTTCACCTAGAAGAACAATGTTACCTATAAATTATCCTCATTCAGAACGAAATTGGAATGAAACCTCGTCTTCATCTATTTTGATCCCTGGTGGCGCGGGTAGAAAAACACCTATAACAAGTATATTAGATAAAGTGACTCCCTTAGATAGACTCTGGGGTTCACAAAAACGAAATGAACGTATTGATCCTTCTAAAATAAAACCTAAAAATGTTTTGAAAAGTACCAATGTACTTTCTAAAAATATAACTACAAAGGAAACGATTATACAGAATACAAGATCAAGTAGTATATTGCATAAAAGTAGGGATATGATGCGTACATCAGATAAAATGCAAAAAATGAAATTATGTAACCAATCAGCTAAGTCTACACCATGTTTATTGAAATCAGCAAATAAACCAGCAAAATCTTTACATTCAGTATCAAACATGTCAAAATCCTCTCTGCATTTATCATCAAAACCGAAAAATCAAGATCAAATAAAAACAGCAACCATATCAAATTTAAAGGCAAAAAAATCTTCAGACAATATTTTGATAAAGCCTCCTACAGAATTTAAAAGTGAGCAAAATAGTAAAAGAATAAAAAATTTACACAAACATAGCACTGTGAAATTACAGTGTAAAAAAAGCTCTGATAAAAACCAACATAAAAGATCACTCCAAGACGTAGAAAGCAGAAAGCAATTTGGAGAAGGTATAGACGAATTATCTAACTTTGGTTCAGATGAATATCTAGAAAAATATGATAAAGAAATAAAAAAAGCACGAAGTGCTATTATGTCAGACTCTTTTTTTCAAAATCTGTTTTTAAAAAAACCTTGTACAAAACTGATTGATGAGATTATAGATAAAAGTTCATTAAATACTGTTCAACAGAAAGCTAAATTCTTTCAATCTTTTCCCGAAAGTAATTTAAATACTACTGCCTCAGTAAATACGTATTTAATTCACCGTAAGCCTGTCTCATTGTCCCGTTTTAAAATGTGGGACAGGCAACTAAGTCCTGTATATATACAAAGCTCAAGATCTATTTCATGGCCAGGAAAGATGGATGGTAAAATTCGACGCTTTGATAGTTTGCTTAAGGGTGATAGTGAATTCGGGTCAACATCTTCATTGGCAACGTCAAGAAGTAAGAGTGAACCTCCTTGTAATAGATTGTATTTTTCTCAAACATCACGACCTGTGTCTCCCACAGTAATATTTCATAAGAAACGGGAACAGATTTTAGAAAAAAGCCCAGAATATCCTAATAAATTTCCTGTTTTGCAATCTAAAAGTATATCACCAAAATTGAATAAATTTAATCAAGCGAAAGAAACAAGATATGCTTCACCACCAAAAATAATATTTGAGACTTTACCTAATACTATTGAAAAAAATCCAGATATTCTATACTTTTCTCAAACTTCACGTCCTGTTTCACCTAAAGTAATTGAAAAAAGATCAATCAGTAGAAGTTCATCTCCGTTATCAATTAGATCTCCATCATATCGACGTATCCATAATGCAAGAACGCATTCAAAATTGGAAACTATGAAGAAAGGACTGAGAACACGTAGCGCAGATAATGTTGAACATGATTTACTACAAAAAAATATTCCTACTAGAACTAAAAGTGATTCAAACATATACGCAAAGGACCCGGAATATGATGAATATATTCGTGATATTCAAAATGTGAAAGGTAGATCGGAAAGATTTCGAGAGCTTAATCGATATTACGCATATTTAGAGCGAGTTGCTGAATTAGAAAAGGCAACATCAAGTAGAAATCTATGTTGTAGAAAAAAAGATGAAGAAATAATTGATTTCGATCGTTGGAAGAAAATCCGTACAATAGAAAGGGCAGAAGAAGAACTTAATAATTTATATACAAAACTTAAACGAGCTCAGGATGAAGATGATATCCTTTTTTATCCCAAAGACGTCAACGATATTAGATGGAATTTCAACAGAGAAAGAGGCTTAATTACAAAAGAAAAGTCAGTAGAGGACTTAAAAGAAGAATGGCAGCAAAAAAACTCGCATGACATAAATGAAATCGATCAATATCCATGTAAGGATATTTACAAGCCTTTGTGGAGAGGAATGAGTGTTGCAGAAACAGCTACTAATATAAATAAGAAGAATGAGACAGATAAACATATTCCTAAAGGTTCTTATAGGCCTACAGTTAAAACACTGGTGCAACCAGATTCTTTATCTGAATTAAGAAAAAAAATTGGGATTGGTAATCGTTTATGGAGCAGTTTGTCAATGGATCAGGTAAATGCATTGAAAAGCCAACTTAATGCAATATATAGCAAGGAATCTGAATATAAATTAGCCAAAGAACAAGAAAAATATACAATCGAAGTAAAGAATTCTAAAAATGATATTAATCCTACACTTCATGTAAGATGTAGTTCTCTTATTACACCCAAATCAATAAAACATGAGTCAGACCTAAGTAAATCTGAATCGATAGCAGCAATAAATATACCTTTAGGTTCAGAAAAAGAACTAAAAAACAATGTCAATAAACTACAAATGTCCCTAAGTGAAAATGAAAAAAAGAAGATATCTCAATCTCTTAGCAAAGAGATTTTAAATAAAATAAACAAATTTGATGCATCACCTGAAGTTAAAAATCAGAATACAGCGGAGTCTCAATTAAATAATGCAAAGTATGAAGATAATAATAATAATATGAAGACAGTTGAGGCAGATAAACAATTACAGGATGAAAAGAGTCGACATATCGTATATCCACCACAAAAAAATCTTACATCAAATCAATCATCTGCTAGTGAAACAGAAACTGGAAGTTCCGATATATCCGGAAAAACTGTAGTTTATATAGGTCCCAAAAAAGAAGTACAAAAAAAAGTTGAATATTTTGAATCTGTAAAAGAAGAAAAAAAACAACCTAATAATTTTAATAGGGATAAGTCAGATGAGAAATGTACATCAAAAGAAATAAATAAAGTTTCTACTTTAAATGAATGCAAAATAGATAAAAATAAATTATTTCAGTCCCAGTCGTGTGCAAATATTAAAGAATTATTTGGTGAAACTGAAAAGAATAAATTTTTATCGTTACCCTACAAGTCTGACCTATATTCGAGATCACCTTCGCCAATATCGGAAGTGTACGTAAACGATCGAAGAACGCCTGACACGCTAAGGTTTTCCAGTGACGAGACGATCTGGCGTAGTCGAAGCCCGTCCCCCGATCCGGAGCGTTACTGGCGGGCTTACCTTAAACTGGCACGCGAGGGGGAAGTTCGCCGCCTTGCGCGGCGCTTCGATTCACCCTCTGCAGCGGGCGCAGTACTCCGGCGTTTTCGTAGTGATCCAGAAATAATACGAAACGATATTAGAAAAAACTGGCCCTCTACTGAAAGGGCCTCACGAAAAGAAAAATGTAGAGCTTTATTACCAGTGGCTCGCATGCCACTCCGTCCTAATAATCGATACATGCCGCATATCGATGTCATATCAAAGCTAGCTGCACTTCACAAGCGTAATACAACACGATCTCGATCCGCAGAAGAGGCTTTAGAATGTCGACCTGGCGAAGTAGAACGCATTCGTCGTCGTTTCGAAGCTATGTCACTTCTAGGCCAAATATACACTTCAGCCCCTGATGTCAGTGAACTTCAAAATATTGCATCATATTTAAAGGGACCGTGGGTCGCTCATCGATACCCAAAACCTGAAGATAATAATAAACCAATAGTAGATTTTACTGGCTCAGTTAGAGGTCGTATCAGTCCAGTCAAGAAAAATAAAACACAAAGTAATCAAGATACAGTAAAATTAAACTCCATACTTAAAAACGAATCGTTAGCAAAACAAACATTCGATCCGTCGGCCCATAGGCCGGCCAGCCGATACGAACCTCCTCGCACGCCACCCCGGCCTCCGCTGGCTTCGTGGCCTCACCGACTGGCGCCCTATGTCACGACATCGCGACACACAGTTACCTTTCAAGGTTAATATTTTTATTCTATTATGCCAGATTTATTATACGTTTATTCTTGGAGTTACTCGAAAAAAAATTAAGATTTATTGATTTTCGTAAAAAGTACACCAATTAAATATTACACATAATATAAATATTAAATTGAATGACATAAATTAATAATTTTATAAATATTCTAGATCATGAAAAAGTGTATACGAATATCAATTTATCTGTTTCAAAGCTTTAGACTTATTTAGTTATTACTTCTTGATTTTTATGTTTTATTATATCCTGATAGAGTCCGACTCAGCTCCAGAGCCTCCGCGTCGAACCTCACACGGCAGTTTTTCCGATTCAGGCAAGTAGCTGTATGGAAATAAAAATTCCACTCAAACAATGTATTTATTTTATGTAAATACGCAAAAATTTAACTTTATAAATATGTATGCATTTGTGCCAATAATTAAACTTTTAATTATATTTCATTAATTGTTTTCTAAGACTGAAAGTAAGATATCTAATATAATATGTATGTCTTTAAGCTTCACGATGAATATCCCAGAGAGAACCTGGTTTTAAGATATTCCATTCCTCACTTTACGCTTAATTTTCGAGATATTACTTGATGACTAACGAAACTATACGCCGCATTTAGTCTTCTCACTTGAGCGAGGAAATGAAATAATTAATTCGCCCGAGTGGAAATTGAACTGACAACCTTCGCGCTAACAGTGATACACTGTGCTTCTACGCCACCACGGATAATATATAACGATAACGAATATAAGTGTTATATACTACAAGTCTAATTACACTATAATTGTATTTTAATGTTGCGTAACATAAGGTACAAAGTAAAGAATTTAAAGAGCCGAGAATATAATTACTAATAGAAAACAATTGAAAAATATATTTTAAAGGTAATATTTTTGGTAAAACATAATTGATCTTGAAGTTGAACCGTCGTATTGGTAGACTCTTTGCGATTTTAAAGGTCGCCAAGATATTTACGTCACCTAATTTGATTGAGCCAAAACCAGTTCGAACAGTTTTTATTTCATTGTAAATAGTATCTTACTCTCCTTGCTCCGAAACGCTGCCTTCTTTGTTATGTGTTGTTTGTTACTTTAGTATATATTATAAGTGCAAAAAGTATTATTGCGTGAAATCGATGCGCCTCTATTAATCAACAAGTTTATCATCGTACTGACTGATAAACAATCTTATCGTTAGTATAGTTTTGTGCAAAGTGTCATGAACATAAGTCGAACATTTACTGAGAGGTTTTATTAGTTTTTTTTTTTATAAAAAATGAAAAAATACCATTCAAGTGAAACGATTTTAAGTGAAAGTGGCTGGAGTAGTAGAAATTCAGAAATATTATTAAACGATGAAAACTTGCATTACACTAATATTCCTATATCAGGAAGTATGTCGAAATCACTTAGGGCATTAAACACGTATGTAAAGAAAAATATTTTTTACGACGAAAGTGAAGATATAGAAGAAAATCGAAATGATAGTGCCTTTTTTTCTAAGGAAACGAGTCCTAACAAGTCTTTATCTAAAAGTGACCCAGATAGTTTAAACAGCAATATCTCTGAGCAAAATATAAATGAGAAACTTCAACTATCATTAAACAGTGATAAATCTCTGAACATAACAAATGATCCAGCTACATTAACTGACGACTATAAATTTAATAAATTACTAGAAAACTATAATATAAAAGATACTACTGACATTTTAATGCTGACAAATCAAAATGATAATGTAAATCTCAATTTTATTGATGTAAATTTAGTTAAGAATATTGAAGAACAAAAAATGTTGACAGAAAATACTGAATATGTGGATATCAAACCAATCGAGACGCTTAAACATACACAAGATGAGACTAACATTTCAAAACCTACTATTACTGAAATACAAGTGTCAAATAAAAATAAAATTAATAGAGCAACACCACCTGTTGTGCCCAAACGTACCACCTCAAAAAGCCAGGCTGATTATCGCGACATAAATGTAACTACAAAAGAAAATCATAGCAATGTAAAGAAAAAATTAATCTTCCCAAATATTAATGATAATTTGACAGAAAAAAATTCTAAACAACATCTAGAAAAATATGAAATGAGAATATCGCAAAACATGAAAAACAATAAAGGACCCATAAATGAGGACATTAAACCAGATAAATATTCTTCATTAAACCTAAGTAAAAACAAACAGATTAAGGAAGATTTTTATCCTGACGTTACCCTTAGAACCAACAGCTTGAATTCACATAATAAAAATCGGCATACTATCCATGACTTTACGAACTGGGGAAACAGAACCGATATTTATCCCGATGTTTATGCGCCTTTACCGTATAGTAAGTATTACATATATAATAAGTTATAAAAATACAAAATAGTAATAGTACTTATACTCTAGTAAAAGTAACAAAAAATATTTCCTATTAATAATATATAAAAAATAATTTAATAAATAATGTCCGCTTCTGTTTCTTATTTTATATTAAAAAAAAAAAGTGTCAATAAATTCGTTTTGGCGGGTTCTTTTTGGCGGGAGACGGCAATGAAAGTGCGGCTGGTGGCCCGACGACAGTCGTCGTCGTCGCGTCGTTGACAAACGGACCGGCTGATCTGCCTTGCTTTAATCGTATCGTAAAATAGTTTTTGTGAGTGTCTGTTTGAATGGTGACTTCGAAATGGGCATATTAAAACAAATAAAGAAAATTGCAAATTCGGGTATGATTTAATAATAATTTCTATTAAAGATATTTTATTACTTTATATATCAAGTGTTTTTATAATTTTTGAATATTAGTTTTTTATTTTTTATTTTATAGCAATTTCCTTGCATTAAATTCTTAATACGTGTTAATATTAAAAATGAAACTATGTATAAGTAACCGGTAGTTGCGTTATTAAGTGACTGATTACAAAATGGTAAAAGATGTCGTGTCGTAACGAAATACCGATAAAGTTGTAAAACTAAAATCACTTTTAAAATAATTAACTTAGACTTTAAAATAAGACTCTTAAATGATTAATCATATAATTTATTTCACTTATATACAGAAAGGTACAAAAAACTCTATATTTATTGAAAAACTGTCCGCGTATCTATAAAAACATATATTTTTTAACTATATCACGTTTCCATTTTTTTTTTTGGAAATTTATTACTACAATTCCAGTCACGTACCTACTAATGTAATAGAAAACTTTCCCGCAGCTCAACCTATCGAATAAGCTTAAGCATTAGGGCACAATCTTAAGTAAGTTTGCTTTTATACACATTATATCTAAGTATAAAAACATAACATATTGGAGAAGAAACTAATTAGTACTCCATGCATTCTACGTGCGAGTGTCGTACCCATCTTCTTCAGAGCATTTTCATTTTTGAAAACGGTAAAATTTAATTTATCGTTTTAAAGATAAGTTTCTTTTGCATTTTTAATATATTTTATTTATAACTTTTTTTTAAGTACATAGAGAGAACTTACAAATTACAGCATAGTCCATTTTGTCCTTTGTAAATGCATAATTACAAAGGAAAAGCGCGCTGAAATGATACAAATATTTACAAATACATTTATTTTTCATAATAACATATATAAATATTTTTAAATCATTTTTAAGCCATACAGTACATTGACTTAATTTTTTATACCATTTATAAATTACAGCTTTGAATGATACAATTCAGTTTATATACTATTATGTTTATACCACAATTATACTTTAATTGTGATTATTAATTACTAGTTAGCTTATCATTTGTCTAACGGGTACCTACTGCTATATAAAATATTATTTATAGCAAATGATGTGTATACTTAGACTTAGAACTGCTTATCATTTTTGACTCATTTTAAAACAATTTTATCTAATATTTATATCGCGCTATTTAAAGAATCAAAACGTAGTTCTCATTCTATTATCATACGAAATCCGTAAGCCTGTATGTATATACGTAGAGTAGGTATCACAATAATGCCTTTTACAGAAGCTTGTTTCGATGGTAGAACACGGAGGTACACGCGTGTTTACACGGAGGCAAGGCGCGTGCCGCGAATGCCTATTAAGTGAAAGTTAACGAGCGATTTGCGACCACAAAGGGCTTTCGTTTTTAACGAGTTTTCCATTATGTGAATAATATTTTGGAATTTCTATTAATAGTAGTACCTACATTTTCCTATTTTCTATTTTTCTTTGTATTTTAAAATCGTACGAAGGGAATGCTTTCAGTTAGATGCTGACTCGGTGGCTGATTTCCACATTTTCAAGATATAAGCCTGCCACCACCACCACCTAAACGAAAATTTAAATATTTTCCGCCCTTACCTCAACAATTGTCGGTTCCTAGATTATTATTACAATCTAACAATTTCGTTAAAATTGCGATTACGCATTACGTTGTTGGCATATTCTTCTAATATATTTATCAAAACTAGTAGTTGGAGGCTGGCAAACTGGCTGATTTATTGTTGAATATGAAAGTTTAATAAAACAGAAATCACTTCAATGAGGAAGTATAAATATCGGTTCGTAAATATTTCACTTTATTATACATATATACTTTATTATACATATATTATACATTTGACGCTCTAGGCCACAGCCTACTCAGCCTACTGGTGAATCCGCTGTGCTAACCACTACGTATCTAAAGAAATGTAACTTGACTAGAAAAATACTAATTGATATTTATTTACTAAGGAACCTGGCGGTACCTTCTGTTTCTTATATTTACGTATTTCCGCCTGCTTACACATCATGGATAATATAAACTATGTTTATATTATACTCTTATATAGAGAAAAAACAGACAATATACTTCCATTTTGATATGTCAGTGCATTAATAGTGTTGTAAATATCCAACCAATATTAAATAGTACATGTAACGAAATTGAAAAAAAAATGATAAATAAACCATAGACTAGTTAGTGTCCATAAAATAAAAAAAATAAAAAATAATTTGATGTATCAAACCATATAAATTGAATAACTCCAACCGGTTTCTGTTTGACGTTACGTATCATCATATAACAAACGCCAAAATATTAGCTATCATAAGATCTTACAACATAACCTGTTATGATAGGTACTACCGGCACTTTCACTTACATTTCTATGTATAATATGTGATTCATTGGCTATAATATTAAAAAAAATCAGCTTCACGCTGTATCCCGCACATAGCAGGTTAGGCAGATGGAACCTAGTGTTAAGATACTCCTTTCCCCACTTTTTGCCGAATTCTGGAGGCATTGCGTGTTGGAAGGCAAATCTCAACGCCGCGCTTAATCTCGACACCAGAGCGAAGAAATGGAAATATAAATTTAAGTAACATAATTTTATTCTCTTCGAGTGGGGATCGAACCAGTCGTGGCGCAGGGGCACAAAGTGTGACTGTAAACGCGACTTGTTGTGGGTTCGATCCCCGCTCGAGGAAATGAAATATTTACTTAAAATTTATATTTCCATTTCTTCGCTCTGGTTTTGAGAATCTCATCCTACAGATTTCGGCGGAAAGTGGGTAGGAAACGCAGTGTCTTAACATTAGGTTCCCTCTGCCTACCCTGCTGTATGTAAGCTGATAAAAAATATATATTATATTTAATATTACGTATTAACACCTCGTGTTAATATTATCAAATAAAAAAATATTTTTACTACTATATGTGAAAAATTAAATTAATTAACATATTTTAAATGTGCTTTAATATTACATTTTAAATTAGCTTTAATATGTTTTCTTGTGTAATTGTGTTAAAAGAATTTAAATTAATATATAACTGTATGTGATGAATGCGTTATTGCGTTATGCGAAGGTAAATATATTTTTTTAAGAAAAGTAGTAAATGTTCTTAATATTATTTATTTTCAAATAGAATCGCCAAGCCGACGCTACGTGGAGAGCGACGTGAACATCCACTACCGGTGTCCGGTGCGACACGACCCCTTACCGCTTGTTCCCGAAAGGGAACTGGCGCGGCAGCAGGCGGAGCACATGAAACGACTCTACAGGGAACAGCGAAGGAACAAATATTTACAGGTAAAGTTACTAAATAAAGGTTCAATTTATTTCCTATTTTATAATTTGAAAGTAAATAAAAAAATCAGCTTCACGCTGTATTCCGCACACAGCAGGGTAGGCAGAGGGAGTCTAGTGTTAAGACACTCCGTTCCCCACTTTCTGCCGAATTCTGGAGGCATTGCGTGTTGAGTGGCAGAACTCAACGCCGCGCTTAACCTCGACACCAGAGCGAAGAAATGGAAATTTAAATTTAAGTAAATATTTCATTTCCTCGAGTGGGGACCGAACCCACAACCAGTCGGTTTTACAGTCACACCTCGTGCCGCTGCGCCACGACTGGTCTCTGTAAATATATTTTATATTTTTTATATTGTGGTAAAATTGAAAAAAATGCGGATTTTTGAGTAAATGTTGAAATAATATTTTAGTTCATTGACTCTTTTTTCTTAATTGTTATATTGACTAATGAAATTCTACTTTTCCCATAGTAGACTTGCGTTCACAAAGTCATACAATTTTATATCGAGGTGTTTCGTAATCTTGCTTAATATTCTGACGCTTGCGCAAAAATACGAAATAATTTATTAAACTAGCGTAACACTCTATTCTGAGTTCTGTTTAATATTTTGTATTTAAAAAAAAACAGTTACGGAATCTATATTTTTTAATTTATGTAATTATTTATGATTTTTATTATGCTTGAAGTTACTGTAAAATAATTATGTTTTATCGATTGTAGAATGATATTCAGAAGGAACCAACGGAATATTTAGTGAAGTTCATGCACACAGTTGTCTTTATTTAATAAAATTATTATCTTAATGTTCAAACTAATTAACATTTATTTAATAAGTGTTATTAAAAAAAGACATACAATCATAACGATATTATGTAGATATATGATGTAAAATATGCGATGTTAAACACTGACTAAGTACTGAGTTTCTAGATTTTAACACGAGTTAAATGCTGGTATAGAATTAGCTTGTCAGACTACATTGATCTACGGAATGCTAATCACTTCGCCGCAGACTACACGCGATTTAATCAATACTTTGCCTCTGCGCTAATGCAAAGGTATTAAAAATACTTACGTTCCCACGTACTAGCTCTTTTAAATATAAATTTAAAATATTTTAAAAAAATCTTATAATAAAATCTAAATTTAATATTTTAAAGCGCGGCGTTGAGTTCCGCCACTCAGCACGCAATGCCTTCAGAATTCGGCGGAGGAGGAAGTGAGGAACAGAGTGTCTTAACACGAGGTTCCCTCTGCCTACTCTGCTGTGTGCGGGATACAGCGTGAAACTAATTTATTTTTTTTATTTTATATTAAATTTTTCGCTATAAAATCGTAATACTGACGACTAATATATTTTTGAATTTAAAACGAAAACCGTTTAGCGTGTCAGAAACATTGATCCTTAATAGCATAAATTACTGATTCATTACTGATATACACGCGAGTGCAGTTTGGTCGATAGCTTACTTCTCGGCTTTATTTTTTAAAAAAATATTATTGGTTATGTCATTTACGGTATTGAGGACAACAAATGATAAGAGTATTATAATATATCTCTTTATACGTTATTTTGATATTATATCTACAATATAAAAAAAATATAAATATAATGTTATATCTAAATTATGCTGTTATACATGAGGCCAGGCGTGGCGTAGGGACACTAGCATGTGACTGTAAACGCTATTAGGTGGAGATCCCATCGTTTAAAACTGTAGGGATTAGATTTTCTAATGAAACTTATATTTAAGAATGATACATGATAGTAGAATAGATTACACTAGGGTTGCCCAAAAAAATCCTGCCGCAATCACCTTTAATTAATGTTTTTCGTAACTCGTTTTTGGAGAAAATTGCACTCATATGTTTTTTATGTGAATCGCACATCATTTGAAAGAAAATCGCATAAGGAATTGGAAAAACAATGGTTGCCAGCTCTCAGTCTGCCGCAAGTCCAAGGTTGCCTGGTTTAAACAGGTTACTTAATGTGAATATTTGCACTCATGTGTTTTTTTAATGAATTATATATCAAATTAAAGCTTATTTTTTTGTCATCACTAAAACACATGGTTGCCTGGAAAATGGCTGCCGCAAGCAAAGGTTGCCATCATTCGAAATATTTTATTCTGATTCCGTTTGACTGAGAATAGACGATGAAATACGCGATTTGCCTTATGTTTTAAATTAAAATATTATATAATAGAAGGTCAATCTTAAAATTAATGTTTATTCTAGATATTTACCTGTTAAATGATGATTATAATCATATTAAGAACATACAAAAAACTATTTAAATATGAAATCATCCTTATTTTTCAAGTGAAATAATGAACCCATGTCTTTGCTAAATCTGTTTTCTAAATACTAATTTAAATTATCATTTTAAAACGACTAAATTATCTAATTAAATAAATGCTTACAAATATCAATCTATTATAAGATATTAATTACATCATGTTTCCTTAAGATAATGAAGGGCGACAATTATTGTGTAAGTTTTTTTATTAATTAAGAAAATATGGAAAATAACATTTCAATATACTCTCTCTCTTTGTCCTCTGCTCGTATGATTTTTTTTCTCGTTTTTTTTTGATAACGGTTGCCGCAATCTTTTTTTCTCACGCAACTTTTAAGAATTTGCATTGAAAGAAATATATATGATAGAATTATAATAAACAAAATTAATTTATCACAAATAAATTCTAAGAAATTTCGACAGTAATGCCGAATAATAAACGCTATTTAAGGTTTATGACCAGGAGTCGGCAAATATCAATTAGTTGTCTACTTTTTACTATAGATAAACATTTTGCGGTGGTATACAAAGCAAACAAAATGCAATAATTTTATTTTCGTAGATGTATTGTTTCTAAATGCAATAACAGTGCAGATGGCCAAATGAGATGTTTTTGAACATATTACTTAGTTACTTACCTTTCGTTTTGGAGTGAAGACGTTTTTAGTTAACATGACAAAAATGAAGATCTGTTTTTTGTGCGAAAATATGTGTGGAATTTAATAATGAGTCTGAAGTGTAAAATTATGTTGTTGTTTCGCCAAAAAAATATTTTTATATACAGTAACATTTTCTTAAATAGTAACACAATGCACGGTTATCACTTATTACAAAAAGTTCATTGTTGTAAAAAAAATATAAAGAAGAACCGCACTCGAGGAGATGAAATATTCACTTAAATTTATATTTCCATCTATTCGTTCTGGTGTCGAAGTAAAGCGCGGCGTTGAGTTCTGCCATTCAACACGCAATGCCTCCAGAATTCGGAAGAGAGTGTGGAACGGAGTGTCTTAACACTAAGTTCCCTCTGCCTACCCTGCTGCATGCGGGATACAGCGTGAATCTGATTTGATTTTCATTTTTCAATTATTTTCTAATGCAAAACGTAAGTATAATTAATGTTTGATAAGTAGAGTATTGTTGGTTGCCTGTAAGAGATCGCTCTTAGCGATAAGGCCGCCATTGCACATTGATCTTATGTACTTGTATATCAAATGTATAATCCAATTGTAAACGTGCAATAAAGTGTTATTATTATTATTATTATTATTAAATTTAATGTTTAATATTATATATTTTTCTCTGAGAACGAAGAGAGAGATTGAGAGTTTATAACGAGGTAATTTTCCATATTTTCTTGATTAATAAATAAAATATCTGCAATAATTGTCAACCTACATTATATTATGAAAACATTATGTAACTAATACCTTATAATAGAACGATATTTGTAAACGTTTATTTAATACTAGTGGGCGCGCGCAGCTTCGCCCGATTATTTAAACCCTTACGGGGTGAATTCTAAAAAACCATGAAACATGTGTTCAATGAAATATTTTTAGGAATCTGAATTTCAAATATTATAAAAATCGGTGCCGATTAAAAAAAACACCCATACAAACTTTCAGCCCCTATTTTATCCCTTTAGGGTTCAATTTTCTTAAAATCCCTTATTAGTGGATGTCCAGATTACGAAAAAAAACATCTCTCCAAATTTCACGTTTCTACCATCAGCGGCTGTGCGTGCGTCTTACCTCAGTCAGTCAGGTACTTGTTTTATATATATAGATGATAATTTAGTCTTTTTAAAATAACGATTTAAACGAGTATTAATATCTAGAAAACAGATTTAACAAAGACTTAATATCATAGACTCATTATTTCAATGGAAAAATAAGGATGATTTCATGTTTAAATAGTTTTTTGTATGTACTTAATATGATTAAAATCATCATTTAACAGGTGAACAGCTAGAATAAATATTAATTTTAAGATTGACCTTCTATTTTATAATATTTTACTTTAAAACATAAGGCAAATCGCGTATTTCATCGTCTATTCTCAGTCAAACGGAATCAGAATAAAATATTTCGAATGATGGCAACCTTTGCTTGCGGCAGCCATTTTCCAGGCAACCATGTGTTTTAGTGATGACAAAAAAATAAGCTTTAATTTGATATATAATTGATTAAAAAAACACATGAGTGCAAATATTCACATTAAGTAACCTCTTTAAACCAGGCAACCTTGGACTTGCGGCAGACTGAGAGGTGGCAACCATTGTTTTTCCAATTCCTTATGCGATTTTCTTTCAAATGATGTGCGATTCACATAAAAAACATATGAGTGCAATTTTCTCCAAAAACGAGTTACGAAAAACATTAATTAAAGGTGATTGCGGCAGGATTTTTTTGGGCAACCCTAGTGTAATCTATTCTACTATCATGTATCATTCTTAAATATAAGTTTCATTAGAAAATCTAATCCCTACAGTTTTAAACGATGGGATCTTAGGCCATATAGGGTGTGTGTTCGATTCTCACTTGGGGGAAATGAAATGTATATTTTCATTTTCTCATTCTGGTAACGAGGCAAAGGGCGGCGTTGAGTTTCGTCACTAAACACGCGATGCCTTCAGGATTCGACGGAAAGTGAGAAAAGGATATGTCTTAATAGGAACGGAGTGTCTTAACACTAAGTTCTCAGGTTCCCTGTAGTTCCCTGCCATGTGCGTGAAATAATAACTATTGTAAATTAGGTAAAATGTGTAATATTTCTGTATTAGGTACACTTTTGAAATGAATGAAAACGAGTTGAAATAATAGACACTATTTAAATACACCTAGTTAAAACATAACTGTAGGTATCACATAACAAGATAGTAAGGCTCTATGCATATGGAAAGCAGTTTCTTAACACTTGGTTGACTCTGGTGGTTTTAATGACCATTAAAAGTGTGGTCATCTCTATAGAGCGTCAGTTCGCGTACGCACACCAGACCGTTACGTTATTGTATTGTGGACAGTGGACTTTGTTACATGTATATTATGTACACGGGTGTTTTTATATATGAAAGATGCATACAACACCGGATTTAGTGATTAAGGTGAGATTATATCTGTTATTATAGAGTCTGTGTGTCTGTCAGTGTAGTGTTAATTAGGTATGTATGGTGAAAGGTGATTAAAGTTCTAATTTTTGGGTTTATCTTATGTTTATTTATCTTATAGAACTGAATTCTTCTTTTTTATGTTAGTTGTCAAAAATATTTTTTTTTAATAGTGATATAAATATGCTTACGTTATTATATGAAGTGATTAAGAAGAAAAACAGATAGTAAACAAACAGCTACAGTTATCCTTAACTTAATTAAACAGTACCCGCGCCTATACACAAACGTACAAACCTAACTTTGTAAATATCTATAGATTTATATTCTACAATTGACTAACTGAGATGAAAAAGTGTTACAAATATTTTTTTTATGGTTTGGCGCGAAATCGAGCGCAAAGACTACTTTCACTCAAGGGCTTGGCAATCTTTATGTAATGGTAGTTCACTTTTCTTCGCAATTATCTGAATATCTAATCTTTTTAAAGTCGATTAAGTAAGATTTTCTTTATACAAGTATTGGTATAGGTAAGTAACCGTTTTGTAATAGATTTGTTGGTTAATACACCTAATTGTCACCCGAAAGATAGTGGGTATGGTTCTCGTCGGAGGAAGATATTGTTGTGATAAATGTAACATTTTATCGAAACTTATACTTAAAGCCAAAAGTATCTTTTAAAATTAAAAACATTTATGTATAGGTACATATGTTCAGTCTGTGAGGCCTAAAAGTAGAGCCAGAAAAAAATATTTCAAAATAAAATTTATTATTAGGCATCAATAAAAGAGCTACAACTAATAATAAATAGAGGCCAAGCGGTGCGGCGTTGAGTTACGCAACTCAAAACGCAACTCTTCAGAAATACTGAGGAAAGTAGAGAACGGAAGTATCTTAATATCCCCAATTTCAGGTTTCCTCTCTCTACCCCACTATGTGCAGGATACAACAGGGAGCTAAAAAAAATTAAACATCAAAATACTTATTTAGAAAACGTATAAAAATTTGAACGCAGTGCAGCAAAAAAATTAAACATAACATCAAAATGTTATGTTTAATTTTTTTGACTTCCATCCTCATCATTTTCACTCTGGTCTATTGTGTTCCAGTAATGGTTCCGTTATATCATCAAGAACAGCGCGTGACTACGATTTTTATTTTCTTCTTTTACTTCTTGGTCACCTACTTTTTTTTAATCTTGTACAGTGATCGTGCTAAATTTGTCTTTCACTTTCAATAAATCAAAAATCCCGCTAGCGCAATATCCGCCGCATCAGCTAGGGACGTCGAGAGATGTGCACCGGTCTCTTTATCAAGTAATCTTGTGAACGGGTTTCTTCGTTATGATGCAGATTGAGAACTTCCACCCTTTCAAGCACGTTATAGGTCTTACGCTCCACTCTATCGACCAGTGAAGCCAAGCCAATGAATCCCTCTGGCATAGATTATAATTCTGTTCAGGATTTCTTATGTCCGAAGGGTCGTCCAAGGGTCGCCAATATGTCCACAATATTTATTATAAGTGTTATAAGAATGTAGTTAATATTTACAAATCTTAAAATACAAAAACTGTTGTTTTCTAAGTTGTCGTTCATGGCAGTTCATAATAAAGTAACGAACAAACATCAATTATACGACTCGGAAATACAATTAATTATGAACAGTGAATACAACATAGTTTAACCTTAATGTAATCTAAGTATCGTATATTGATAACCTTATAACATATCTAACATTCCAAATGGTTTTACATTCTATGATAAACAAGACCACCTAGAAATATGAATAAATACCCAATAATATATGGGTGGGTCCCTACATACCTGACAGTATTGTATATATTAAAGAGCTGACCTTGAACTTCGCATTCCATCGTAACTTAAAGAACAATAGGAACATTCCATTTATTTGGTCCGTATTTGATTTAGAATTTTTTGTGAAAAATAGTAACGAATAAAGAACCTTGATATGTTAAATACGTTATTTGAATATAAATATCTTAAAATATTTTGATTAAATTGGTTATAGAAACGATCAAACTAGTTGTCCCTATCTATTTAAAATGTATAATATATTGTATAGGAAACGTATGGAAATAATAATAAAAAAACGTAGTAAATACCGAAGCCTAAACACATTGTCACTTACAGGAAAATGATATCCGTCCCGCTGAAATCGAAGCTTTTGATGCCTCAATCAAGGTGACAAGTAAAAGATATGTGAATGAAGAGTGGTTTTAATTAACATTTCCGCATTTAAGTTAACCAGGAACATGCTGTATCATAATTGGCTGAATTCATCAAAATTTTCTCATTGTTTAAAACACTCTTTGAAATTCTTTTTGGTTTTATATTTAAAAAAAAAATATGTTCCTTGTGGATGAGATGTCGCATATTAATGAAGAAAATCTTAAAAGCTTCAATATATATTTTTGAATAATATAATTTATTTTTCAGTACAGTATAATAATATATAGCTAGATACAGATTAAATAAATTAATTAAGTTTTATTTTTGTTAAAATTACAGGAACTGCAGGATATGCAGAATAGGCGTCACCAAGACAATTTTATGCCATCACAAAAGACGATAGTGCCTCTAAATAGATACGACGAAGCGGAGAAAATTATAGCTAAAGCCTTATACACGTTTAACGGACAAACTGCAAGAGAACTTAGCTTTAGAAAAGGAGATATTATAAATGTCAGGAGGCAAATAGATTCTAATTGGTATGAAGGGGAAGTACATGGGAAAATTGGTTTATTCCCATATAATTACGTTGAGGTACGTATCAGATCGTGATTTTTTTTGTTTTCGTATACCTATAACTATTCATACATATATCTTATGAATTATAAATGTTTTGACATAGTATAAACTCATTAAGATTTTTTAACATTTTTATTGTTATTCCACAATTAGGAAAGAAAAATATTTATTTAGGAAACGTATAAAAATTTGAACGTAGTGAGACTCGAACCCGCGTCCCTGGAAACCGACCAGGTCCTCCATGTCGGTCCAGGAGGCGCGGGTTCGAGTCCCGCCACGTTCAAATTTTTATACGTTTTCTATATAAGTATCATTAAGATTTTTTTGTGTTTTATACATTATAAATATTAGAAAAACATACTACTATACAACTACTCAAACTACAAAACTTTAATTTTGTCAATTTCAGCTACTTAAAAGCGATGGTGTTCAAACTTTGAAAAAGCCAGCAGTTGTTGAAGGGAAAGCTAGAGCCAAGTTCGACTTTATCGCACAAACTAATCTTGAACTTCCGCTAAAGAAGGGTGAAGTAGTAGTCTTGACGAGGCGCATTGATCACAATTGGTGGGAGGGAAGAAATGGAAACAAAACTGGCATTTTCCCCGATAGTTATGTAACGATACTGCAGGAACCTAGTCAGAATAAACCCGGTAAGATTTATCATTAAACGTAATAGTTATTTTGTTAGGTAAAATTCGGAATATACATACTTAAACACTATTGATTTACCTAAAAAGTTGTATCTTATATGACATCATGGATTTGGAAGTTCGGATATTAAAGATAAATATATAATTATCTAATAAAATATTTATCGAGTGGAGATCAAACCCCCAACCAGACGGTTTTACAGCCACACTTTGTGCCGCTGCGCCACGACTGGCCTCAGACAACCAATAATAATAAAGTGAACAAACGCAGAGCCCCCGGCACTAGCTCTGACGCCGAAGCCGGCGGCGTCGCCCGCGGCGCACGGGCTGCTCAACGGCGCGGAGGCGCGCAGCATGGGCGCGCACCGCTACACGCCGCAGCTCAACAGCCCCGCGCTGGCCAACGCGCCGCCCGCCGACCTACCGCTGCAGGGTGAGTGCCAGTCGTGGTATCGTTCTCGGTCCGGTCTCAGTCTGTTAACATCTTATTACCTATATATGCCAGTTTTTTAGGAACATAAGGTTAACGCTGTTAGGCCTATTGGCATTTGTATTCTGTCCCTAAAAAAATTGCAAACAGTACATAGCTGATTTAGAGTATTATGATATAAGAAACAATGAGAACATTTATTCTATTTTTCTGATCAAGTTCCGGTCCTATCACGCATATAAAAATATTTTTCATTTAATCGTTCGGACAGATAATAAGGCAAAATTGACTTCTACTGTTTAGAACGCAATATGTGGATTACATAGAAAGCAATTCATAGAAAGCCGTAATCAGAGGGTAGGACTAGATTCTCTTTACCTACGCGAAAAATATGAAGCTGCTCATTATATTTTACAAATTGTACACAATATCATAATTATTTTATATAATTTTATCTAGTTACATTTGAATCTCGCGGTTTATCGGAAAGAACTATCAAACAAACTATTAAAAAAACGTTAATCAATTTACGCCCAATATTAATAACCTATCTCCAACGTCAATCTTAGATTGTTACATATATCTATCCAATCTAGAGATTGGATAGGTGTATGAAACAATCTAAGATTGACGTTGGAGACAGGTTATTAATACTAGGCGTTAATTGCGGCCAGTCGTGACGCAGGAGCACAAAATGGGACTGTAAAACCACACCGATTGGTTGTGGGTTCGATCCCCACTCGAGGAGATGAAATATTTACTTAAATTTATATTTCCATTTCTTTGCTCTGGTGTCGAAAGAATTCGGCAGAAAGTGGGAACGGAGTGTCTTAGAACTAGGTTCACTCTACTTAGCCTGCTGTGTGCGGGATACAGCGTGAAGCTGATTTGAATTTAATACGATAGTTTTTTTTTTACAATAAACTGCCAACTAACCAAGTAGCAAGTAAATATAACAATAAATCCAAATCACTATTCACTATAACGTTTAAAATGAGTTTCCGTTCGCGAAGGCTACATAACGAAGTCGGCGTCGTCTGTGTCGGCGGCGCGCGGCTACGGGCCGCCGACGGGCGCCGGCGTCGACCTCAACAACTCCGAGCCGCTCTACGTCGACACCAATGCGGAAGCGGTGCCGTGAGTACATTTTAAACTTATATCATTATTCTTAAACATTTTTAAAGTGTTATTCCACACTTAGGAAAAGAAAAATACTTATTTAGAAAACGTATAAAAATTTGAACATAGCGAGACTCGTAGTTTCCAGAAGGTGCGGGTTCGAGTCCCGCTACGTTCAAATATTTATACGTTTTAAAGTTTTATAATATTTGTGGAGGCCGTCGTGTTCCAAGGGCAACCAATTTATATGAAAATTGGGCAAGAATGTAAAGTTAATAAATTGACAACACGTTCTAGCAAATACTCAAACTCCAAATAGCGTATAATAACGCATCCGTATTTTAAAACTTTATTTTTTACTAAACAAGTTTTCTTTTACTTATTTAGAAAACGTATAAAAATTTGAAAGTAGCAGGACTCGAACGAAACCATGCCTCCAGGAACAGGCACTCTGACCACTAAGCCATACGTTCTCATCAATCTACGTCGAAATTTTTATACGCTTGTTACAACTTATTTATGATGTTAGCATAATAAAATAAGGTGTAATATGCGTATAAAAATTCCGACGTAACTTGATGAGAACGTATGGTTTAGTGGTCAAATTTTTATACGTTTTCTAAACAACTATTTTTCTTTCCTAAGTGTTTAAAAATGTTAAAAAAGTCTCCTATATTTCCGGATTGAGTTGATAGAAATCTGATATTTAGGTTATTCTTATTAGCATCAACTTATTATATTTTGGGTGCATGTTGTACTGAATAAAACTTTTAATTAATGATTAATTTTAAATATTTACAGGTATCGCGCGATGTATAAATATCGACCGCAAAATCCTGATGAATTAGAATTAAATGAAGGCGATACAGTGTACGTGTTAGAAAAGTGCGACGACGGCTGGTACGTGGGTTCGAGCCAAAGGACCGGGCGATTCGGAACTTTCCCCGGTATACATTTTCAATATTTAATTAATACGATTTCATTAAATTACTTCTTATTCTTCTCTTTTTTGCTACTTACTTACTTTGTTGTTTTCTCGTCTTGTTTAATTTTATTGACGTTCAATACAATTGAAATTTGATGAAAAATATATTTATATATTTCAGGTAACTACGTGGAGCGTATTTGATAGCGCCATACGCTGCTGCGGCGCCTCCGCAGCGCCGCGCTGTGCGCACGACGCACGCGGTAGATGTCTGTCCCGCTTTTACAAGCGTGCCATCGTATATGTGGAAAAGAGACCTATATTATGGAAGTAATAAATATCAAATCCTACTCTGTAACTTTCTTACTCATTTATTAATACAAAGTTGAAATAAATTTGCAATTATGGCTTATATAAATTATTTAAAATAAAGCTATCTCTTTCTTACATGACATGCTAGAGCAGGACAGATATCAAATACAGGGCTTGAACTCCGGTCAAGATTTAAACGCCACATAAATCGGGAATTAATGTATTCTTTTTTACCGGCTTAATATTTAAAATTGGAAATCGCTGTTCCCCAATAGATCTATAAGGTCAAGTATAATAGATAGTAGACTTAAATGTCTTGAAATTTTCATTGTATACTAACAATTAATAGATGTCTAAATGTTACCAAATTGTAAACCATGACTTTTGTATCCTTTTATAGCATACATGTTGTATATTAATTAATTTTGAGCTTCAGTACATACTTTTTACAAATACTATAAGTAAGAAGGGTACTTGATTTATTTGCTTTAACGTTCAGAAATGGAAAGTAGGTACCTTGTATACAAAAACCAATCCAAAGTTTTTTTAACGCCCAAAGAGTATTTATGGTGTTGTATAATTGTATAAAATAAAAATGTAAAGTCATTTATTAGTTATAGTTATTTATTTAGGTGTGGGAGATGGAGCTCGGAGCTCTTCTTTTAAAAGTAACTTTTTAAAAGAATGTAGCCAAGTGTAACTACTAAACCTGATAGTTCTTATATTTTCCCAAATATTTATAATGAAATGAGTAACCTAAATTGTATTTCGAAAATGGCATAGACAAAAGTGAAACTTTGATCTATTGTAGTTCGGTTTTTTTTTAATTATCTCTTACAATTACTATTGCAAAATATTAATATTTTGTACGTATTGGCAGAAAACGTTATCTTCAATTGACTTTTATTGATTAATAAATATATATATATATATATATATGTTTACATATAGCTAACAATAACATTTATATACACTATTCATTAGCCACCGTGTTTTATTAGTTACCGCATTAACTTAGGTGTAACGTACAAGTAAATACTCATAACTATTCAAAGATTGATGTATATAGGGCGAGTAATATATTGACAACGTTGACAATACTATTTTGTATGCTTAATTTAAAATAAGATATATCTAATATAAAGGAATTCGAATATATACTTATGAGAATTGTGTAATGATAGACGTAAATGTTTAGCTTGGCTCGTTAAAGATTTTTCTAATGTTGCCTTTTATTCTATTATTATTTACCAAAGTAAAGTCCTCTCGCCCTATGTATTGCTTTATTTAAAATAAATATTTTATTTTTAACAATTATATTGTTTTAATTTTGTTAATTTATTTTTAGAGCACAAACGTTTATTTGTTGACACCGACGTGCAATGTAACATTTACTGCTATTGTTCAATGTCATCACATCTAATAATATAAACTTTCTATTAATATTGTGTTTTTATTACCTTACTCATTACCCTCATATATAATACAAATATTACTTTTAAAATTTTAATAATTTTTATGTCTAAATTAAAGCTTTAAAAAAATAAAAATAATTTTATAGTGTATTCCAATTTTATTTTATACTGATGGATATTTCTATTATAAAGCCAATTTAATTAAATTAGTTCAATCAATTTGAGGCCGTCGGCACAAGGGTAGGCCTATAACGCGACGATTGTGTGTTCGATATAATAGTAATTCATTCCCCCAAATGGGAACGATTTTTATCTTCGCTCTAGCATGAAGGCAAAAGCCCAGCGTTGAGATCCACTACTCAAGACGCTATGACTCGAAAAATTCGGCTTAAGTGAGGAATGGATTGTCTTAACACTAGTTTCCCTCTGCTTACCCTTCTATATGCGGAATAAAGTGAGAAGTTGTCTTATTTATAATTTTTTTTATATTTTAAATCTATAAATAAATAAAATACAATCGTGAAAAATACATTATACATGTTATTAAGAAATTTTTTGGTTTCTTTTTATGTTATAATGACAAAAAAGACACATAAAAATAGATATCATTAGATAAGCAAAAGGTGTTATTGATACACTTTTTGTTTATCTAATTAATCCAATTTTTATATCCAAATTTCTAATAATTACTTTACCTCTATATTTAATTGACCACTTTTCATCGTTTTTTCTCCGTTCTACGTGGCAATAGCGAAGTAAGCTGGACTCATCTGGTACGCCTAAAAGTCATAAAATAGCAAACATAACAGAACAGACATTTTGTTTACGCTTTATCACTCATTTTTTGACAGTTACATGACGTTCAAGTGACATTAGACATAGCAATATATTGAGCGGGACTTTTAATTTATATATTGTTTTAAAATTACGTAGGTTTAATTTAGCAATTTATAACGTTAATCTACTAGATTAATGTTATAAATTGCTGTCCTTTGGTAAAATTATAAAAATTACACTCTATAGAAGAGTTTTTAAGAAAATTCGTAATATTACGTGTTTAAAGGTAAAACTTTGCTGCTTAGCAACATAAAACTACAAACTACTTTGTCACTACAGTTCACTATAGGATAGGCATTGTTAAAATCATTAATATATTTCGTTTTGGTTGTTTTATTAAGCAATACCTAAAATGGAGACTGATTGGAGAGAGATATTAAAATTTTCACAAAAAGACTTAAAGCAAGTAGAAAAAGAAAAGTTATGCGAAAGCTTATCTTGGATGGACACTGATGATATTGAACTTAATTTTACCGATTTGAAAATTCTATTTAAGCTGGCTCAAGATGTTTTAAAATACAAAACAGAACAAGTATAATTTGCAATTATATTTTTATTTCTCTTTAGTATTTATGAATAAAACATTTTTTTCTTTAACAATAGGTAAATGGCTTAATTGGAAAATCGAAAAGAAAAATTAAAACAAAAGACAGAAGTACTATAACAGGTAACTTATTAAATGAAGTTAGTTACACAAAAAATAGAATATAAAAAGATAATAATAATATAACATACAAGTTTAAATAACTCTTTGTATAAAAAAGATTTAATGTGTGTGTTTAAAGTGTTATCTGGCAAATATTATTTAAAATGAATTTATAGTGAAATTATTAAATTAAATTAATGTTTTTTTTAAGTTAAGTGATCTTATGGTTAAAACTTACCACTTGGCATCCAATGTACGAGATAACAGTGGTGGAACTCAATGCCAAGCTTTTTCTACCAGAAAAATTAAATTAATTAAAATATAATCATTCTCATATGTAGGAATCAAATTATTTAAAGTCAGATGCTATCTTATTGTGCTGTGACAACCATGAAAATTTTAAATATAATTTAACTCTACCTTAAGATTCTCCCACCATGAACTCGGAAAGCGTTTTTGAAGCAATCACACACCAAGAAGAAGTTATAAAAGCTAACAAAGATATCTTAGAACAGCTATACACTGATAATGCTGAGCTGGAGGGACGTAAAATAAAATATGAAAAGATTAATTTTGAAGATCAAAGCAGTGAATCAAGTCGTAATACTCTATCTGAAATAAATGCTATAGCACAATTAGAAGGCGAGATAGCTAAGAAAAATAAGCATATAAGGAAACTTTTACATGATGTCAAAGTAATATTTTATTTTATTTTACAATTAAGCAGAATATGCAGAGGAAACCTGGTGTTAAACTTCATTCCATACACCGCCCAATTTTCAAAGCATTATATATAGAGTGATTGAACTCAAATAATGTGGCTTGTCTTGTTACCAGACCAAGGAAATGAAAATACTTCATGAATAGAACCCATAATCTTTGCTGCACACAACAGCCAATATATTTTTAAAACAATAAATAATCTGAGATGTATAACTAGACCACCTTAGTTAACTATAAATTTATACTTTAGGTTTCTACCATATATATTACACATATTATATAGTATATTTCACATTTCATCACATGTTATAAAATGCTATCCTTTTTCTGAATGTTTACCATATAATTATATTATAATCTCTCTTATTAGTCTTAATTTTATGGTGTTTTATATTTAATATTCCATTCTATAACATAATGTAAAGTTGTTTTTTATCATTAATACATAAAATTTATCCTGCATAAAAAAAAAATTAAAAAAAAAAAGTTTTTGCTTCACGCCCGGAATTTGAGACATTGCATGTTAAGTAACGGAATTCAACATCGCACTTTGTCTACAAGAGCGGGGACAATAAATAATTTGTTCCTCCTATAGAGTTCTCACCCACAACCTTTGCATTTACAATCTCCTCAAAGCTAAAAATTATAATAAAAAAGAACAACTACATATTCAAATTGTATTCTGTTGTAGTAAGTGTATCAATGGGTCATTGAATAATACTAATTAAAATTATATAAAAATATTTTAGATATTGGAAGAGGAAAATACGACTTTGAGGGAAAAGTTGACTATTTTTAAGGAAAAACTAAAAGAATCGACTATTTTGATCGAAAATTTGACTGAACAACTGTTTGCTTTAAACAAGGACAACTTTAAATTAAAAGGTTACACAAAATAGTAATATAATATTCACTACATTTTTTAGTATAGCACTATATCTTGCAGCAGGTATAGGGTACCTTAGTTAAGGTACTCCTTTTCACAACACTGTCCAATATTTTTTGTTCCTATTACATTTAACAAATTATTTCAGCATTTAACATTACGAAATAAACATAATAATAAATTGACTAATTTCATTTTTTTGTCTAATATATAACATAAATACGCGACGATCGTGAGTTTGATCCTCAATCACGGAGCGATGATCATATTTAAATTATTTTCAATTCTCCTCTTCGCCGATTTCAGTATCGCCACCCAACACGCAATATCCAAAAATGGGCGGTGTTGGTGGAAAAGAATGCTTTTAAACTAATAATACCATATTTATTACATTATTTACAACATTTTATATTCATTAAATTATTAATTAATATATTTTCTCCATAAATTTGACTTGATGACAATTTGTAAATCTACTTTACAGAAACTCTTGGTGCTATGGAACAAGAAAAAGCGAATTTGGTAGTAGAAGTAGAAAATTTAAGAGGGGAAGTTAACAATAAAGATATGAAATATGAAAAAATCGAAGAAGATATAAGAACTAAACTGCAACAACTAAGGGTTTTTTACATTTTCTTTTCATTTCTTTTAGCTTCATACTACATCCTACACATAGCAGGGTTGGCAGAGGGAAACTCTACTTAGCTTCACGCTGTATTCCTAACGTGATAGTCAGAGAGAACGGAGCGCCAAACGTTACACTTACGGCTACGAGCATGCGAGACGAAAACGCCTCGTCCACTGCCATCAACCTCTTCATACATGCCCTCCGTGGAATTCAGTATCTTTAATACTGTGTTTTCGAAAGTCAACCTAGATCTTTCCCTATCTTTCTTACTGCTCACTTTTCCATCATAAACCTTATATTAAAAAACTTAGTAGATAATTTCCGTCTAAATTTTGAAACAGTTCGTGTTGAGTGACGGAACTCAACGCCGCGCTTGTCTTGTTACCAGAGCGAGGAAGACGAAAATATTAAATAATAAATTTTCCTGAGTGAGAATTGAGGCCACAGCCGTCGCGTTCACAGTCACACGCTGTGTGTGCCACTCCACGACGGTCTCAAAGGCTGGTATAGAGACAGAAAGAATCTAGCAATGTACAGCTTCAATCTGTATTCTTTCTGTTTATTTGAAATATACAAAAAACTATTAATTTTACATTAAATTTCATCAATTATTTGCTTTAATAAATTACAGAGTTCACTAAAATCTCATAAAATTGAAATTGAACATTTGTCACAAGAAAATTCTGAGTTAAAAGAACATTTGACGAATCTTCCGAAATCTGTTACATCACCAAAAGTAAGAAACTTATATTAATGTTGTTATATTTAGCAATTTAAATCAATGAAATAATTAATAAATTATGTTATATTTATATACAAAGTGAAATATTTAAAATAGTTATGAATAATATAATATATTTTTTCATTAATTACACTGACTTTGTATATTAATTATTAATCTTCAGTATAATGTAAATTATTTTTTTACATATAATATAGGAGATATTACCTTTTCTAAATCTATATATCTTATGCATATCCTAGCGAGTTGTAAGTATTTTATAAAATCGCTCTTATTCTCTTATGAAAGAAGAAATCATATCAAGAGGAACAAAAAATAAAAGAATTACAAGAAAAATTAACTGAAGCATCTGAGCAAATGTTACAATCTGCAAATTTAATACAAGTATTAAAAAATGAAAATAAACAACTAAATGCGGTTATTGAAGATATACCTGAATCAGTGTCAGAACAAAAGAATATTAGTGATGATGGGAAAGAAAAACAAATGATAATTAAACTTAAGAATAAAGTGCAAAGCTTAAATGAAGATCTTCAAAAATCTGAAGAAATGATAGCAGCTAGAGAAGAAGAGGTTATGATTGTTTTTATTTTTTTGCTATGAATGAATTAATATATGCGAACCACGTTTCTTGGAAGTGGTTCCAGCGCTCTGACCACCAAGTCATCCTCAAAAAAATTCCTCCACTACTCATAAAATATCTACAATAGCGTTTATAAATTATGAAAAATTCAAATAGGAATAATACATTGTTACGCGTTTTTCTTGGTTTTAATTTCTGATATCAATCCAATTATAATTAAGTATAAAATTTAAAAAATACATACATTATAGATTGCAGAAATAAATTCACAATTACAACTAATAAAGTCAGACGAAGGTATAAACGCCTTAATAGAGAGTATAAAGAATAAAAAGAGAAATTTGAAATTAAAAGACGAGGGAATTAAGAGCCTAGTACAGGAAGTGAATCAATTAAACGAAAAAGTAAATTACTTGGAATTAGAAAATGAAACAATGAGGTAAGGTATAGAGATATAGGTACTTATTTTTTTAGCTTAGCGCTGTATCTCACATATAGCTAGGTAAGCAGTCAGAACCTAGTGTTAAGACACTCCATTCCTCACTTTCTGCCGAATTCTGGAGGCATTGCGTGTTGAGTGGCAGAACTTAAGGCCCGCTTTAACCTCGACACCAGAGCGAATAAATGGAAATATAAATTTAAGTAAATATTATATCTCCTCGAGTGGATATCGAATCCACAACCAGTCGGTTTTATAGTCACACTTCGTGCCGCTGCGCCACGACTGTCCTCAATAACGAAAAATACTTTCCGATTACATGGTTTGTTTGATGTAACTTAACGCTGCGCTTTGTGTTGTTATCGGAGCAAGGAAATTAAAATAAATCCCGATTAATAATTCAGGCCCAGATTCTGTGTCCATTGAAATTAAAATACTGAATTATTTACTTAATAAACTAAATTACGTTTGTCTTTTAATATACGTATTTTATGTATGTTTGCAACGTACATTTCTAATGTGAAAATTATTAAAACCTTAAATTATTAATTACCTTGTATTTTCGTAATTCTCATGAAAATATTCAATTGAATGTTTGAAAAAAAAATGTCGATACAATAAAATTGTAACTCAGCGGTTTTTATATGTGGAAGACATATTAGAAAAATTGTTATTAAGGGCATTTAACAATGTAATAGAACTTCTTCAGCTTGTCTGTTTGTCTGTGCGGTGTTCACGCTAATCTCAGAAACGGCTTAACTGATTTATGCACTTTTGTATTTTAGCAAAATTTTTGTTTATCGGTTTTGAATTTTTTTATGAATACAATAATGAAAACCGAGATGAAACCTAAAAATATGTACCTTCGGACCCTAGGCTATCACCATACAAAAAATATTAATTTCTGTCCGGTAGTTTTTACGAAATTTTCGAACAAACAAACAGACAGACAGACAAGAATTCTGCTGAGTAGTTTTTTAGCTTGTACAAGTGATATATTAACCGACCTAATTTTTATCTTTCATGTACAGACTTGAATTTTCTATTTATTATATATATATATATATATATATATATATATATATATATATATATATATATATATATATATATATATATATATATATATATATAGAGATTATTTATTATTTTAGGGAACAACTTCAAATACCTGTAGATGAAAAAATTGAAACCTATGGAATTCTGAAGAAAATTATGAGTCTGGAAAAAGAAAATAATCAAATAGCTAGGAAAATATTACAATATGAAAATAAATTAATTTCAATGGAACTAGAAAACCGTGATAAGGACGAGAAAATTTTGAAATTAAAAACTATAATTAGAGAGGCAAAAATTGATGTAGATAAAATTAATAATGTTGAAATTGAAGATAAGTTAGTCATCCTATTTCATTATGAATTTTAAATTACAACTTGTTACTTTTTGTTTTTTACTTTTAAACCTAATGTTGCTTTTAACTTAATAACCTAACCTTTTCAGAGTTAATCAAAACAATATTGAAATTAACAATAATTTCAATACAGAACAAATTCAAGCAATTATTGAGGAAAATGAGGGTCTTAGAAATGGCCTTACTGATATCTTAAATTTATTGAAAGACAGTGAGTATATATTTTTTAAAATAGGCGAAAAATGAATCAAAACTTCTTTGGTAATGTATATTACATTAGCTTATAAACTTAATTTTTAAAATTAATGTATTATTTTTTGTTCTTCTATTTCTTATCTGGCTAAGTTTTTAAATAAAAAACTTTATTCTCTTATAGGTACATCAAGTTCTGGCGTTCTTTTAATAGAGTGTCCAACTTTAGAAGCGCTACTTAACTCAATGGAAGTGCGTAAAGCCGCGGGTTGGTATTCACCGCATATGAAAACTGTTATGGAATTAAAAGCTGCATTGGGCGGTAAAGACGCTTTGATGAATGCTTTGCATGAATCTAGGTAAGCTAATGGAACAACCAATTATAAAAATCCTATGGTCCTAATAAATGTATTAGTTAATAAACATTAAAATATTCAATCGACAACATTGAAAATGCATTTAAATTTTATTTTGTATGATTTTGACGGAAATGCATGGGCCAAAAAATGCATTGAATGTTATAAATAAATTTAAAACTCAAGCTAACATTTTCTGATTGCTTAAGATATATCATTGATTGTACTTATTTTTTTTAATTAACCTTTTTTTTAAATTGATTAGTTATGTAACTAAAATTAAAAACTTTTGTAGGAAAGAAACATATCAAATATTGGACAAACTCTCCAAACAAGAGCAAAAATCTTTAGAATTAGAAAATAAATTACAAGAAATAAAAACAAAAGCAACAATTAAGATACCTACAGAAGATAAAATTTCAAGCACCACTGATATAAGTATCGGTGAATTTGGATCTTGGATGTTGAATGTAGATGAAAAAATCGATATCAAAAATCACAACGAAATACAAAATATTATCACGAAAGGAAACATTTTATTTGAAAGCCAATACAAACAAGCTCTACAGTACTTCGAAAATAAATTTTCATTACTTTTCGAAAAGTTTACATCGTTAGTAATCACAAGTTCAAATGAAACTAATAATTATTCAATAAAAGAAGAACATTATAAAGCAGAATTAGAAAATCTTCGATCACAATTAGAAGAAAATGAAGATGATACTAGTAATCAATCACCGGGGCTATTAAACGTGCCTAAATTAAGCTTTTCAACTCGAAAATATAATTATTTAGAAGATTCATATAAACAAATAAGAACGATAAATGAAAATATAAAAAATGAACTCTTAGAATGTAAAAAGGAAAAAATGATTAAAATGTCAGCATATGAAAGAAAAATTCAAAAACTTATCCTTTCTATAATTAATTTAACAGATAAACTACGTAATTCTATACCAATGGACGTATTTTTAAAACAAAATGATGCTTTAAACGAACTTGTTGTTAAATATAAAATGATGGCGGAAGTAAACACTAATAAATTAATAAATTCAGTAGATTTGAATAAGCGCTTAGAAGAAGATAAAATGGATTTGATCCGTCGTTTTCATGATAATGTACAAAATATATGTAAGTTTTTCTCTATTTATTTGATATATCCTGCAAATATGTGATGTTGTTAATTAGGTAAAACTCGACGGTTATAGATTCAATGGTCAACCTGAGAACCTGTGTTTTCAATTTGACCAGGTATCGTCGAATATTATCGTATCTAGAGATATTTGGGTGGCGTGATTTTTTAGAAGGTGGTACCTGGGCTTTTTAGCTTACATTAGATATTTTCGTGTAAATGTACTTAAGTAAAACTTCTGGGGTGGGCACCAGAATTTTCTAGGGTGGGTACGGCCTACCTGGCTTCGCCGCCCCTCAGACCCTTCCTACGCCCATGGAGTCGAACTCCGCTACTTAGCACGCAATCACTAGAAAATTTTGCAGTGCGTGTCTTAATAATAATGCTATATGCGGGATGCGGCGTGTAGCTAACTAATTAATGACAATATATATATTTATTACAGCAAAATCTCATAGTGTTGGTGCAGATAAGATTTTAATTGAAATCGAGCAATCTGTACTTCAGAAACAATTAAAACAAATATGCGTTGAGCTGGAAAATAAAAATGTCGAGATAGAAAAATTACAAAAACAAATTGAGCAACTTCAAATTTTACAAGCAGAAATAACGTAACATTTTATGTTTTTTTTATAATTATTATTATGAATTATTCAATACATTCTTTTATTGGGACTGTCTTTGCGCATTGGAATAACATCCGACCTTAAATGCGGCGATTGTGATCTGGATTCCCATTTGCTGCAGTGAACCATTTTTATTTCCTTGTTCTGGTAAGAAGACAACCGGCAATGTCTCGAAAATCGGATGCAAATTAAGAAGTGCGGGATGGAATATTTTATCTCTAGTTTATACATTTTATTAACTTCTCGCTGTATCCCGCATATATCAGGGTAGGTAGAGAGAACCTGAGAACCTAGTCTGAAAACTCTTAATTCTCATTAAGACACTCCAGTTTCTTACTTTTCGCCTAAATCTCGAGGTATTTGTAAGTGACGAAACTCAACGCCACGCTTTGCCTCGTTACCAGTGGGTCGAGCACGAAAAATATTCGAGTCCGTATTGTAAACGTTTCGAGGTGACGATACGATTACAAAGTTCGAAGCACGAACCATAGTGTATCGACTATCGAGGACTCGATAGGATTAAGTAGGTGACGTCATGCTAACGAGACTTAGAGATGTTACTGAGCGAATGAAATGGACGTTCAAAAACCAAATAAAATGGTGAATGTTAAAACATTCAATCAAAATATTTATTTATCTTAATTTACATTACAATTTACGTTGAAAATGAAGAAAAATCTATAAAAATATTACAAAATATATAAGTAAGGTATCAAGATTGGAAGAAATTCAATCTTTTTGTAGATTTAAAACAATATATATCTTGCGGTTTTTAAACGAATCCACTTGACGCCCCGCCAATCATAGCTAAGTTTGTATTTGTCACTCGTGGCGCAGCGGCACAAGGTGTGACTGTAAAACCGACTGGTTGTGGGTTCGATTCTCACTTGAGGAAAAGAAATATTTATTTACATTTATATTTTAATTAATTTTTTGTTTAATTCTTTGATTTTTTAATTAATTTTTCGAAGCTATTTTTTTTTTTAAGTACAACTTATTTAAATATAAAATTAATTCATACTAAATCTATACTCACGCTTCCATGAATTCCACCATCGTTAAATATTGTAGGTAGCTCGTTTTCATTATTATTTTTTAATAATCAGCTTCACGCTGTATCCCGCACACAACAGGGTAGGCCTCTGCCTACAATAGTGGGGAACGGAGTGTCTTAACACTACGTTCCCTCTGGAACCAAGCTCTGGAGGCATTGTGTGTTGAGTGGCGGAACTCAACGCCGCGCTTTGCCTCGACACTAGAGCGAAGAAATGGAAATATAAATTTAAGTAAATATTTCATCTCCTCGAGTGGGGATCGAACCCACAACCAGTCGGTTTTGCAGTCACTCCTCGTGCCGCTGCAAGTTGTACTTAGTCTTAAAAATAAAAACATCTAATAATATAAGTAAGGTATTATGAAATTCGTATTTTAGGAATGGCGATTTATCTAAGCCCTCAGGAGGTCCACGAGGTCGCCATTTTATTCAAAGGAAGTGGAAAGAATTAATGAATAAATGTAATACTGGTGATTCGTATAGCGGCTGCCTTTGCATAGTGGACGTTACTTAATTATTGCTAAAATTATTAAACAATATTCTAAAAACATGTACAAGTAAAAAAAATCAAAAAGAATTCCCAATAACATTACAAATATTTTTAAAACTGTGATTTACTATGTAACGAGAGTGTTCTCACTGACAAATATTAGCCGAATAAAGTCCCGACGCACTCGACGACCAATCTTCGACGTCTTCGATACCGTACGTCAAAACGGGCCTTCGTGCTACCAATTGTTGTTTACTGCGTTCGAGTATCTCGATAGTCGAACGTAACACGATACAAAAAATGGTTCGTGCTGGCATGAGTTAGTTCCCTTTACGCACGGTAGGGGCGCTGTTCAATTCCTATACAAATTGCTCTCGATGACGATACGAATACTTTTTCGATAGTTTTTCGTGCTTGAGCTACAGAACGAGGAAAATAAAGTATTACATCACACACTTGTGCCCCTGCGCTACGACGGACTCATACGGTCCTATACAGGGTGGAAGAGGCAGCGCTCCTTTTACGGAAACAGCATATAGGGTAAAATATTTCAAACCCATACCTAAAGAAATTAATCAAGATGCCTCAACAGTTTGGATGTACGATTTTTTTTCCATTTCACGATTTTTATCCATACCTGTATTTCGTGTGACGCAATTACGTATAGATCCCAACAACGTACACACTTACTACTACAAAAATACTACTAAAGGTTAAACAACTTTGAACTTTATCGCCAATACTTACGACTCGATTTCGAAATGAGGCGTGCGCGGCGGTGTACCTTTGATAGGTTTATGTGTGCGTGCGCCGTCCTTACAAATGGCGGTTTATTTTAAAACGACAATTTTATTATTTATTTTGTTTGAAAAAATAACTTTTCATTTTTGGGAATTTATTTTTTTCTGATTTATATTAGGCTTTTATAGAGTAGGTAAAACTGTGGTTTCATTTAATGTGGTGCTTACACTTCCACCCTATATATCGTGAAGTTAAACAATATATAATTTCAAATATTTTAGAAATAAGATGATTTATTCAGAATCAAATGAAGATATTCATAGTATGAAAGAACAAATTAAAAAAATGAATGAAAGCAATAACATACTTAAGGAACAATATGAAGATATGCAAAATCAACTAGATGCAGTTCGTTTACAGGTAATTTTTTATCATTTTTATTACTTATTGATATACGATATTTAAATAGCGTTTAAATTAATAAATAAGTGCGCAGTGATACACTGTAACACGGCAGTTATGGATTCGATCCCCATTCGAGGAAATTAATTATTATTTATCAATATTTTAATTTCTCCACTCTGGTACCAAGGCAAAAGCCTGGCATTGAGTTCCGCCACTCAATATGCAATGCCTCGAAAAAATTGGCGGAAAGTGAAGAACAGAGTGTCTTAACACTAGGCTCCCTCTGTAACTTACTAGAACGCTTTCCTTTCACTTTATTCCCGAGACCGAGATGTGCTGCGCTTTTTCTTTTGACAACAGCGAGTTGCTGTGGTTCGCTAGTATTCCAACAAGACTAAGTATTATCATTTTTAGTTACAGTCATACCAGCACAAAGAATTAAATAATGAAATGGAAGTCAATATGCTAAGACATCAAATACTCGATTTGCAATCAGCGGGTGATAATAAAGCAGTTGTGGCCAGGTATAAATAACTAATTAATTTTATAAATTCTATTATATTTATATTATTACTAAGTATTTTAGATTGTTATTGCTAAGAATTCTAGGCTGTCTCGCAGGGGCACAAAGGTTACGGGTTCGATTTCCGATCTGGGAATTAATTATTTAATATTTTAATTTCCTCGCTGAAGTCCGCCATTCAACACGCAGCAACCTCGAGATTTCGGCAGAAATTGGGAAACAAAGTATATTACACCGTTCCCTCTACCTACCCTACACACACAGAGTGAAGGTGATAAAAAAATTTGGATTGGGCTATCAGATTATTTTGTAGTGGATATCAACACCACGGCTACCCTTTCCAACGAAGATTTATATTTGTATACATACTTTAAATTAAAAATATACGTAGTTAGATTAATTAATTAACATTATTTAATCTTTATTTTTTTGCATAAAAACTGTGTTAAGGCTGAGTAGTGAAGTTCTTCTTTCGCAAATGCAAGCGTCAGAGAGTCAAGAGCGACTAGAGGAACTTAAAATTGCATTAAGTAAAGAAAAACATCTAAGAGCCGAGACGGAAGAGGTACTGATGAACCGACAAAATGTATTTGATATTTACGCGAACAGATATGAAACAAAAATCAGGTACAATATTCAACAAAAAATTGTAGTTAATATATGTACGTACATAAGTCTATATCTATAGAGATTGACGTTACTCCCGTACATATGTTTTTTTTTTTATGTTAAAACTCGTATTGCAGTTGCTCGTAGTGTCTGGTTATTGTGGGTTCCATTCCCACACGAGAAAATAAATTATATTTATTTTTCACCCTGGTACGAAGACAAAGCGCGGTGTTAAGTTGAACCATTCGCAATGTCTCGCAATGTGCCTTAACATGTTATCACATTAAAACTATTTTCTTAATATAGCTTTATGTAATGTATTTTAGCTTTATATATTGTTTTTCTATAGGAAATTAACAGAAATTTTAGACGTTCTAAGGCAACAGTATCAGGGAAGCTTGCCAATAATATCAATTGAAACCCTTCTTGAAAAAATAGAAGACTATCATAGAAAATCTAGTGAAGTCGAAGAAAAGCTAGCTGAAATTGAGAATTTACGATCAGATCTGATGACTAAACATACTATATATAATCAACTACTGGATCTCTCTTCAGGAAAATGTTTTGAAGACGACGATGTTTGTCGTCACAAAATGAAGAATATAATAACTGTAATATATTTTCTTGTGTTAATGTCACTTAATTATTAAATACATCTAATATTTTGAATATATCTAATATGTTGTAATGACGCGGGTCCATAATAAGCGTATATTTGTAAACTCGATGGTTTTCCGTCCGATTCCCGAAAATTAAATATTCAATATATTAATTTCCTTGCTCTGGTAACGAGAAAAAGCGCGGCTTTGAGTTCTCTCACCCAACATTGGTCCAATGGAAAGTGAAGAACAGAAGCGTCTTCATGAGGAACGGAGTGTCTTAAGATTATGTTGTCAGGTTCTCTCTGCCCATCCAGTTACATGCGGGAGCAGAGCGATGCTAAAAATATATATGTAATAATTAGAATACATTACATTTTAGGAAGAAACTCAAAAACTTGAAATAGAGCATTATAAAAAAAATCTGTTATCATTTGATCAAACCCATAAAAAGCTATTGGAACGTTGTAGTTTTCTAGAAAAAACTTTATTATTACTTAATCAAGGTTTTAAAATAAATAATTCTCCAGCGCACAGTTATCAAAAACAAAATAATCAAAATAATGATATAGAAATAGAAGATGTTATTTCAGATGATGATTCTAGTAGCAAAGGTAAACTTATATACTTTATTTAAGTACATATAAATATTTACTAATATTAACATTGATATTTAGCTATTGTCCTAAATTTATATTTTTAATATTATACTAGCATTTCTTTTTTATTTTAAGGAAATCAGACGCTTACATTATCTCATCCGAAAACAGATGTGAAATTATTAAAGAAAAATATGGAAAAAGACCATCAAGATGATTGTAATGATGACGTTAATAATAAACCTCAAACAACAAATAAAGAGAAAATAGAAAATCGTCAAACTCAAACGTTAAACTTTATAAACACTGACATAAAATATACACAAACCGACACTGACTTTAATTTGAAAGAACTAAAAAATCACATAGAAAAATTATTAACCGACATAAAACAAAAAGATAAAATAATAAAAGATATATCATCAATATCCGAACAATACAAACAAATTACAGAAAATATGACTAAAGATAAAGAAAAAACAAATGTAATTATTAAAAAGTTAAAAGATTCTAATAACCAAAAAGAGGAAGGTCTCAAAAAATTAGAAGATTTAAATAGCTTACTAAAAAAAGAAGCACAAAGCTTAAAATTAAATCAGCAAACCGAAATTAATAAAATAAATGATACGGTAAACGAAGAAAATCAATCACTTGTAGAAGATTTAAAAAGAATAGAAAAAGAAAAAAATGTAATAATAGCAGAATATAAACAGTTATTGTTAAAGGAACGTAACGATTATTCTAAATCACTAAAGGAAATGCAAACGAAACTAAAAGAAATGCAAGCCAAATTAGATAAGTAAGTAATCTGTGTTCATTTCAATCAAAATGTTGTTTTTCAGCTTTATGCTGTATCCCGCACACAGCAGGGTAGGCAGAAGGAACCTAGTGTTAAGACAGTACGTTCCCCTTTTTTTGCCGAATTCTGGAGGCATAGCGTGTTGCCGCGCGTACTCAACGCCGCGCTTTGCCTCGACACCAGAGCGAAGAAATAGAAATATAAATTTTAGTAAATATTTCATCTCCTCGAGTGGGGATCGAACCCACAACCAGTCGATTTTACAGTTGGGTTCGTTTCTTACTCGGGGGGAATGAATTATTTTCATTTTCTTGCCCTGGAAATAAGACAAAGCTCGGCGTTAAGTTCCGTCATTCACAAAATCTTGAACATGAATTAGATGGTGTGTGGGAATACAGCGTGAAGTCGGCTTCAAATATTATACTACAGAATATCTATAAATTTTAGGTGCGAGTGTTCTAAGAATTAGCATTTTATATCGTAAGTAATCAATCATCCATGCAGATCTAAGATAAAAATAATGTTTTATACATACATAGCCTTATAATTTTATGTTTTTTTTACTATAGTGAAGGACACGAAGTGATTACCTCCGGCGATGATGTCAAAGAAACAAGCAATAAGTACACATTGAAAATTTGTGAATTAGAAGATGAATGTTTTAAACTGAAAAGTGATTTGGATTCGTGTGAAGCGGAATTGTTAGTGAATAAGTTTAAAAAAATATTATATGTTTTAAAGTTTTTTTTTTAATTATTTTTAAGTTTTATATTGCCTATGCTGAGAATAGAAAATTATTTTTGGAAAATGTATAGAATTATTAAGTTTGAGGAACTTGAAAAGACTTAAGTTTGCGAATCGTGCCTTGGACGGTTACAAAGAGACGCGGGCTGGGACCCCACTACATACATAAAATATACGTTTTCAAAATGTATTTTAATTAAAATGTAAATATTTTTAGTAAAAGTCAACAAAGCGAGATGGAACGTTGGAAGAACTTAGCTACTGAGAGATTGATCAAAATGGAACAATTGAGTGCACAAATAAAGGAAAGACACAATCATGAGGTAAAATAAAAATATATTTTTTATTAGCTTTTTGGTGGTGAAATGGAAATAAATATCTATATGTTGTGTATGACACATGACACTGTTAGGTGCCCGAGGTAACTGTTAGCAAGTTAAGGAAAAAATTACATTTAAAGTATTTTTTCAATTTGAACCTGGGGTTAGCGCGATCGAGCTACCAAACATCAGTTTTATAATATTAGTATAGATGAAATAATAGTATCATAAACATTTGCTGTTATATAATACACATTTTGCATACATACTCGCATACTGAGTCACAGAAATGATTTAACAAATTCAAACTGTGTAATTTATTATATAAATTTGAAACTTTATATGATAATTGAAAGGCAATCCTTTCAAAGAAATATTTAGCAATTCAAATTTAGGTATATTGATTTTTTATTTAATTTCCTACCTAGTGTCTTTGCACTCTGTTCCGCACGCACCGCCTATTTTTCGAGACATTGCGTGTTAAGTGGTGAAACTCAACGCCGCACTTTGTCTTGTTACCAGAGCGAAGAAATGGGTGGCAACGTCTCCGAGTGGAACGTGGGCTACGACGCCCTCATACTAAGTTTTACTCATCTATTGCATTTTATTACATTTTATTACTTGCCTACAGATGGAATCGTATAAGGCGGAAAATCAGCATTGGTTGTCACAGTTAAACGAAACTCAACGTGAGCACATGGAGCTGAGAGCACGACTCACTGAACAAAAGACCTTACATATGAAGCAAATGACCGAGAAGGATAGTCATATAGAACAACTGAGGTCTATTATTAATAATCTTAAGGTAACGAATAACATACAGTAGGGGCTCGATTATCCAATCCTCAGATATATGGATTCGCGGTTATCTGGACTACCAACGCCAACTTATTATATTAAATACACACGTAAATAAATGTATATACATACATTGTATGTTGGAAAATTTACCTCTTAATTAAATTAAATCAACACTTTCCGCCGAGTTCTGGAGGCATTGCGTGTTGAGTGGCGGAACTCAACGCCGCGCTTTGCCTCGACACCAGAACGATGAAATGAAAATGTAAATGTAAATAATGGGGACAAAGTGTGACTGTAAAATCGACTGGTTGTAGGCGCGATCCCCTCGAATGGGGAGGTTTGTCCAAAGGGACTCTCTTAATAATTTATTCTATTTGTTGTTTTTAATAAACACATGACATTTTGTATAGTACATAATGTACTATAACAGCTTTTTCTTACTTTCGATTATTCGAATTTTTTATTATTCGAATCACAAAAAATTTGTGCAGATAATCGAATTTCCTCGCTGTCTTAAGAAGATAGAGGGCAGCGGTGAATTTTGCGACTCAACACGCAAAGTTTCGAAAATTCGTCGGAAGGAAATGAAGTGTCTTAACACTAGATTCCTTCTGCTAACCCCGCTACATGAGGGATACTGCGTGAAACTGAAACATTATTTATTTAATTCACAACTTATAATTCCAGTCGCAAATGTTAAACATCCAAACAATGCTCACAATAAACGATCCAAGCTTCGACCTGTCCGCCATCGTCGAGGTGGAGGAGCTGAGTGACCAGCAATCGGATAGGTTGGAACTGAAGTGCGAGTCGTCCGTTGATTTCAATGATAGCCAGGAAGACCTGAGGATGCCGTGCACTTCTACTGCTATATGGTATGTGATATACATTATATGACACGTCTTTACTAATTTTAATATGTTTTATTTTTAAATTCACGTTGTACTCCACACACACCAGGGTAGGCAGACGGAACCTGGGAACCTAGTGTTAATACACTTCCGGTTCCCACTTTCTGCCATATTATTGAGTCATTGTGGATTCAGTGGCGCAACTTCTCTTTCTGGCAACAGTGGTTGCCAGAAAGAGAAATGGAAATATTAAATTTCTGTGAGTGGGAATTGAACACACAATCGTCACGTTTACAGTTAAACGATTGTACCACTGCGCCACAACGGCCTCTAAAATTATTTGTAAAAACAAAGGTAATTTAATATATTATAGAACACTATAAAATAATTTCAGGCAAGAACCAGTAATAGAACGACTTCGCAGAGAGAAACAGCTAATGAGTAAGCAGAATGCCATACTGCGTCGACAGATCAAGGCGGTAGCGGCGCGCGAGAGACGGTCACGTTTAGATGCACAGAATCTGAAGAATCAAGTGTTTCGTATGTAAGTTTGCTCTTGTATCCCGAATTACGTTTCGGATCCTAGACAGAGAGATCCCGAGATGCTTCTTAATTAGTATTTGTAGTTTGTAGTTTAATAAATCGTAATTTTAATCTTTTGGGATTTTATTTGATATTGCTCGTAAAAATAATCTTATTATTATATAAACGGAAACGAAAAACATGTAAAAATGTTTTCCTCGGGTAAATCCCTATCGCGTGGAAATTCCGGGATAAAAGGTGGTCTATGTGTTACTCCATAATCCCCACTATCGGGCATTGAAAATCCCATAAAAATGAGTTCAGCTGTTCTGGGCATTAGCTCGGGGAAATAGAAAGACACACAAAAATGAGACAAAAATTATAAAATTCTTTTTTTATTTGTGTATCGTGTAAATAATCCATGTGCACTTGAAAAAACACAATTTTTAAAAATCTCAAATGGACCTCAATATCACTTTTATTTATAAGAAACGATCAATGCAACGAAAATCTTGCAATTATCAATATTTTTTATCACAAAATGCTTTCCTTAATGTGACTTATTTATAAGAGATACGGTGTCGCGGACTTTCACTTTATCTTTTATTCTTTTTTGGCTTATTTTGTTTATTTAGGCATATATTATCTTACTAATCCTATTGAAAACTGAAAAAGAAATCATAAATATTTATATAGAAGCGGGCGAAGCGTCGCGGGTCCGCCAGTTTATTATATATATATGACTTGGTGAAAAAAAGTCATAATATAATTCTGAATAATTCATATTTATTACTGCACAGAAGCACAAGCGGCAACAAGCTGCCGTCTGCGGAAACAACGGCGTTGCAAAGCAAACTAGCGTCGCTCCAAGCGCAGCTGGCGGCCGCGCGCCGCGACGCCGCCGCCTCGCTCGCGCTGTGGGACAAGTGCAAGAGGTACGGTACGCGAGACGAGTCGGCCTTCAACTATTGAGCAAATCACTCGGGAAGTAAATGATCAGTAGTAAGAAAATTCCTGATATCAAGTCTGCAGAGCCATCTATGTATAGCTAACTTAAGGATGACCGATTCATCGACCGTACTATTCATTTCTGTCAGTAATTCTTTAGTAATAGAGAAGGCAGAAAATCTAGAATCGGAACTGTAAGTAGCGGAACACAACGCTTCCCTTTACCTGAATGGGTAAATGATAATAACATATTCCTCTTGTTAGGATCGAAATCATAACCACCGCATTTACAGTCCGACGTTGTCATATTATATTCATATTGCGCTAGAATGGTAATAAATATATGTTATAAGTATATAAAAACCTAGCAACACAATCCCAATGTTACAACATTATCACAAACGTGTAAAAATTTCGCCGTAGCTTAATGAGAACGTATGGCTTAGTTGGTCACAGCGTTTGAAACGATTTCCAAGAAGCACAGATTCAAGTCCCGATACATTCAATTTTTTTATACCTTTTCTGAAATATGTTTCTTCTTTTAGTGTGGAATAACACTTTAATGTACACACTTACAATCTGCCAATTTACAAAACATTACTGGTAATATATAAATATATATATATATATATATATATATATATATATATATATATATATATATATATATATATATATATATATATATATATATATATATATATATATATATATATATATATATATATATATATATATATATATATAAGTCATGGCAATCAAATCCACAACCAACGCGTTTACATTCGCACGTGCCAACGACGACGCGTCACCACGACGGCCACTAATATATTTTAAATTATTTTCGTAATGTTGTTTAGAGCACAACAAGCCTCAGAAAGATGGCAAACACGTTATGAAGAGAAATGCCAAGAAGTTAACAAATTAGAGTCAAGCCTAAACTTGGCCAAGTCAGCTGTAACGAGACTTGAAAAGGAAAAACGCATTTTACTTACAAAACTTAATGATGACAAACGTAAGTCTAATAATATGCTATGTTTTAAATATTTTTAGCAAACGTATTTAAAAGTAGTGGGATTCGAAGCCTCTTTGAAAACGGTCAAAGTGGGACGTTTTATAAAGTTTTTTTTTTTTATGAAACATATTTAAAATATGTTAAAATATATTACAAGATACCGAAGAGAAACGCCTAGCACTAGAAAAGCAAGACGCGGAGACATCAGAGAAAGAGAGCCGTCGAAGTGAGTCCGCGCCGTCCGACGCCGCGCTGTGCGCGCGCGTGGAGGCGCAGCAACGCAGGATCGCTGCTCTCGAACTCGCTGAACGAGTACACTATTTTTAAATATATTATTTTTTTTAGCTCTATGCTGTATCTTGCATGTAACAAGGTAGGCAGAGGGAGCCTAATGATGAGACACTCAAAAGTGGGAAACGTCCCACTTTTTCCATGAAGTTCGAACCCACAACCGTCGTATTTACAGTCACATGTTTGTGCCACTACGCCACAATGATATAACAAAGTATTGTCAGTTTCACGATTTATGCTACCGACTCTCAGCGTATATACCTAACCCGCACAGACTTGCCCTCCTCATGGCGGGAGTCACTATGTTTTGTACGTGACCTTCCTCCAGTATCATCGATACTTTCAAAAGAAAATGGGGAAAGGTGTTCCGATCTAATAATAATTATATATACTTTAATTCGTAAGCTTAGCTAGTTTTCTATGCTTAAAATTTACGACAGACACCGAAAACGTTGTTATTTTTCGCTGATCGTAGATAATACATTTAATTGTATATTTGAGACCAGTCGTGGCGCAGGAGCACGAGCATATGACTGTAAACGCAACAGGTTGTTTGTTCGATTCTCCTTCGAAAAAATTAAATTAATATTTTCATTTCTTTGCTCTGACATCGAGCCAATGCGCTGCGTTGAGTATCGCCAATGCCTTCATGACTCGGCACAAATTGTAAAAATTCTGCTGTATTTATTAAGCTTTGGACTTTATTTGGTTGCATCTGATGTTTGTGCATTCATATTCCACTTTATAAACAGCTAAAATCAAAGTTAATTAACAATCAAAAATTATATTAAAAATGTTAAAATACTTTCATTTATTTGAGGTATTCTTGGTCGTTTTCAGGGTAATGAAACATTAGTAAATGAATATGAAAAATCCCTAGCGGAGATCACTGCGCTTAAGGGGCAAATACTAAAACTGGAATCTACTCTGCTCGAAGCACAAATTAAATCACCGATGAAAAACGATATGGCGCCAGAACTAGAGTACTGGAGAAAGTTAGTTGTTATGTTTTTTAACTTCACGCTGTATCCCGCATATAGCAGGATAGGCAGAGGGAATCCAGTGTTAAAACATTCTATTCGCCACTTTCCGACGAATTTTGAAATACTGTATATTGAGATCTATATCTCTCCGGTAAATAAACGTAGATATGCGAAATTCTACGTAAATAATACTACGTAATTCTCCCTAATGAGAATTGAATCCACAACCATCGCATTTACAGTCGGACACTATTGTTGCTCAATGACGGATACAAGCTATTTTTATTATATGTTTTATATAATAGTGATAATATCCCCTATTTGTTCTAGAGCAAATTATAGTTAATTATAATTTATAGCAATATTTTTATTTACTTCTAAAATCTTAGTCATAAAGGTTGGTTGAGTATTAGACCTGCACAAACTTTGATATTATATTTTAGGCAAACATTTTAGATTTGCTTATTAATTTTCTCATTACTTGTCGCTGAATTTTTGTAACCGAAGTTATTAAAAATAAAATATAACTTATAATAATTATCATTTTTAAAACCGTCGGCGGAGTAAGACGTCTGTCTGTACACGCGACTTTTGTTAGTTTGATTTCTACTCGTGTGACTCTGGTAACAAGAAAAAAACATGGCGTTAAACTCCCACTAACGTGCATTGAAAACTATTGAAAATGGGCCTCGAAAATTGGGCAGTGCGGGAAGAAAAGAGCGTTTCTTCTGCCCTGCTAGGCTGGTAAAGCGAGAAGCTGGATTTTTTTAATTATCATTTTTATGTTATTACTAGGTTCCCTCTGCCTACCCTGCTGTGTGCGGGATACGGCGTGAAGCTGATTTATTTATTTTATTTTTATTCTTTTCACAGCTACTGTGATATGCTGAAAGAAGAAAATACTCAGTTGACAGTACGAGTCAGTGCGCTAGAGAGCGCGGCCGCCGAGCCCCCGCAGCGCGTCGCGCAACTACAGCGCACTGTTCTTACGTTACGAGGTAATGCTCGAAAATTACTTTCTTATAAACAGTTTCACGCTTACATACTTGGATAAGTAGAGAAAATGTAGTGTTATAACACTTCGTTCCGTATAATCTCTTTCCAATTTTCGAAACGTTGTGTGTTGACTGGTGGAACTAATTCACATTGCTTTGTCTTGATGTTTTGTCTAAGTAGGAATCGAATCCACAGCTGCGTTTACAATATAAAGAGTACATACTTATGTTATTATTATTTTTTATAGGTCTCGTAAGCAAACTACAAGCTGAACAAAAATCTTTAAACTCTAATAGACGTGGTGACTCGAGACCCGGCAGTGCTAAAAGTGGAACTGATAAGGTATAATTATGAATTGCTGACTTTTTTAAAATTATAAATACCATAATGTTTGTTGTCGTAATGTAAAAATATATATAATATATGTATAAGGCATGGCGTTATATTCCGCTTCCTAACTACTAATTTATCACTAAAGTTTTTTTTTAAATATTTAGATAAGAAGCAATGAAGAATCGTACCGTACTGAAATAACCAATCTCAAGAAGAGTATAATGGAAAAAGACGAGCTTCTACAAAAATGTAAAGAAATGTTGAACATGGCGATGGAGAAAAACGATCGACTGTCTATGGAGGTAATAGATTTATACTGAATAACTTTTTTCAAGCTGTATCCTGCACGTAGCGAGTAGAGAGGACACGGGAATTAGTATTAAGACACTCCGTTCTCATTAAGACATTCCGTTCCTTACTGCCCATGGAGTTCTCGAGGCATTGCGTGTTGAGTCACTCAACACGCAATGCCTCGAGAACTCAACGCCATGCTCGGCTTCGTCACAAAAAAAAGATAAATAATATTATATAAATAAATAATTCATTCCCCCGAGTAAGAATCGAGCCCATAACCGACGCGTTGCTACGATGGCCTCTATAATTTTATACTTACACACATTTATCTGTAATCGTCTGACTGTAATCAAAACGGTTGCGCATTCGATTACTGTTCGTAACAAAGTATAATTTTTATTTAATAGTATATAGAATAGTTATCGCTCTGGTAACAAGAAAGCGCAGCATCTTGCTTCACCTCTCAATACGCAATGACTAAAAATATATATATTATATTTTTATTTTCAGAATATGTTTTTACGGGAACGATTGGAGGAGCTGACCGAATAACATACAACACTCATTTAAGAAAAAATATAATATAATAAGAAGAATAAGTTTAAATAATTTCTCTATTATTATAATATAGTATGTTCATAAGAATGTTTTAGATATACATAAATAACATTTATAAGCTATTTTTATTTGTCCTTCATATACGTAAGTTTACTGGTTTAGCTAAAGAAACTATCTCTTCACAAACTAGTGTACGTATATTCATATAGACCAGTGGTTCCCAATCAGTGGTCCGCGGACCACCAGTGGTCCGCCGAAGCCTAAATGTGGTCCGCGAGCGATTTTAATTTTATGACGGGATGGTGAAGCGAAATTTCTGTTTAATTATCACAGTTAAATTTTATTATACCTACATGCCTAGTGATCTCTGCTACCAAGATTGATGTAAAAGTGGTCCTTGATCAAAAAAAAAGTTGGGAACCCCTGATATAGACAATGAAATAGAAAATATTACAATAGATCAATCGGCAATTGAATCGAGGTAATCTATACCGACGACGACAAAATCACAGTCTTGTACGTTTGACAAAAAACATCTTAAAACTTAAATTTATTTTTTAAGTAATAGAAATAAATTGTCCATTCCTCGCTTTTTGAGTAAAAACTTGTTTTTAAAATGATATATTTTATAGCTATCTCCGTCTTTCCTACTCTCTTTCGTAAAATATTTAAAAACACATTGCCTGAGCGTAGGTACCTATATATAAGTATGTACTTTTATTGCAATAGGAATACAAAATTTGCATTAAAAATTAAGGTCGTAGTATTCGTAGGCCTCAGTGATTTTATAAGTATATAAATGTATATAAAAAAAGGGGTACAGGCGTAGCGAACGGACAAATCAGTAGCTGGGAAAAAATAAAACACAAAATTATTTCCCAAAATATAATTCAGCTATATATCACAAACTGGTGATTTCTTAAATAAAATAAAATATATCTATTTTTATTCGATCTTAAATACTCATAGGTACCTATATATATGGAAGTGTATTAAATATATCAATATTATATTATTGACAATAATATATAATTTATATACAATAATTTATTGTCAATCAATGTATATCGAGTGGCGGAACTCGATGATATAATCGAGATAATTAAATATTATCGTTTTCCCTCAGGAACCGTTTATAGTCAGTCAGACGATGTCCCACTGCACCACGACAGCCTAACGATATGTATAATGTATTACCGTCATTTATAATACTATATTATATAACATACATACATAATATCTATGTAAATATCAATTTCATTATACTTATTTAAATATCACTGCTAAGCCAAATGGATATTTTAAATGTTTTTTTTTTATTTAAAGTTTGTTTAATATTTAATTATAATTCATTTCTTAAATATTTCTTTTCTTATCATACTATTAAACATAAATAAAAGTAATGTACGGAAATAGAATAAATAAATTAAAACATATTAAAAAATAACCGTTTCTTCAAAAAGCTAACAAATTTTGTATTCAATGCGAAAAATGGCTAATTCGTTTTAAATAATAATAATAACAATAATTTTTTAATCGTTTTATCTAGACATCTGCAAAATATTTAATATATTACCTTTAAAAGAGAATACTTATTGTTAAGACAGTAGCTATTAAAAACTAAAGTAGGCACAACATAAGATGTTTTTAATTTTCATTTACACAACATACTTGAACATACTTATTTAGAAAACATATAAAAAATTGAACGTAACGGGACTCGAACCCGCGCCTCCTGTGAATCGACCAGGCGCTCTGACCACTTATTTCTATTCTTAGCAACATAAATAAATATATAATAATAGTGTAAGCTTGATGAGAACGTACGGGCTTAGTGGTCAGAGCGCCTTGTCGGTTTCCAGGAGACGCGGGTTCAAATCCCGCAGCGTTAAAATTTTTCTACGTTTTCTAATTATTTTTTTTCCTAAGTGTGGAATAACACTTTACATATGTTAAAAATATTTGAACATATCTCCCTTTATTCTCTCAACAAAAAAAACCTAGTGGCGTCAGAACGACGGAGTTTAACATAGTGTTTAATCTAACAAAATTGACAGACTTATATTGCTAAATATTATCCAAGAGAGATTTTAACCCACAACTGTTGCGACAAAATTACATTTTAAGTAAAAAAATAATAATAAAAAAACATTTTTTATTATTATACAATAACATGCTGATGCGTTGCATTTTTGCTGTAATACAAATGGCAGTGGTGGAAAAATAAAGACTATTATTTAAGTATTTATAAGTACTTAGTCTTTTTTCTTGCTTAAGTACAATAAGTAGATCATTCACCATATAAATAAATTGTATTTTTTTATATAAATAGGTATACTTTTTTATATTTAGAAACTATTCACTATTTAACAGCTCTATATATATTCTATTGTCAACATAATACCATGATTCGTTTTTCTTAAATTACTTAATTATATGTTCCTATATAAATAAGAAATATGTTCATTTTAATTTAATCACATTTTTGAAAATATTTTTGAGTTAACTTTGAAGTGAAGAATGTTGTAATATTAAAATATAATTACAATTTGTTTTACTATCGTGTGTATAGTTTTATTAACTTAAAAATTAAATTATTAAGTATATATTTTAAATTAATTTATGTCTATATTAGAAGGTACTTCAATTTTCATTATCTGGGGTTAGAAGCTCACACTGAAACACACACACACATAAAATTTACATAAAGTAAATTTAATTAAAAAAGTAATTCAATAAAAAATAGCTAATTCGTTTTGAAGAATTTATAGACATCTGCAAAATATATAATACTATAAAAATATAAAACTCGGGTTAAAGAAAAAAACCGGTTCAATGCGAGTCGCACACGCCTAGCAAGAAGGCTTACGTTTCAGGATTGTTGGTAAACGGGAAGTATACCTACAAATATTAGTATATAATGACTTTTTAATCGACATACTTTAACAAATTATAGCTTTCTGAATATAAGTTCTCACTTCGTGCCATATTACAATAATATGTATGTCCACGGGAGGTAACCTATAGGTTTTGATTATATACAAAATGCAGCAAAATCGATACATAATTGCTCATTAATGAATCTTTGAATCGATTTGACTTAGAAGCTTGATATTTTCAATAATTAATTTCAGCTTGATACTTCTATGTTATCTCGAAATAAATGTTCTCGACAGATGGACAACAAAATAAACCTATAAGGGGCCGTTCAAGTATTACGTAAGCAGTTTTTTGCAATTATTGACCCCTCCCTCCCCTATGTCATCAAAAATAGGCAATCCTCTTAAAAATATTTCATTGAAAACGTCGAACATAAGCAAACCCAAGACCCCCCCCCCCCCCCCCCCCACCATGCTTACGTAATACTTGAACGGCCCCTAAGGGTTCCGTTTTTACCTTTAGATGGACGGAAACCTAAAATTGATTAAAGAATAAGAAAAAGATCACTTCACACTCTCTACATCACTGATACGAATATAGCAAAGAAGAACAAAAGATAATAGAAGTGTAAGGCATTTTGGAAAATTAAACACAAAATATTGATTTACATACCTTGGTAAATAAAACTAATATTTAGCCTGGAATCGATTTACATACACAAAAAACATAGATTTTAAGCTTATTACCTTGACGCAGGAAGCAAAAAAGTCCATAGAAGCCAGAATCATTGTGCTAAGCGTGTGTCCATCTAGAAACAAACTAACTAGTGAACTCTACTACGATGCTTAATGTGATGAAATGATAAAAGCGTGATGATACCCAATTGACAAACTAATTTATCATAACGAAGTCATATTAATTTTTTGTTTAGAATTTTATTCCGCGATCAGTACATTAATAGTTAGGGCGTACGAAGAGGAGAAGACGACTACAGACATTTTGATTGAGCCCACCTCACATCCACCTTCCCCTCTCCCCACCCCGAAAATATCTAGTATATGTATAATATATTATTTATTCTATTTTAAGCGTAGATACAATAAGAAATTTAAAAACAAAAAATGATTTGTGATACTGATAACATAAATGTTTATTTGAAAGCCCGGTTGAGCATTTCTATGGCGCAAAGATGACCAACTCGTGGCTCGTTAAACACGTTTAAATTGAAATTATTTTATCAACGCTTTCCATTAATATATTGTTATAAAAAGTTATTCTAATTATATGGTTGTAGGTACATAATAAACCAAAACAAGGTTGCTCACCCCTGGTTTAGCATATTTATAAATTCTTTTCTAAAATTTATCAATAGATGTACTTTGGCATAACAGATACTGTTTCAAAAGACGATATAGAACATATGTACAAAATGTATTCCCAATTTTTATGTTTATAATTAGATTTTTTAGAAAGTGGGGCGCCCATCCATTGCGTCATCTATCCTGGTTTTACCATATTATGTTTTTCTTATGAAGAATGTCCCCATTTAAAAGGCATGCAAGCGATATAATTAGTAGATATACATACTTGTACTGGTGTTTTCTTTTCGTACTTGGCTCTAAGTATTTTCGCTAAAGGAGGTGTGAAAAGTGCGGGGTCGGGGTGCTTTTGACCCGCTTTTTCCCATGGTTGCTTTTGTTTCCATACTAACGATATAACTGAGCCCACTACTAATACCCACACTAGACCGATCTGAAAATAGTTTTTATAAGAAACAAGTATATGTTCGAGTTGGGAAAGAAACATATTCTTGTGTATGTATGTATGTATTGACAGAAGCAGGGTAGAGAGAGGGAACAAAGTGTTAAGACACTCCGTTTCTATTAAACCACCTGCGTTCCCCATTTTCCTCTTTTCCGGCGAATTCTCAAGATATTGTGTGTTGAATTAAATATTCATTCCCCAGAGTGAGAGTCGAACCCACACTTGTTGAGTCGTCCCGTCGTGCCCTGCGCCACGACAGACTTTATTTGTAAATAACAAATTTAGGAAATTATTTCGCTTAAAAAATATATTATGATAAGTACAAAATACTTACAGGGCTTGTCCATAAATAAGATATTCTGTACGGATAGAAGTAATCAGTTGACGGAGGTGGTAGTGGGTTCACCGTCACGTTGTATAAACAACCTTCGACACTAACGGGTAGTTTCACTGCGGCGGGACGAGGTCCGCCGAAGCTGATCCATAGGGTAGTCGCCATCCCAGTTACTAAAGCTATTGATACACCCTGAAATTTGTTTAAATTATATCTTATAACATTTTAAAATGTGGTCATAGTGGTGCAATGATACAGCATCTGACTATAAGCACTATGATTATGGGTGCAATCAGCACTCTGGTCTGTCATTGAAATTTAATTATTTTCATCCTTGACAAAGTGCGGCGTTAAGTTCCGCCACGAAATCTAGTGTAAAACGAACGAACAAAAGTAACGCTAATTTTTATTACATTTTATTGTAAGTTAAAAATGTGTCATCCAGTAAAAATTATCATTATCTTTTTTTATAAAACTATCCTAACCAAAGTGCAAATATAAAGTAAATTAAGAAAGCTCATATACTATTCATACATTTCATTCAAACATTTCCAATTATGAGTAAGTATTTTATAATTAAGTATGTATTAATAAGTAATAGTTATCTCAACCATATAAAAGGTTCTAAATTGTATAAGTAATAAATTATACTTGATCAAATTTTGTATAATGTGTGGTTGAATCCTGTAATTTTTTTTGGAGGGGATTCATCGTGCAAAGTTTTTGCCCATAAATATTTTAGGTCATTTTTTTTTTTTTAATTCGTAATAATTTATTTGAGCAGATTTTTTTTTTGTTGTTATTAAAAAGAAAAAAAATAAACTTGATTTAGTATAAAAGTATCTTACCCTCTCATTCGCAAACGTAGTAAACATCCCTAAAGTGAAAAGCCCCAGCAAAGGCCCTCCAAGGGCCCCAAATATAGTCAACGCAGCTTGCAATACTCCGCCCAAATGTTCCGCCAGAAATGCCAGAGCTAGGAACAGAAGCCCATACCCACAAGCGGCTAGCTTTGTCAACCACGGAACATAGTTGTTGTTTATTTTACACCACCTTTAAAATAAAAATAAGTTTATTATTAATTTATATACATATATCAAAATTATAGTCTTTCTTCTTTTAGCAATAATTGCTAATTACCTGTCCAGTTGTGGCGCAGGAGCACAAAGTGTGACTGTAAAATCGACTAGTTGCGGGTTCGATCCAATACTTCCAGAATTGAAATATCCGTATCACGTTAATGTCAAACTAAATTAACTAAACATTTCGTTTCATCGTTGCCTTTTCAATAAATACCGTTTTTCAATGTTCTCGTGTTATTCATAACATTTAGAAATTTAATGCATATTAATATTATCATAGCCATAATCATGAAGTATGGGGCCAGAGGTAGCGCAGGGGCACAAACGTGTAACTGTAACGCTAACAGAAACATTTAATATTTTATTTCTTAGCTTCTTACCAGAGTAACGAGGCAAGGTGCGGCGTTGATTTTCGCCAACTTAGCACGCAATGACTCCATTTCAGTGGAAAATGGGGAATGGAGGTATTTTAATGTGAATAAAGTATCTTAAAACTACGTTTCCAGGTTCCCTCTAACTGCTATGTGCCCTGCTATGTGCGTGATACAGCGTGATGCTAAACAAAACAAAAAAAAACCATCTTTATAAAAACCAACATACCTACTAACATAGTCTGTCAGCGTGACAGCAGCTAAAGCGTTGCACGCCGCAGATATAGTCGACAGCGACGCGCTGAATATGCCGGCTATAAACAATCCCGCGAGTCCCGGCACCGACTTCATTTTGTCCACCACGTAATATGGCATTATTTGGTCTATCTGTTGAAATAAAATGTTTTTGAATTCTTAATATAAGGTACACCTGCAGTAATTATATTTTCTAGTAGCTTGGACAGGTTGTGGATTCGATTCTTGGAAATGAAATATTTTATATTTTCATTTCTTCACTCTGGCGTCTCAACACGCAATGCAGTTCGGCGGAGAGTGGAAAACGGAAGTGTGTAGGTTCGCAGGTTCCCTCTGTAGCTAAAAAGAATATTATAATTGTATAAACAAATATACTATTTATGTATATATCACTATAATCTCGCACGAATGTCCTTGTCAACGATAACGAGATGTGATAAGGCGATTTAATTATTGAAATGCAATATCTGCATCCAGTATAAAATATTGAATTACTTAGTAGTTGTAACTTATTTATCATAATTCCTCATTTTGCAGAATATAGGGAACCTTGTAATAAATCAGTTGTAATTAATCAATCAATGCAACATTATATTTATGTTTAACCAAATTAAGTGAATTTTTCCCTGGATGGATTCAAACTCATTACAATTTAGTCAGCCCCAAGTCAACTAAGTCACAAGGGTGAAATTCAAAATAACTTACCGCCGCAATTTTTTTACTAGTATAAGGATCGCAGTCCTTATATACGGCGTATATGCTGATACCGCTGATGCAAGTGACGACACTCAACACGCTGAGCACGGGCCAACTCCACCAAAGACATTTTTGTGATCTTTCCAGTGTGCTCACTGTTAATAGACGCTGTACCTGTACAAAATCGGATTTTAAAGTTAATAAAAACTTTTTCTTATTTCAGTTTCACTGAAGAAACTAACCGCTGCGATTTTCCTAGAAAATATTAATAAATAATAATAAAGTTACATGTGTGCAATGTGCTGTGTTGTTTAAATACCTACTTAAATCGCTTATTATTATTAGTTTCGCCACTCAACACTCAATGCCTTCAGAATTCTGCAAAAAGTGGGGAACGGAGTGTCTTAACACTAGGTTCCCTCTGCCTACCCTGCTGTGTGCGGGATACAGCGTGAAGCTGATTTAATTTATTTAATTTAATTATTATTAATTTAGAGGCCGATCGTGGCGCAGCGGCACGAGGTGTGACTGCAAAACCGACTGGTTCTGGGTTCAATTCCCACTCGAGGAGATTAAATATTTACTTAAATTTATATTTCCATTTCTTCGCTCTGGTGTCGAGGTTAAGCACGGCGTTGAGTTCTGCCACTCAACACGCAATGCCTCCAGAATTCGGCAGAAAGTGGGGAACGGAGTGTCTTAACACTAGGTTCCCTCTGCCTACCCTGCTGTGAGCGGGATACAGCGTGAAGCTAATTTTTTTTTTTTTTTTATTATTAATATAATGTTTTATTTAGCTATTAGCTTATTATTATTATATTGACTTAGGGTACTAAGTGACAGCATGTTTTCAAATAGATTTTTATATTTTTTCTATACGTGTAAATTACTTGTCATCAATAGAAATATAGTCGATTACCTGCGTATGATTTACTGCATACAAAGAAAGATAAGTGACACAGCCACCCAATACCAAGGACCACCACGTGTTTCTCTCAGTTGGATCAATACTGAAACTGAAAAAAAAAACAATATAAATAAGTACTTGACATCTAGGTATTTAAAATAACTTATGGGCATGATAAAATACTTACTTAGAAAAATATAAACGTCCACCTTCATTTGCTTTTATGAAAATTTGGTTAAAGCCACCGAGTTGTATTGACGCGAATACCACTATACTAAAAACGGCACCAAACATTAGTAAAGACTGTAACAAATCTGTGAAAACGACAGCCTTCATTCCTCCCAAAGACGAATAAAAGGTACACGCGAGTCCCACCACCAGAATCGAAACAAGTCGGTCCAAACCCGTCACTGACTCCAGAACAATTGCGGGAGCGTACAACACTATTCCGTTGTATAAAATCATTTGTAATGTATATGTTAAAGATGCCAACATTCTTATGTGTGGTCCAAATCTTAACTCCAAATACTCATAAGTACTGGTTTTCTGTAGACCAAAGAATACTGGTAAATAATATCGGGAGGCTATAGGCGTGGCGATGCCGTAGGAGATGTTGATCACAACGAAATGCATGCCGTAGTAGTAGTTCTCGGCTGAAACACCTAAGAGTGTAATAGCTGACATGAAAGAGGCCATTAGTGATACTGCCACCGGAAATATAGAGAGGTTCCGATCTGCCATCAGGTATTCCTAAAAAAAATATATGTTCTATTAAAATTGTTATTTAATTAGTGTGAAAAATATTTTTAGCATATTTAGTAATTTGCATCTCACCTCATTTGTTTTTTGTTTTCCACCGCTAAATCTAAAATATAAACCGATTCCGATAGAAGCGATCATAGTGGCCGCCATAATGGCATAGTCCCAGGCCCCAAAAATTGGTTGGTCCATGTTGGTCAGCTGCAATGATAGATATACATATTAAATAAATAAATATACATTTTATTTAATTCATATATCAACAGAGCCATTTCTTCATATATTTTAAATATATTTTGTGGCCCGATTCGTATAAGATGTAGGGCAATATTTACTTATATAATATATGCTGGAATGGGGTCGATAGACAACACAAATTTCGACAACTAACTAATGCTATCAGACTAAAAGGAAAATTTAATCCTGATTAATGCTTCACAAAGCTCTATCTGTGTTTCTCTTATCGTAATTTACATGAAAGCCATGGAGAATAACATTGATACATTAGTAAAAAATTCAATCAAATCAGCTTCACGCTGTATCCCGCACACAGCAGGAATTCGAAGTGGGGAATGGAGTGTCTTAACACTAGGTTCCTTCACCTAGTGTTAAGACACTCTACTCCCCACTTTCCGTCGAATTCTGAAGGCTTTGCATGCTGAGTGGCGGAACTCAACGCCGCGCTTTGCCTCGACACCTGAACGAAGAAATGACACTTCCTCGAGTGGGGATCGAACCCACAATCAGCTGATTTCACAGTTTGTTCCTCTGCGCCACGACCGGCTATATACTCGTACAATGGTATCCATTTGCAATTACTAATCAAGATTAAAGTTCCTTCATTGATTACGTTTTGCTAATACATAATTCCATGAATGTAAAAATAAACCGACAAAACTTTTAATTGGAAACGTCTTTTTTAACATCTTGAAAAGATAGCGATGTGAGTTTTGACAAACATTTTGACATATGCGATGGTACCTGGTTATGAATACGGAGAACTCAGATGCCTGTACCGCAACGAAGCTTACTAAACTTAGGGTCCGCTTCCGTCGGCTAAAGTTTCAGTTAGATATTTATCAATTTTTTTTGTGTTACGTTACTTCAATGTGAATTATCGTTCAATTTTTTTTTTTTAATTTTTTTAAACTTGTCTTTTATTTAAAAATATAAATATTTCTAAAGTGTTATTAACTTAGGAAAGAAAAATACTTATTAAGTAAAATTTAGTATAAAATTTGAACGTAGTGGCAATTGAACCTGCGCCTCTTTAGAAATCGTTCAAGCGCTCTGACCAACAAAGCAATACGTTCTCATCGAGCTATGTCGAAACTCGAAATTCTTTTACGCTTATTACAACTTATTTATTTTGTTAGTATCTAGTAGGGAGATTTTAAAAATTTCCGAGATCCAAAGAAAAATTGCATTGTCGTTTGGCAAGAGAGAATACCTACTGTTTATTAAACATTTTTTTTACATTTTTTAAGTGTTGTTCCATACGAAGAAAGAAAAATATTTATTAAGAAAACTTACAAAAATTTGAACGTACCGGGATTTGAATCCAAATAGGCGGAGATTCAAATCCCGGTACGTTTATGTTTTTATACATTTTCTTATAACATTAATTACACAAATATTAATAGATTTTTTTTATTTAAAACAATCCGAATAAAAATAATGAAAGTATACTTTTTCTTTTTTTTTCGGTTTCACGCTGTATTCCGCATGTATCAGGGGAGACGTCACAAGTGGAGCCTGGTTTTCGGCAACCCACACTCCATTTTCCACTGAATTTTGTAGGCCGTAGGTAGGAAAAAATAAAATATAAAATATTTAATTTCCTCTAGTAGGAATCGAACCCACAACCTGTCGCCTTTACAATCACACGCTTGTGCACCACAACTGACCTCAATGTATAATAAAGTGAGTCAAAATAATTAAGTCTTGGGTTAACTGTTCGATTTTATAACATCGTGTATTGTGGTCAAAATATTCGTCGAAATCAATCAAAAATGAAAAAATTGAAATGTTTTAAATCATGTTATAATTTTGTGTTTGTTATAATGCCATAAAACTACAATTATTTTCGTTCTCGCCACTTTATTAGGCTGGTACTTTAACAGGCACTTTATTTACTAGACATCACTATACGAGACCTGTTAAACCAATCAGCCAGTAGTGAAACCGACCCTTAATAACCAATTAATAATATTCTTAAAAATACTCATTTACATATATATGTGAAATATAATAACATTCACAAATATATTAAATTTAAATATGTTGTTTTATTATTATTATATAAAAGGAAAGAATGTACTACAAAAAGCGTGGCCCTTTTGTAATTGAAAAATAATTAACACAACCAAGCCACGTAAGAAAACATGGAAATATTGTATGCCAGCCACATGCACGTGCCTCAACATTATACGCACGCTGTCAGTAAAAACCATTCTGTAGAAGCAAAATTAAGTACTTTTTTAGCTGTTGTTGCATTTTGATTTTTACATACATTCTTATTACTCATATTTATCGCTTTATAAGTTATTAACTAAATTTAAATATGAACGAGAGTGCTCGCTCTGATGTCATCGCAATGCCTCCAGAATTCAGTGGAAAGTGAAAGAGCGGAGTGTCTTAACACTATGCCACCTCCACCTACCCTGCTACATGCGGGATACAGTGTGAATAAGAATGCCAAGCAAAATCATTTCAATGGATTTACCTAAAACAATAAATCTAAAATATCTGTTTGCATATAAAGATAGCACATCAATAAATTAAATAGTTGAATACTTATGTGCAATCGTCCAGCACAATATTACTATTAAGGCAATGTCGCGCGATCCACTACTAATGAACGGTTTGATTGAACCAATTATTACTGGTATCTCTTATTACTGGTATCTGAGACGTTTCTTTCAAAACAAAATCAAATGATATTATATATTTCGTAATAAAAACCATACTACAATCGTATTTTACCATATTACAATCGTTTTTAGGGTTTGGTAAGCATGGGCGTATCTAGAGATATTTTGTGGCGGTGGCCTGGAGTTTATGTTCAGGTAATTGTTGTGGTTTTTTTCTTCGAGGCAAATCAGTAAATAATGAAATTGGCCATTTCCAATTAAATGGGGTGGACTAGGCTACTCTGGGGAGGCCACAGACTACCCGATCCCTCCCCCCTCATTCTACAGCCATGTCCATACCTCAAAAGGATAAAATGGAACCTTATAGCATCACTCTATGGTCCGTCTTCCAAGAGCATTTATCTCGAGATCGCTTATAAAGTTGATTTTAGTAGGACCACAGAAAAAATTAAGCTTCTAATACAGCGCAGTCAAAAAACGAGCATTTGGCAAATATGACATTTGGCAAAAATTAAAAATTTGCAGTACAGATAAAGAAAAATATCCAAAAAGTGAAAATTTGTTCACATTAAACGAAAAAAGTAATATTACAAACTTATGATTGTAGTTCAATTCATACAAAATGAGTGCATACGTCCGCAAACTTAAGTTTGTCATATTTTATAAATTGTACTTCCCGTTTACCCACCATTCTCGCACTGGCAATTGGCACAGAACCATCGAGAGGCGAGTCTGACTCTATAATACTCTAAAAATATATATATTTATAAGAATTTAGTGGTACTTAACTAATACGGTTGATAAGCACATTATGTACATACGTATTTCTGTAAATATGATATAAAACATAATATACTCCTTATATCTTTATAACTTAAAACAAATAAGGAAAGCGTATTTGCCTGCAAACAAGGATAAATATGTCTAGCATAGTATAAAATATATAGCAAGTAAAAAATATTTATTACTATTATTTATTTTATAAGGTTAAGATGAAATAGTGTGATTATTTTAAAAATAAATATTTTTTGAAAACCCAAAAATAAACTCTAAAAATATATAAATAAACTTAATTTTCGAATAAAGTAATGTTTATGTCGATTGCTCTCAAAAACGGACTGACCAACATATATTATAAGAATGATTTATAAAAAAGACGCCTAATACTATAACATAACAATCTTCACCACTATGGGTTTAGTTATGTTATCATATAACGTAAGCATAGTATATATGTTGTCTTCAAAAATATCAACAAAAACCAACTCTTAAATGCTATTTAAAAAAAAAAGATCTGATTCACAAGATTGGTCAAATAAATTCAATATCGTGCCGTACATGATAGTGTTATGGTAATTAAGACAATATAAAAAAATATACTCAACACGCAATGCCTCCAGAATTCGGCAGAAAGTGGGGAACGGAGTGTCTTCACACTAGGTTTCCTCTGCCTACCTTGCTGTGTGCGGGATACAGCGTGAAGCTGATTTATTTTATTTAAAAAGAAACAATATAATACATAATTGAAAAAGTATAGATGTTTATACATGTATAGGATATGTGTATCTAGTCATTGAACTATGAATGTAGAGTCGTTGGGACAAGTGGATGGACTTTTACCTTTGGAGTCTCACTGTGCAATATAATAATGAAATTAGAGAACTAAAAATATATAATTTTGAAATAAGGACTTAATATGCTATTAATCAAAATAAAAAGAAAATCTCTTAGGTTTTATTTATAAACATTCAAATACCAATGAATTAAAATAAAACCATAGTTACGTATTTTGGATTGAGATCAAACTTATTAGTAACTATATCCAATTCTAACAAAAGAAAGAAACTAAAACTAAAACTTTTAAGTAGTTTTAACAAACGTTATCACATTGGCGCTTTTTGTCAAACAGACACTCTAGCCCCGTGTCGGGCTATACAGGTGGTGCACTCTCTTACCCACAGTGCTAACTTATTCCAAATGACCCTACATCTTTGATTTGATTTCAATAGTCAAACGTACTCTTGCTCATACCGTTAATAAGGCATGAATACTATTTATGTGTAGGTACATCTGCAAAATAACGCTGTAAATTAATTTCAACAATATATTTTATAAACATGTAAATATATATAATTACATATTCGTCTCAGGCTCAGAAAAGGATCACACTGGTACTGATGGTGTCGAATAAAGTACGTGTGTATTATTATCTATCGCCCACGGCGTTTAAAGCCGACATTAAGGATTAGCATCAGGGACCTACACTCCAACCTGAATACCGTTCTACACAATTCTGAGTCAGCACTGCCTCTCTGCCTCTTGTTGTTTCTGACAGAGACTCAGTTTGGACGACCGAGCGACACAGCCTAAGTTAAAAAAAAGCCTGGCTATAAAACAGAACATAATTTTATGGCTCGTGTCAGGGTCGCTATGTACGTAAGGGATATGAGTTTCCGTCGTCTTACCGATTTTGAAGGTCGGGACAATCAAGGTGGTTGTTGACGTTTTCTGCATTGAACACTTGTCCGTAAATCCTGGCGTCCGTTCTTTTGCATATCATGCCGCTTCTTCTGCATATCAATGACAAGTTGATATGCAGATGATATTATAGGTGAAGGCTGTATGCTCGCAGTCGCGCAATTATTTTGTAAAGACGTTGACAAGTGACAAACCAAATTAGTATTTTCTGTTATAGCATTCTTCAGGACTTTTTTCTTATGGAGTGTAACAAATCTGGTTCAAGTCAGCCCCCAGAAGACACAAGTTGGCGCCTTAACCACTAAGAAAATACTATTTCTCGAGTCAATAGTTTTCGAGAACAAATCTCTACATAAATTGTAGTCTATATGCTATTCTCATTTATAAGATATATTATTATAAAGTTTCATCTAAATCCGTTGAGTAGTGTTTGCCTGAAAGTGCAACAAAAACAGTACACAAAGCTAGATGAAAACATGAAAAAAATAAACAACTGGCAAATTTTATGTAGATCACTACGAGATCAACTACGTACATAAATGGAATTTATGCCATTGTAAAAGTTAATTAGCGTAATATTTGAGATACATGAAAAAAAACATCAAGATCACGTTATATGGAACTTCAGGGATCAGCTGTTCTATAACATACATATACAGGTAAGTGTAACGGCTGTCTATGGGTAGAAGACCTCCATTTTAACTACATACATACATATATGTTATGCGATTTTTAGTAGTTCGGCAGATATCTTTGAATAAAATCGGTTGCTTGAAAAAAATTTACAGATACACTCTTATTACAGATATACTTTTCTCAATACAGCTCATTATGAGGTCTTTAGTATAATGTAGTATTTCAAAAAATAACGACTTATAAATCTTGGAAATAACATGAACACATGTTTTTTTTTCAGAAGTAATTTTAAAAACTACTAGTACTACTGTAGAATAATCAATGAAAGTTTAAAAAAATATATGATAGAAACTGTAAAAAAATCTATTTCTCATTACGAGAATTGACTATAATTAAATCGATTTAACATTTTTTACCAGTCTTCTATAATCAGACAATGTTTATTAAGTACAAATATTTTTTAAACATTTTTAAAGTGTTATTCCACACTTAGGAAATACTACTTTCTAAATAAGTATAAGTACAAATATTTTGATATTACAAAGCTATCCTAGCACAGACCGTAAATTGGCTAATACACTTGGGAGGCGGTTAATATAAACTTTCACTCGCTGTGAAAAGAATATTTCACGAGTTTTTTTTCTACCTGGAATTGAACCTGAACCTTGAAAATATTTAAATGATAATTGGAATAATTTGAATCAATTTTCGATAACAATTGGCGTTAACTGAAAATCAGATAACACAGGAAATAACGGATATGCAGACGATGCCGCGGGAACATTCTAGTATATTTATTAAAATTTATATTGGCTTTAAAATAGAGAGGCCGGTCGTGGCGCAGCGGCACGAGGTGTGACTGCAAAACCGACTGGTTGTGGGTTCGATCCCCACTCGAGGAGATGAAATATTTACTTAAATTTATATTTCCATTTCTTCGCTCTGGTGTCGAGGTTAAGCGCGGCGTTGAGTTCTGCCACTCAACACGCAATACCTCAAGAACCTAAGAATACCTAAGAATTCGGCAGAAAGTGGGGAACGGAGTGTCTTAACACTAGGTTCCCTCTGCCTACCCTGCTGTGTGCGGGATACAGCGTGAAGCTAATTTATTTAAAATCAAATTTGTTTTATGAAAGATTGTTGTACTGTAACATAATAGAGTACATTTTCCTTTGGACGGATTTTTCAATTATCCGTCTAATATCTGACGATACGCCAGTTATACCTAAATACTGTTTTGGGGTCAAAGAGTTCAACATTTATATCGTATCGCGATTTAAAACCTAAAAAAATCCTTGAATAAAATAAACTTACAAATCAATAACGATAACCAATTCATTGGTCTAAATTTAAATATTTATTCAAAAAGAAAAAAATCAAAACTTACTGATTTTCGCGCCTTATAGGACTTATGCAAGAATGTAGAGTTTTTGCCTTAGTTTTATTTTAATTCTATAAATGTGTATATATTTATCACTGCTGCATGATTAATATTAAAGTTACCACACCATTGTATTTAAAATTATATTTTATGTGCTAAAATTAATAAAACTTGTTGGAAACGTCTCTTAAATTATTTCATAATATTAAAACACATTAAGTAACGTCTTAACGCAACTACTCCCTCCACTGAAATGAAGTTTGCAGTGAGAAATCAGAATCGTACTTTACACTTTTCCTAGTAAGTATTATGGTTTAGTTTAGGCGGCGGCACGCAATTTGAGGTTATGTTAACATTTCTTGATCATACGAGAATGTTTCGACGAATAGGAAGCTTGCCTAATTTAAATCGATTTTCTACAAAACAGTCACCCTCATTTATGGTTTATTATTATTTTTTAGTTTTTTTAAATAAAATTAATAACTAATTACTAAATGTTGTATTAAAAATATACTTTTTTTTTAGTTCTGACATATCTTATAGATTATAACATTCCATACCAATCGCTAAAACATGACAATCTGTGCTCTAATTTCAAATTACATAAAAAAATATATAATTAAGCAACGTTTTGAACTATATTGCTTAAAGATATATTATTATTATTTTACATATTTAACCAAGTACTTTATTTTTCTTTAGTTTTTAATACTGCGATGACATAACATTTTTGTTACTGGCAGCACTTTGCAAATAAAGCGCTCACAACAAGATCATTGCTCTACAATCTGCACTTATGACGTCTCTATATTACTGTTACTTAAATAATGCTGATTCTACTCGTAGTTTGTAGAAATGGATTTTTATTTGTGGACTTGGCGATACCTTTATAATTTAACGATATTAAGCAAAGCTGTTATAGGGATAAATACGAGATTATATCGTATATACTATAATATAATTAGCAAAAAATCTATTTAATATAATATCATATAATTAATCATTTTTAAAGTAACTCTTATGTAGTCTGTTTACAAGTAAAAGTAATTTAGTCCTTGTTGTTTTTAGTATTAAGCTTGCATATGGAATGCCATGAAATTTATTATGTTGTTCTTGGCCATAAGTTTTATTATACTAAATGTTTGTAAGATATTTTTTACGAAAAAAATGTGAAGTACGTTGCATATTTTGTAATGAATGCAGATGCAGAAGATTTATTTAGAATAAGAATTCAATTATTAATGCTACGGATAGGTTCTAGGGAAGGATGGAATAGTAACATGAATGGAAATATATATATATATTTATTTTAAATTATACATGAAGCCAGTCGTGGCGTAGGGGCACAAAGTGTGACTGTAAAACCGACTGGTTGTGGGTTCGATCCCCACTCGAGGAAATGAAATATTTACTAGCATTTATATTTTAATTTCTTCAGTCTGGAGTCGACGCAAAAGCCCGGCGTTGAGTTCCGCTACTCAACACGCAATGCCTCCAGAACTCAGCGAAAAGTGTGGAACGGACTATCTGTGTAACACTAGGTTCCCTCTGCCTATCCTGCTGTGTGCGGGATACAGCGTGAAGCTGATTTAATTTAATTTTAATACTTTGTATATAAACAACAGTGATAATCATTATAAAAGTAAAAACTGCGACAAACGCGTGTCTGGCTCGCCCATCAAGGTGTTCCGTACAAAAATTGGAGGTTTTTCTGTAATTCAGGCTTAGTTTAGCCACAGCTCTTTCATCTGATCGTCACTTGAACTAACTAACTTTTTTAATATTTTTAACATTTTTAAAGTGTTATTATATTCCACACTTAGGAAAGAAAAAATCTAAGGCTATTATTTTTTAGAATTTAACTTAAATGTGGCTGGAAGCGGTATGTATGAGAGCTGCCCGAGGCCAGGAGAAAAATAATTGCAATCATGGCACATTTGGACAGCATCTGTCTATAAACGCGATGGTTATAGATTAGATATTCACTCGTAGAAGTGAATTATTTTATTTCCTGACCCTGGCGACCACTCGTCACGCAGTCTCGAATTGCAGATGAGAAGCTCGTTTAAAATTTAGCGATTGCATAATGTCAGTAATGTCAGTTAAATTCTAATTAAAGCACGGTGAGATTGACTGACGTTTTAAAAAAAACAGTTATTAATGAGCGTCATCAATATGTTAAAATACTTTTTCTCGTAAACCTTGTTATTTTGAATAACAGAAATAAACTGTATTCCTTAATAATTCTATGAATAATTTAAATACCCACAATTAAATATTCAATGTGAATTGCACCTTTCACGTTGATCGCAAAAGCCTATTATTATATTACGCGACTGGTGTATATTTAAGCATTCAGTAAAAATCATATTTATTTAATAAATGGATAGGTATCATAAAATACATTGTATACATTATTATTATTGATAGTAAACTTCAATATTGGAGCGGCGTCACCTCCATGTACGATCTGCGTTAGTCAACATTTATTCTAATTTTATCTACCTGATGTGTATCTTTTAGCATACACTTAAATATTCTATAGAATAAGCCCTTATTATTATTACAAATATAGTTTTTTCAATGTTTAACAATTTTGATGGCGGCAGCTATTACTGGAAGGGTGCATTTCTTTTTTTAATGTCAGTTGTGTGGAATGGTATAGTTTACATTACTACACAAATGAATGCGGCACTTTGCTGAAACTGCTTTAAATGTATTGAAATTGCGACAAAAAAAATAAAATAATTCATTTTATCGCTAACGCTTATATTTTATATTTAAATGTATACGCGACATTGATTGCGCAATAATCTCTCAATCTAAGCAGTCTAATACGAATGTGTCCACTAGTGACTATAAATAATCAATTAAATAGAATAAAAAACATTTAAAATGTCAAACGCACAGAGCCGTGGTGCGCCAACGAGATATTTTGCCACGCACTACTATTTGCTGCGTTTTTTGGGATTGGGTTGGTGGCACCATCCCGATGAAAATGAAACTAGAAATTTCCCTGGATGGTACTTATATTACGCAATAATAACACAGCTCGTTTGGGTCGCTGGTTTTGTGGGGCTAGAATCAATCGATCCTTTTATCGGCGAAAAAGATCTCGACCGATTCATGTTTAGTTTGTCTTTTGTCATTACTCATGACCTAACTCTAATCAAACTCTACATATTTTTCTTTAAAAACGACAACATTCAAGATATAGTGCAAACTTTAAATATAAGAATACAAGATTATTATCAAAATTATGAGAAAAACCGTAAAACTACAAGAATAACGAAAATATTAACCGCAACGTTTGTCTTTTTTGGATGGATAACAATAGGAAACACAAACGTTTACGGAATCATTCAAGATCTTCGTTGGAAATCTAAAGTGGCCAAACTTAACGAATCTGTGCCGAAGCCGCCGAGGACGCTTCCTCAACCTATATTCATTCCATGGAAATATGAGAGCGAAGAATCTTACATCTTAACTTTTTTGCTCGAAACGGTGGGACTGCTGTGGACAGGCCACATCGTGATGACAATTGATACATTTATTGGCTCTGTAATATTGCATATGAGTTCGCAGTTCGTCACACTACAGGAAGCCTTAATGACTGCTTATGATCGTGCACTTGGTCATTTAGCTGCAAATATAGATCCTAGTCGTGTCAATACTCTTGTGGTTGACGATATTTTCAACTCAGATCCAACTCGTCGCAACGAAAGACTTGCAAAAGCATTCTATACAGATAAAAATATTGAAACGGCGCTAGAAAATGCACTAAAAAGTTGTATTCACCAACATCAAGTGCTAATTAAGTATGTATATAGATATATAGTTCCATTGTACATTGGCCTAAGTCCGCTTTGCTCTATTAGAAATTTAGTTTATTTCACTGTAGTTTGCATTTTCAAAAAGAGTGCTATGCATATTAAATATTTTAGGCAAATATTATTAAATGCTTTTAATTTCTCTTCTCTTTAAGAGCATCTCGAGATTGCACGAAATCGCACCGTATTAAGCTGAAATTAATATGAAATATTCAAGTCTAAAGTGTTTTAGAGCACAGAAAAAATCTAAGTTCTAAGTCAACGTAATAAAAAAATACGAGTAGATCGATTTTTGCTGTGTAATCAAAGCCTATAGGAGTACCCTAGAAGCTACAGTTATGAGATTTGGCACGAAGTGAGAACTCGCAATACAAATAAAGAAAAGAATCTGAAAAGGGAATAATTTATAGGTATTTCATAGAAAATAAACTACAAGCCTAAATTGCTGGTTAATTTTATGAAAACTTAAGTTTGTTATCTTTTATAAGTAGAATTTCCCGTTGACCTGCAATCTGGAAATTGGTACGGAACCGTCAGTGGACGAGTCAGACTCGCACATGGCTGACTTTTTTTTAAGCAGAATGAATTTTAAGTTTTAAAATAGTAATTAGAGGTGTACATAAAGCTATTAATTTCTAACATTGTTTTTAAAGTGTTATTCATCACTTAGGAAAGAAAAATACTTATTTAGAAAACGTATAAAATATTTATTTTTTTAAGTAAGTTATTAATTATAACGAAATAATGCTAATTTGATGAGTAAAATTATGAATTGTAATATTAAAAAAAATACACAGTACGAAAAAGATACTTTAAATAATTTTTAAACATTTTTTAAAGTGTTATTCCACACTTAGGAAAGAAAAATACTTGTTTAGAAAACGTATTAAAATTTGAACGTAGCGGGCGGTCGGCTCAGTAAACGGCTCAGTGGTCAGAGCGCCTGGTCGGTTTCCAGGAGGCGCGAGTTCGAGTCCCGCTACGTTAAAATTTTTATACGTTTTCTAAATAACTACTTTAAATAATTTATTATTTAAACGTAACTAGATTATAACGAAGACGATGTATCTATGTAAGTCGCTTTATTGCTTACCACAAAAAGACACGAAACATAAGTTGAATTAAACTTCTGGCACCAAACAGTATGAAGGCAACGACCCTTAAATTGCAATAAAGTGCGACATAAATTAGCTTGAAACTTAGCTCGTGCCAGCTAACGACAAACTTTCTTTCTCTAAAATATAGTGGACGGAAAAATATTAATAGTGAAACTTTAAGACGATATAAACATTTTATTTGCGTTAGTATTAGCGATATATTTTCCTTGTGACAATATCAATAAAAATTAAATCAGCTTCACGCTATATCTCGCATACAGAAGGGTAGGCAGAGGAAACTTAGTGTTAAGACACTGTGCTCCCCACTTTCCGCCGAATTTTTCGCGCCATTGCGTGTTGAGTGGCGGAACCCAACTCCGACGTTTTGCGTTTGGTGCCAGAACGAAAAAAATGAAATTATTAATATTTTTTTTATTAAATTACAGTAAAATAAAATCAGTGCATAAACGTATATAACAATAATTTAGCTTATATCGGCAAACATAATATTTAGTGGTATATGACTTGCCCAATATCAAAGGATTACCGGCTCAATGTTGTCACTCTGTTACATTTTTCACGCCTAAATCAACATAATCTACGTTTCATATTCACCTTCGTTCAAAATGAAAGAGTTCCTTCATATTTCTCGATAAGTCCCCAGTATTCAGTCAGCCTTTTACTTCCAGTTGTGTGGAGAAATTCGCGTCGACTTATTCCTATGGCTTTATGACTCAACTCCTCTCGAGTATGGCTGCGATTTGCGTCGTAATGGTGCAAGTTTCGGTAAGATAAAACACGAGAAGTTCTTTTTTATTTATTATTTACATATATATCACAGAAATATCAGTTCAGAGGCAAATTGTTCTTTAAAATTACTCCAATTTAAATGTAGATTGTGCTCGAGATGGTTGTTATTATATTTTAAATAATTTTACGATCTAAAATTGTAACTTCGACGTCTCACTTGTGCTAATTTTTTAAAATTTTTGAATAGAATTCGAGAAGTTCCTACTTGCTAGCCAGAGAAATAGCTTAGAGAAATATTCAAAGATTGTGATACGATTGCATTTCACCTTTATTGCATAAAATGTTTGACTCAAAAAAAAAATCCAGCTTCAGACTGTATGTATGTATCCCACATATTGCAGGGTACGCAGAGGGAGTTGTCTCAGACACGCCACTCCCCATTTTTGCCGAATTCTCGGGGCATTGCATGTTTAGTGGCGGAACTCAAAGTCGCGCTTTGCCTCGACACCAGAGCGAAGAAATGAAAATATTACATATTTTATTGTGTAAGTGGGAATAGAACCCAGAACCTGTCACGTCTACAGTCACACGCATGTGCCGCTACGCCACGAATATATCTTAAAAAAAAATTAAATCAGCTTAATACTGTATCCCGCACACAGCAGGGTAGGCAGAGGGAGCCTAGTGTTAAGACACTTCGTTTCCACTTTCCGCCAAGTTCTGGAGGCATGGCGTGTTGAGTGGCAGGACTCAACGCCGCGCTTTGCCTCGACACCAGAGCAAAGGAAATATAAATAAAGTAAATATTTCATCTCCTCGAGTGGGGATCGAACCCACAACCAGTCGGTTTTACATTCACACTTTGTGCCACTGCGCCACGACTGGCCCCATACATTTATTTGCTTTAATATCTTAATTTACAAATATTCGCACGATTACAGCAAGATGCGTCCAGTTTCAAATCAATCCGCTTAGCGACATCCTTGGCCTTCTTTGTGGCCATGATCATACAGCTCGCTATACAATGTTTTACTGGAAGTGAATTAACGCATCAAGTAAACACTTAATATTTTTATTTTAGCTTCACGCTGCATACATCACGCAAACAGCAGGATAAGCAGAGAGATCCTAGTGTTTAGACACTCCGTTCCCTATTTTCCGCTGAATTCTGTAGACATTGCCTGTTGAGTGGCGGAACTCAACGCCGCGCTGTGCCTCGACACCAGAGTGAAGAAATAAAAATATTAAATATTTCATTTCCTTTAGTGGGAATTGAACTCACAACCAGTCACGTTTAGATTCAAACACTTGTGCTGAAATGCTACAGCTGGCCTATACTGAACTTAATTAGTTTTTAAATGTTTATAAAGCATTAATCATTGAAAACCTTCTTTTCTTATAACCACATCAAATGAAGAAGAATATTTTTCTTCATTTGATGTCTTATTCCACACTTAGGAAAGAAAAATACTTATTTAAATAAGTAAGGACGAGAACGTTTAACAACTTTAACATAAAAAAAAACTTTTGCCAGGCCAGTCTAGTATCAGATGCAGTAATGCAGTGTAAATGGGAACGTATGCCGCCACGCCTTCGACGTATGCTGCTTCTAACCATGATAAGAGCCCAGAAACCTCTACATTTAAGAGCAGCGGGTTTTGCTTATATGGACAACAGCTGCTTTCTATCAGTGAGTTTTTATAAAATAGAAAAAAATATAGCGATTTTTAATGTAAGCAAAATAGTTTCTATGCTCACAAATCTATGATGTATATAATATAAAGAACCTAGATATTAAAATATTTATTAAAATAGAAATTTGAGATCATATTTTAGTTATTATCTTTATGATGCACTTCTAATCTTAACTTATATACGGCGTTGAAATAATAAGAAAAAAAATATGAAGATTCAATAAGTCAATTATTCTAATATTAACATGTTGTAGGTTGCTGGTGCCAGTGATAAATAAAAAAAAAACATTTAGAAATATAAACAAAAAATATTGAGCTCTTCCTAACATATTAACGTATAGCTATATTATGTATATGCATACAATACATCGCTTTCTTGATGACGTTAATTGCTACAATTGTCTTCCAATCAACAGTTACAGCCATTTCAAGACTAACGTTATAACGTAACTGTACTTACATATATTCATATCAGCATTTCTCTAAGTTAAAATAAATTTACATATATAAAGACTCGCCTAACACCTTAGATCTAAGTAAAATTTTGTAAAATAATGTAAATTTAAAAATAACATTTTCATAGTGTTGTTGTATGTTAACAATAATGTAATTAATATAAATGATAAGGAAATTAAATATAAGAATAAAGTAAAAAAGGATAAGTGCTAAATAATAATAATAAAAAAAAATTACAAAGTAAATTATTTATATTATGAGAAACGACTATAAGACGTAGAACACAGTGGTACAAAAACCACTAATATCTGAATATATTATAATTTTAATTAAATTAATATTATTTATATGAGAGAGGAGTGTCTTAAGAATGCTAAATTAACTTAAGAATTTTATTTTGTATTATTCTATAAGAAATCTAAACAAAAGTAATGACTTTTGTAAAAACTTAAGCATAAATATACTTTTGTGGTCATATCATATTTTTCCTTATAAGAGTTGAACTTAAATATAATGTGAATATTTAAAAATATTATACACACTTTTTTTTTATTTTCTTGCTTTTTATGTTTCCCGTACATAATTCTATACTAAATTGTACTATATTACTTCAAATACGCGAAGAGTGACACTTTAGCTGTCATTTTGACAAAAAAAAAATTCACGACCAATTTATATATATATTTATATCCTTTTTTTTCTTTCAGATACTGAAAGCAGCATATTCATACTACGCAGTGTTAAGTCAAAAACAGGTTTAACTGTTAAGGTATTTTATTAAAACGACGCATTATTATAAGTTTATTTATTACACACATTACACAATTATATTTACCTAGTCTCAGCGCATATGACAATATAAATATAAGTAACTAGTCTATGCTAATAGCTATCACAGTTTGTAAGCACATATAAAAGTAGAAAATAAATATTCGAATGTTTTAATGTCGTCGCCAACTTATCTCTAATTCACTTATACATTTGATTTTGAATTTAAATATATTTTTTTAATATTTTATATAATTTTAAATTTTAATTACGTTCATTTGGTATATAATAAACTGAAAATAATTTATTTCAAAATCCAATCTTTTAATTTCATAGTGAATAATACACGATTGTATTACAATAATTTAACATAATTATAAGAACATAAATATTTAATAATTTACAAAACAAATATCAAGAGAAGAATTATAATAGATATTTCGCCCACGACCATAAATTTAAATGAAACTATAGTTCTTACCGCATTCAAGTGACAATACGAGTAAAAAGTAGAGTCTACTCTACTTGTTTTCTCACAGAAACTTTTCTCGGCCGATATCTCTATGGATGTACATGTGAAGTAAAACTATTAACTTTGTAATAATGACTATATACATTTTAATTTAAATCATCTCTTTATGGGAGCATAAATTAATTTTGTAAAGAAGGTCATAGTTCTAGTAGACGAGGCTTGGGCGTCTCACTGCGAGATCTCTCCGGTGTCTTTGCGTTCAACACTGTCATTTCTTCGCACCTAAACATGAATAATAATATTTAATTATTATAAATTAATATAAGGTTATATACAATTATTTTTAATGACGTAATTATTTTTATATTGATTACTTATGCAAATAAGATTTTTATAAAAAAAATGTATAATCTCGTAAGAAATAAATTAGCTCTTTTATTAAGTTTTTTTTTTTTCAATTACAAATAATTACAGAAACGACGCCATTGTGACTTTGCTAACCAAACAAGTTGCATATTGTATTTGAGTTCAAAAATCATGCGGGGAATATTTATATGTGTGTATATTTCCTCCATGTAATAAAGTCTATTTATCTAAGTGCAGAAATTAGAATACATTATAATGGAGAATGAAAAAAAAAGTAATAAATTCTGTCTACCGTCCAATATGAAAACATATGAAAAGAAATAGACATAACAATCAATAGCACGAAACCAAACAAACAAACCATAAAAAAAATAAGATAAAATCCACAATCCACTCATATCAAAATAAATAGAAGTTACAATCGAAAGTACATCCATTGTGCAAACCTGTCGTCAGCAGATTGCGCCGCGTTGTAGTACACGTCGGGCAAGTTGGAGTCGTGCTGACTGAGCAGGGTGCTGCCGGCGCGGGGCGAGTGCGGCCCGTGGCTCGCGTACGGGGAGAAGGGCACCGCTGCTCGTAGTGCTGCTAGCACCAGTAACATACCACCTGAAATGGAGATTAAATATTGAATGTTTTATACCTTTCTTTCGCTGTGTGAAAAATATATCTTTATACATTCGTTTTTATTAGCTTTTTTTTATTATGGTGGATAGAAATAACCACTATAGTCAATTAAAACTTATCGATGCTTTATAGGTATTATTTAACATTTTTTCGATTATTTTGTGGACTATTAATATTTGTGTATTTGTGTTTATTAAATTTTTATCTTTAATGATCAATAGATCCACTTTTAATGGAATATGTGACATGAATTTTATTTACGACTTATACCTTTCTATTTTGATCAGCTTCACGCTGTATCGCCGTAGACAGAGAGAACCTACTGTTCGACAGAAGAAGAAACTTCATTTTTCATTCTCAATTCAACTCGACGCCGCGTTTTGTCTCGCTACCAGTGGGAAGAAATGGAAATATAAATTTAAAAATATTTCTATTCCTCGAATGGGGGTAGAACCCACAACTAGTCGTGTTAACATTTAAACACTTGTGCCCCATTCTCATAAATATGAAAGTAGAAATCATTTGATATCTATTTTCATATTAACAGTTAGTATTTTTATTTAACTATTAATTTGAATTTCGCCACCTTCCACTGAATATCTTAAATTTTAAGAACATCGCGCATCTAATGATTATAATTAAAAATAATATTCTTTTTAGGTAAATCCCTCATTTAGAAGAAATACATAATATTCGTGTCAATAATATTACATATAATAATGTAAATTAAAATTGACATAGTCATTCCCCAAGGATCACGGGTCACGTTTAACACGTTGGGAGCCGTCAAACCCATTTCTACTGCTGATGTAACAATTTAGTACCTATTCGAAACAAACTATTTTTACAAATGTTTACTTCCACTAATGAATGATGTATATAGATAGTTGCTTACACATTATTCATCAACCTACCCTTGTCATGTGTAAATGTACTACCGTCAACTATACTCACTTACTACATATATAATGTAGAATACTACTAGTAATGTATATATATATATATATATATATATATATATATATATATATATATATATATATATATATATATATATATATATATATATATATATATACATTACTAGTAGTATTCTACATTATATATGTAGTAAGTGAGTATAGTTGACGGTAGTACATTTACATTTACATTTACACTTACTACATATATAATGTAGAATACTACTAGTAATGTATATATATATATATATATATATATATATATATATATATATATATACATTACTAGTAGTATTCTACATTATATATGTAGTAAGTATAGTTAACGGTAGGACATTTAAACTTTGTGTCATATCTAAAAATTCTACAGTTTTTACTTTCTTCTTTACTATTTCACAATGCTTAGTCCAACTATTGTGCCACACAATCGTAGCATCATATGTAGAAAAATATATAAGTTAAAGGTGCAATATCAACTTTAGTAGCAGTAGTCAAATGTTCAAAGCTGCCCCCCTTCCGGGGTAGCTCGGATATATATATATATATATATATATATATATATATATATATATATATATATATATATATATATATATATATATATATATCCATACCTATATTATAAATTCGAAAGTAACTCTGTCTGTCTGTCTGTCTGTCTGTCTTTTACGCAATCAGGGCCAAACCGCTAATTCAATTGTAATAAAATACTCATACAGAGATACTTGAGGGTCTTCGGATGAACATAGGTTACTTTTTTTCTCATATTTGTAATATTGTCGATATATACTGATATATTAAAATATTTTTCAATTTGACAGGCAATTTATTCCGCCATGTTAATAACAACCGACCGTTGCTAAGCAACGGTTTGCAAAGTTTATTTGTTGTTATAAGCAAACGTCACCCAAAATGAGCTTGCTTAACGCATACATGGCGTGCGTCGACTCAACCTTATGAGATACATAAAAATAATGTTTTACAAAAATATTGTCCTTTAAATAATGTTTAAAAAAGTCCGCGATACACATATCATATTTATCTCTGAAGCTTGAGCAAAGTAACACAGTAACAACAAGTAACCATTTTAATTAATTTACTTTATATCGGGTTTTCGTTGTATGTATTTTCTATAATTTGATATTGATCCTTATGAAAATGAATATAATAGTCACTTTTGGCATTTCATCTAGATTGAAATTATAGTTCACTGTATAACATTCTAATAAATAATTAAGGAGATGTCACTGATTCGAAATAACCTAGCATACGACCGGCATAGTATGACCGACGCGAACGGGCAGATGACTTTGACGGTTTTGTAAATTTTCATACATTTTCGAACTACTGTTAATTTTTATGTAATTATTTGCTGTTTATAATTAATTTATACTTTTCTTTGGTTCTTCGCTTATTCGAGGAGCAGATTAGTTAGATTTTCATAAATTTCTTGGTGTGGTGTAAGTTGCGGCCCTGCGCGGCATCGGTGTAATATTATTTAAGTATTAAGGAGAGAATTGTTGGTTATTTCATCTTGGTTGGATAGTTATCTATACCGTTGTTATACACTTAATAAATTGTGGTTTTAGTTTTCTGGAATTTTATTTGATATTGCTCGCAAAACTTATCATATTTAATGTAGAAAGGACTTTAGTTATTTCATATAGTATCTATGTACGCACGCAAGGAAAACGAGTAAAAAGATTTTTCCGTAAATCAGTAAAATCGGTCACTGAATGTCCAATAAAAATTAGTTCAGTTATTCTGGATATTAGCTCGGGGAAATAGAAAGACAGAAAGAGATAAAATTATTAATAATGTAGCTGGTTTTGTTTAGTTTTTTTATTAATATTTTACTATGGTTACGTTTACTTATATTTTTTTTATTTAAATTAGTTACATATTTTCACAAACAATTTCCTAAATATATCTATAAGCATTCGTAAAGTTTAAGCGGGCGAAGCCGCGTCCGGGTCCGCTAGTATATATTATAGAATAGTTTTTCCAGCCTAATAGAAATTTGCTTTTTAAACATACATATATATAGCATGCTCTGTAGGTGGAATTTGAACTCCTAATTATAATGTTCAGTCAAATACTCACACGGTAGTACAATTTTCTCACATAATAATATTATTACTTTAATTATATTAAACATATAAATAAGAGAGAAGCAACTTCTAGACATAAGTGTCTGTTTTCTCGCAATGTGGACACTAGGAAAGCCTTTTAACCGGTTAAGAGACCAATTTTAACCTAGAAACATGTTGCCCGTTCGCGGTGGCGTTATAGTCTTAATTATAACATTAAAGTACCTAACTACTGTTTTGTAATTACTGTTGCAAACATAGCTTATACAGCTTTCTGTGTAATTGTCGCTGGTTCTAGTTTTATTTACAAGCTTTGGATACATTGTTTTCTTAAATAAAATATACGAAATTTATATTTTGGTTCTGCATACATAAATAATTATAAACTTTCTTTTATACAAGCGTATGTATAAAAGAAAGTTTATAATGACTGTAAACGCGACAAGTTGTGGGTTCGATTCATACTCGAGAAATTTCATATTTTCATTTGTACGCTCTGGTGTCGCGTGGCGTTAAATACCGCCACTCAACACGTATTGCCTCCAGAATTCGGCGGAAAATGAGGAGCGGTTTGTCTTAATATGAGGCTCCCTTTGTCTATCTAAAATAAAAAAAAATATAACTTTTCCTCTAAATCCAAATTTTCCTCACAATTCAAAACCCTAATATTGGTAAACTTTGGAAATATCTGCATTGTTAATGATAATAAAAATCTTCAGCTAGGAAATACAGACTAACCCTATTTAAAACTTACATACACATACATTGGGGCATATATGGATCATATATACACATACGTGACAAGATGACAGACGTGAGAAGAATAACAAGTTGCGGTCTTTAGAATAAAATTTAAAGTAACTTTTTAGTAACATCTGAAGTTCAATTATAAAACATAATATAACCATACGACACCGTAGTGACGCAGTGGGACTGACTGAGCGCCTAACAGTAAGCGCGATGGTAACAGGTTGGTCCCCTACTCGAAAAAATAATTTCTGGTAAGAGAAAGCACGGCGTTAAGTTCAGCCACTCCCAAAACTATTAGTACCTCCCAAATTTAAGAAGAAAGCGATGAATGAGGTGTTCTGACAGTAGGTTATCTGTTCCCATATCTGAATCAAAACTAAAAAACAGTACCCGAGACAGTAGCTAAAATTGTAAGATTAGCGAACAGTATTGCAGTCGCTGCACAAGCGTAGAAGGGCGCCCTCGCTCGTCCGCACGACCATCGCAAGAAGTCCCAGCATCTGAGCTTCATGGAGTATTCCCCTCGACGGCACAGTAAATCCACGAACAAAGCTATCACCCACATTGTCTCTAATATGAACACCAGGGCCGCCCCCACTCTGCAACAAGTTTTTAAATTGTTAGATACTAATGCTTAAAATATTCCATTAACTAGTGTTAAGTGAGTTATATTCGATTTTTTTTATTTTTTATTTTTTATTTTACGCTGTCTCCCGCACACATAAGGATAGGCAGAAGGAACCTGTCTAGATTTTCGAATTCTGGAGCCATTGCGTTTTGAGTGGCGGAACTCAACTCCGCGCCTGGACACTAGACGGTGCATTCGACAAATAATTATAAGAAATCAATGGTTATTTACCATATTATTTACTTCTTAAATTTTAAATCAAAAATACTTATCGCGTGTAGACATAACTACTATATAGGTACATATCCTAAGGCGAAAATAAAAAAGCCTTTCTTTTTTAAGAAAAAGAAATGAGAAAGACGTAAAACTCGTATCGGCCTCTTTTGTTAGAGTTTTCGCCGGGTGTAAGTGTTACGCATTTATTATCCCGGTTTTCATCCTCTCAGGTTTATGGCTTATTTTGAAGTTCTTTATGCTTATTATGTTTCTAGGGAGACGCGTTTTAGTTTACTGCGTTTCTTATTCAGAAAATCTACAACATTCTGAAAACAAGAATATGCTGTATTTTGATTGGACAAAAACCAATTAAACTAACCGATTTTAAAATTAAATTTGGAACGCTTGTGTAACCCTCATTATAATAGGGAAATGCTTATCTTAGGTCGTCAAAGGATATTTTTTTATCACATACTTAATGAATGTTTATCTCAATTTTGCTTTAACTATTGTTTAAATTAGAATTTAGTTATAAATGTAACGCTTTATGTAATATATTTGATTATCAGCTTCACGCTGTATCCCACACATAGCAGGTTAGGCGCAGGAAACCTGATGTTAAGACACTCCGTTCCCCACTTTCCACCGAGCTCTGGACACATTGCGTGTTAAGAGGTGAAATTTAACGCCGCGCTTTGCCTCTACACCAGCAGGAAGAAATGGAAAAATAAATGTAAATAAATATTTAATTTCCTCGTGGGAATCGAACCCACAACCAGTCGATTTTACAGTCACACTATAGCAATTACTCACATTAACCCAGGTGCCACTTCATACCCTAGGACAGTCAGCTCAGCGCCTGCGCCACTCATTACTGCGAACAATAGAAGTCGTCGTGGCATGAGTGGGACATGACACAAATCTACATGGATACATCTACTATTTTATACTTTGCTACAAAATCGTAATATAGGAATTTACATTGTACACGTGTAAGTTGAATAATAAATAAATCAAATCAGCTTCACGCTGTATCCCGCACACTACAGGTAGGCAGAAGGAACCTAGTGTTAAGACACTGTTCCCCAATTTCTGTCAAATTCTGGAGGCATTGCGTGTTGAGTGGCAGAACTCAACGCCGTGCTTGTCCTCGACACCAGAGCGAAAAAATGGAAATATAAATTTAAGTAAATATTTCATCTCCTCGAGTGGGGATCGAACCCACTACCACGGTCGGTTTTACAGTCACACTTTGTGCCCCTGCGCCACGACTGGCTTCTACTATAACTATATTAAAATAACAAACTATAAAAATTACAATTCATTAATGAATTACTTATATGAAAAAAAAAATCTAGTATATTTCTATTTAGTTTTTATCTGAATAATGTCAATTATATTTTTTTGCATATATAAATAAACCTACAAAAGTATATTAGCAAAAGCAAAGTAGTACAGATTTATAAAAAGTTAAGTATATCTTCTAGATTCTAGACCTACATAGTAATATAATCATTGATGTATATAACTTATGTAATCATTACTATAATTATTTAATAAATAACTTAAAATTTTCTTACTTTTTATTATGTTTATTAAATTGTTTTATGACTTTCGAATAGGATTCCGTACTTTTTTAGGGTTCCGTACCTTAAACCAAAAAAAAACTGAATTCTTATAGGATTACTTTTTTGTCCGTCTGTTACGAACAATTGTTTCAAAATCATTTCAATGCATATCAAGCTTCTAAGTCAACGCAATCAAAAGATACGAGCATTTATAAACCTAGGCCTCCCAGTGATCTACAGTTATGAAATTTGGCACGAAGTGAGAACTTACTATGCAAATAAAGGAAAAAATCCGAAGAGTGATAATTTATAGATATCTATTAGAAAATTAATAAAAACTTGGAGCAAAAACTTATATTTTTAGTTTATTTCAAACAAAATGGGTTAAGTTAAGTTTGTCAACTTTTATAAGTTGACCTTCAATCTTGAAATTGGTACGGAACCCTCGGTGGCCAAGTCCGATTCCCATTTGATCGGTTGTTTGAGAATACCTGTAGGTAACTACATACTACTACATACACACAAAAGTAAACACTTGCATGTTGAATTGAAACTATAATAGAATAAAAAAACTTGATATGAAAATATAAAATATCCTATATAGAGACTCAAAAAAATTCATTAATAAGATAGATTGACTTACAATCTCTTAAATTTTTATTTTTTTTTAAAACTATTTTGTTATTACTTATAACTGCCAATACTTATAGTTTAAATATTTATATTCTTGGCCTACTTGACATAAAAAAAAATGTTGTACGAATAACATAAGGTCCTTCATATAAACAAACTTTTAAATTACATTCATGCGTAAATAAAAAAATGTAATATGAGATGTGTTCTAAAGTCCTATTTTCTACTCAACTAAATACAAGAGATTCACAATAATAAAATACGAAGAAACATACCCAACATAAATAATTTTACACCTTGTTTTAAAAAAAAATAATAATTAATATAATACCTACCTATAGCAGTTATAAGACCCCATAGTCTAGCTATAGGCTGTAACAAGTCCCATAACTTTGACTCTAATGACTTTTTGGGCGTACATCTGTTTACTGTCCCTTGTTTATGAACCGTCTGAGGCGGACACAGACCACTCTCCTGGACAGCTTGGTTTATTTCCACACTCATTTTCAACACTTCACTTCATTTCTGCTAATTGAATGAGCCTTTACAAGAACAACACAAATTGAGTAAGTTCCAAGGTTTCTTTCGTTTCGAATAATTAACATACAATATATTTATATCACATTGATACGGATTTTCTCACACAGTTCTTATATGAGATAAAAATTGATATATCACACACACAACAAACAAATTAAATATCTTTTTTTCTTTAACAAGAAACTTATGAAGTGAATTATAATATCCTTAATTATAAACTAATAGATAAGATATCAAAAGATATCAAAAGCGCATCGGTTTATTTAAACTGGCGGAGTGCCAGGTCCCACAAATATAGCACCTTGAATGTTATTTGTAAACATGTTGAGAACAACATAAGATCAAATAATAAATATTAGAAGTTACGTTGAGACGTCCTTAGTTATATACTGTATGAAAAAACTCGCGGATACACTAGATCACGTCTGCTCGGTCTCGCGCGCAGCCTCACTCTACTGAAAATTACAGATGAACCGCTCTCCGTGGTCCACAAGCATCTGACTCAAAACATAATGAAATGACTAAAATATTTTTTTAGGCGGAAATACTTATAAAATAAATCTGAATTTACGTCTAAATATTTGTTTATTAGAGATGTTAAAAGTATAATTGTATTTGTAGTTATATATAAGACTTTAAGCCACAATAGCGACAACTGCTTTTAAGCATAATATATTAAAAAAAAAAATTTGCTTCACGCTGTATCCCGCACACAGCAGAGTAGGCAGAGGGAACCTAGTGTTAAGACACTCCGTTCCCCACTTTCTGCCGAATTCTGGAGGCATTGCGTGTTGAGTGGCAGAACTCAACGCCGCGCTTAACCTCGACACCAGAGCGAAGAAATAGAAATATAAATTTAAGTAAATATTTCATCTCCTCGAGTGGGGATCGAACCCACAACCAGTCGACTTTGCAGTCACACCTCGTGCCGCTGCGCCACGACCTGCCTCAATAATATATAACTATGTAATAATAATAAATTTAAAAAATGTATTATTATAAGACATTAAAAGATTAAAGAGGCCAATCAAAATGTTACTATGAACGTGACTGGTTGTGGGTTCGACCCCACACAAGGAAAATGCAAAGCGCGGCGTTGAGTTCCGCCACTCAACGCGCAATGCCTCGAGAATTTAACGGAAGGTGGGGAACGGAGTGTCTTTACTCTAGGTTCCCTCTATTTCCTTGCTGTGTGCGAGATACAGCGTGAAGCTGATTTCAGATTGTTCAAATGTAGAGCGTTTGTATTTTTTTTCAAAATAAGATATTAAAGAATAAAAATAATGTTTTAGTGAAACAGATAACATAACATACAACATTTAATTATAAAGACCATCATTTCTATTCAATGACATGTTATTTACTAATGTCAATACTTTACAGAAATATATGTAGATTTTTTAAAAATTGAATTTACTATTATTTTAGTACATCAATATAGATATTTTATCTTTTTCGTATTAAAATTTTGCGTGACTCGTGGGTGATTATTATAATTTACATATTGGTATGAAGTCAAGAATGTCGTGTAAATGGAAGCACTGTCGTAAGTGCTAAAAGCTACGTTGTCCAACAGATAATCGTAGACACATTGCGAAGGAAACAAATCGAGAGGAGCTAAAAGTCCTTATTATACATTAATATGTAATTGTATCTTAAAAGAAAAAAAAATCAAATTCACGTTTTATCTTAAGTAGTAGGGTAGGCAAAGAAACAAAAAAAAGGTAGTACTCAGTCCGGCGGAACCGTCAGAATTCAAGACGAGAACTCTGCGTACTCAATGGCGAATCTAAACGATACTTTTTATCTTACTAAATCTGGAAATGAAACAAAATAATTTCTAGAAAAAGGAAGGATGGAACTCAAAACCATCTTATTTACAATCAGGCTCCTCCTCCTCCTTCAAATATTTTTTTCTAATAATTTTTCAACCTGTTGATTGCTGTATGTCTATAGGACACCAATAAAATATTAGGCAGAGGGCCCAATTTTTTAGACAGTTGTTGAGTGACGAAATTCAACGCTACGCTTTGCCTCATTGCCAGAGCGAGGAAATGAAATATTTAATATTTTCATTTCACTTTAGTGAGAATCACTAACCCGAACCCGAACCCACAATCTGTCGCAATACGACTGGTCAACCAAAAAAAAAATCGAAATAGTTACCTTTTAACTCACAGTCAATTAAGATACTGACTATGCGACTAACACTTGTTAGGTAATCTATATATTTAAATTCCAAATAAAACTACACAACACACAAGGTAAACATTATGTAATTTTTAGGAAGCTGATAAAGTTGTCCCTCGTCCGGGGCTTTGGGCTGATTTAATTTATCTAAAGGAAACTCAATAGTAAACAAATTGCCATACAACTATTTATCGCTGTTTCAGAACCCTTTTTTAAGATAATTCAGATTCTATTTACTTAAATAGATAACAATAGGTACAACAAAGCAGAAAAAATACGTTATACTCGTAAATGTGCGACTACACACCTGGATATTGGGTTCCTTGTAGTATTTGGAGGAACTTTGGGGGAAACTTTAGACCTATTAAAATGGAAATTAGTGTAGCTTCGATAAAAAAAGGTTCCTGCGATCCTATTAAACTAATCATACGGTTAGGGCTATTATTCAATGTAATTCCATTTATTAACAGTGAATTGAGAAACTTAACTCAAATCATTATTATAAAGCTCGATTTCCACTCGTGAGAATTAATTCTTTTTATTTCCTCGCCCTGGTAACAAGCCAAACTGCGGCGTTGAGTCCCGTCAGTCTCCAAGCAATGTTTCGAAAATTGAGCGGAATGTAGGGGACGAAGAGTCTTAAAAGTTCTCTGATTTCTCTCTGTCTATTTTGTTAAGTGCAACGTGTAGCTAGAAAAATAATAAAGCCATTAATTATAAAATCGGGACAATGATTTCTGAACTTAAAAATAATGATTCTTTATATTATACAGGATGGAAGTATCAGCGCCCCTTTTACGGGCACAGCATATAGGGTAAAATATTTTAAATTCATACATAAAGAAATCAATCAAGACACCTCAACAGTTTAGACGTAGGATTTTTTTTCATTTCACGATGATTATCCATACCTGTATTATTTGTGACGCAGTTACGCATAAATGCCAATAACGTCAACACATACTACTACAAAAATACTACTAAAGGTTAAGCAACTTTGAACTTTGCCGCCAATACCTACGACTCGATTTCGGAATGAGGCGTATGCGGCGGTTTCTCTTCGATAGGTTTATGCTGCGTGCGTCGGTTTTAACGAATGGTGTTTAACGAACGAATTACAACAATAATTTCATTATTTATTTTGTATGAAAAAATCACTTTTTCATTTTTGGGATTTCTTTAAATTGTATTAGGCTTTTATAGAGTGGTTAAAACTGTGGTTTCATTTAAAGTAATTTGGCAGCTAGCATTTACAGGTAAAAAACGCCAATATAAACATATAGGTTGACATCGCAGAGCCTCCAGATAGTATAATATATAAAAAAACACGTTGTCGATAAAAAAAAACTATATAATATATCGGAGTGTTTTAACACTGCGCGTTTGGCCGTACACAATGCAGTTTTGGTACCGACACTGTTATACGGCAGCGAATCGTGGGTATTACAGAAGAAGAATGAAGGAAAAATTAATGACGTGGAGATGCGATCTCTTCGTAGGATATGCGGAGTCAGCTTAGCTGATCGAATCCGCAATGAAGAGGTACACAGAATGGCAGGTACTAGATGTCACGGTGAGCATGAAGAAAAACGTGCTCAGCTGGTTTGCGCACGTCGAAGGAATGAGTGATGAAAGAATGGCAAAAAGATTTGTGATGGAAAAGTAACTGGTAAGAGAGGTTGCAAAGAAGAGAAAATGCATGAGGATCCCCCGGGGGGCATGTATGAAGAGGTTGATGACAGTGGACGAGGCGAATGAGATTTGTAGAGACCGTAGCGTTTGGCGCTTGGCGAGAACAGGTACGTCAAGGGCGTCATCTTAAAATGACATGTAGGCCCTACAATCTAAAGACTAGTACTATTATACTACGTTATCAATCAGAATCTTTGCAGGAGCATATCTGAGAGCAGTATGAAGAGATTCTACGTTAGTAAATTTGCAGAGTTGTATGTTAACGTGGATTTTGAAAACTACCTTGGCAATACAGAGGAAAAAAATATTCTAAGAACCTGAATACTGGGGGGTACACAACGGCTGTTCTAGCCGAACCTACCTAATTCCCAAATAATCCTGAGCACGTTATCACGTATATGAATGGGTCCCACTCAACTCAAATTACTGACGAGACGGTATCTTAATACTGTGGAAGGTCATATACAAACTGACACGTGCCTGGGATAAAGCGACGCAAGATATTGGAAAATGTCTTTGAATAAGAGATTTCTGATCTAGATGATGATCAGGGCAAGCTGCTTTGTAGTCATTACGTTGTGAAGAAGAGGGGTGGAAGTTATTTACAGGAGCTGCCCAACACTCAGCATCCAAGCAGTCTTCCTTATGAACCACCGCTTAACCTTAGAATTATTGCCTGATATTGAATTTTGCCAATAACTCTTGATGAAACTTGTAATTGCCTTTGACGCATGCAGAACTGAAAAGTGGAGGAACCTGACGATATTTTGATTGAAGCGTGGAAATGGTTGGGAGGTCTTGGTGTGCTCGCATGTTCGATTCCTACTCGGGAGAATGAATTATTCATAATAATTTCACATCTTCGCTCTGGTCACAAGGCAACCGAAGATTGAGCAGGAAGGCTAATCCTGGTAGGCGCCAGAATTAATGCCAGGAGGAAAAAATATGTAATTACTATTTATCTTCTTCAAATTTTTAAAACATAAAAAGCCATCACTTTTGTTTAAGTAAAACTTTGGTATCGTGTGATATTATAAAAAACATAAATTACTATATAATTCCTTCTATTGTTATTATTGATATAATATTTAATTTAAAATGTATTTGATTTTGTGCTTGCTTAAAACCTACTAAAACTATAATAATTTACCTAAAAAAAGGTGCGAGTTGGACTCGGGCAGGTCCACTGGGAAAAGAAAGTTCAACATACTTAAATAGACAAACTTAAGTATGCGAGCATATGCCCTCATTTTGCATGCAATGAGCTACAAATATAAATTAAGTTTAATTTTCTATCAAATTTCTATAAATTTTTACATTTCCCTATGTTTTCTTTATCTGTGCTATTAGTAGTTGCTTCGTACCAAATTTGAAGGTTTGATTTTGAGTTCACGGGGAATTCTCTGTATGTTTTGATTACTTGCGTAGTTTACGTTGGTGAAGATGTTTGATTTTTTCAGAGCTCTAAGTAGACAGTAGACATGAATATTTAATATACATTTCTAAAGTGTCTTGACAGACGGACGGACGGACAGACAACAAAGTGATCCTATAAGGGTTCCGTATTCTAAATTAATTTTGAGTTACAAATTTAATTCTGTTTATAAATTTGATATATACTTTCTGTTTATATATACATTTTTAAAAATAGGGTGTCCTTTTTATTTTTGCAAAAAAAAATATAAATCGATTAGTTATAATCGATTATATTTATTTATCTGTCTTCACCGGCTCGACTGGCAAGGGCAACTCGCGGGAATCGGCCATTTTACCTATGTTTGTTGTAGGTTGTTACGCCTGCGTATTATTGTTATAGTTTTGATCAATTTCAAGTTAAATGTGTATACTGAGTGCATTTAGAAATATTTAAAACATGCAAACAGGAAGTGGAGCAAAAAACCCACCATGGGCACGTTCAAATGTGAATACTAACATGACCGGCATGAATCCGCAGATCATGGACCCGAACGCCGCAATGATGTCCCAGCAAGGCATGATGCCTTTTCAGCAGACTCAAGCTGTATTTAATCCTAGCATGATGCAAGCACAAGGCGGAATGGCAATGCCAATGGCAGGACAAATGCCAATGAACCAAATGGGGCAAGGCCAAATGTATCCCGGAAATGTTGTTGCATATCCAACCCCACGCGCAATGAATCCAAATATGTATCAAAATAATGCACCAAATCAAACTCCACAGGCGAGTGAGCAGCGTGTCTTTACTGGAACCGTAACAAAGACTCATAATGATTTTGGTTTCGTTGATCATGATGTTTTCTATCAGACATCTGTCTGTCCTAAGGGAGCTATTCCCAAGGTTAATGATAGAGTATTAGTTGAAGCTACATACAATCCCAATATGCCCTTTAAATGGAATGCAACACGTGTTCAACTATTACCAAAAGGTGGACCCAACCAAAAAGTCAATCCTCAGAAGTCAAATACCTATAATGCAGTACCACCCCCCTCAAATAAAAAATCTATGATGTCTCGGCGTGACGATCGACGAGATGACAGACCATCAAGAAGAGATGACCGAGTAAGTAATTTAAAAATGAATAATAGTCACACTATAACGTTAATAAATAGAAAGTAGTGAAGTAATGAATAAAGCATTTATCCAATGACCATAGTAATGAGGCTTAGTTTTAAATTATAATGTACTTTTTCAACAATACATTTAAGTAAAATAAATTACAAATTAAAAATGAAATATATTTGTATTCACATGACCGCAGCTAGCGATTTGGCAGCTAAATGCAGACTAGATTAGTTAGTTTTAAGTTTTAAAGTTTCTCTTAGACACTGCAAAATCTATAGCTCTGGTGGCTGTAATACAAATTTGCGTGATGCATAATAACAAAAACAAATAAAATCTTAACATAACACAAGCCTTTATTTACTACTTATAAACAAAAATATAAATGAAATAGAAAATTATAGTGCAAACATTGCTTTTTCCTCTTAATCAAAGGTCAACAGAGTTAGATAAGTATAAATCATAATTTAAGGCCTAACTGACATTATACAAAACATTTTTGTATGAATTCATATATGTGGTGTAGTTTGTTATTCAACATAGGCATCTTCCAAAACATCTTCGTCATTGTCTTTTCTGTCTCTAGCCACTCATCCAATGCTTCCCTGCCACCTTGAAAAAATCATCTTTTAATTGTACCCATCTCATTGGTTGGGACCATTCTGTTGTTGTTTTATTCTATTTATCAATTTTATGTCTTTTTATGTGTCCCGTTAATTTCTATTTTAATCTTTTTGTATATTTGTCTCCTGATATTACATCATTTAGATTTTTGTTGTAATTATTATCTTATAAAATGTTCTGTGGCATAAATAGATATCCCTATAAAATTAAAAAAGTAAGTAATATACCAGACAGTAATAACCAGCAGCCTGCTTGAATATGCTTATACTATTCCTAGTTATCCATCCCCATCCTGTTGGTGAAGTATTTTTGTCACTTTCTATTCCTAGGATACCACTATATTACTTATTTCATCTACTTTTTCTGTCCCTTTTCCATAATGCATCTAATCTATTGCCATTTTCAGATATTTGTGTGAAATTAGTCACAATAGATAGATCTTTTTCTTATTCTTGAAGTCTTCCATAGATTTTTAACTTTATAGTTAGCATATTTTATTCCATGTTCCATTGATGTAAAAATGTGTGAAAGTGGTTTAAATTGTTTTAAATAAAAAAAAATGTTGAGTTTTTCCATATTTTAAAAGAAGTCTGCAAATTTAGACAAAAGTTCATATTATTTTCAAGATTATAACATCATTGGCCTAACTCTACTTCCCTAAACATTTTTTAAATTAGTGAAAAGTCTCTGATTACATCAGAGGGACTAGTCATAAGACTTTAATTTAAAGCTTTATAATAAAATAAATAAAAAAATGCAGCATACAGTTCTGCCACACAACATGCAATGTAGTGAAAGTGGGAAATGGAGTATTTTAACAATAGTTTCCCTTTTCCTATCCTGCTACATGTGGTATAGAGCTAAAAAAATATTCATTATTAACAAAATTATCCTTTTTGTTTTTGGACATGTCTCTCTATGCTTATTGTAAAGCCACAATTTCAGAAACGATCACGAACAAGAAGCCGATCGCGATCACGTGACCGTCGAGACAACCGTAGCCGCCGAGACTCTCCACCTAGAAAACGTCCAGTCATACATCAACCTTCACCTGCTAAATATGTTGTCCGGGTTCCGAGAATACCTCTTGATATGTAAGTTAGCTTTAATTATTAATGTGGTGTTAGATTCTATCAGTGTAGCATAGTTGGCAACTTAAATGAACAACTAGCCTCTATTAAGGATATAATTATATAAATATGGAAACTATGTATATTTAATTACATAATTCTAGTTTTAAGTTTTTCCTTAAGCATATTATATTGTTTTTATAATGAAAAGAGCTGTGTTACCTAACAAAGTGTAAAAAATAATAAATAAAATAAAGAGATGTGACTTATTTAAGATATCTTTGCATTATATAAAACAAAGTCTATTATGTATCCCTTGCATAGTTTAAGATATTATAATATCTTAAACTATGTAAAGTTAAGATATTATAATATTATAATATCTTAACTTTACATAGTTAAAAAAAAGGGATTTTAATGAATTTTAACAAGTAAGTCATTAAATGTGACGAGACTAAACAGCCATTATGATTATTATAGAGTGTTTTAAAACTTTTAATTTTATTATTTTACTTTCAATTTTAAAACAGGAGGAGGAGGCCGGTCGTGGCGCAGCGGCACGAGGTGTGACTGCAAAACCGACCGGTTGTGGGTTCGATCCCCACTCGAGGAGATGAAATATTTACTTAAATTTATATTTCCATTTTCTTCGCTCTGGTGTCGAGGTTAAGCGCGGCGTTGAGTTCTGCCACTCAACACGCAATGCCTCCAGAATTCGGCAGAAAGTGGGGAACGGAGTGTCTTAACACTAGGTTCCCTCTGCCTACCCTGCTGTGTGCGGGATACAGCGTGAAGCTAATTTAATTTTTTTTTTTTTATTTTAATTTTAAAACATCTTGTTCAAAAAAATTTTTGTACTTATATATAATATACCTTAGAGTTTACTGAATGATTTTTATTTTTAAAATAATCATGATAAATGTTACATTTGATTACTAGGTTCAAGCTCCACTTGGGAAATTAATTATTTGTATATACGAAAGCGCTGCATTGTGTTGTGCCCCTTGAAATGCAATATCCCGAAATTGGGCCGAAAGTTTCTTAACACTAGGTTCCCTCCGCCTTCCATTCTCTATTTGAGATACAGCTATTGATTTATTTAATTTTTGTATAACATTAATATATATTGTTACAGACCTAAAATAGATGTCCCAACTCTGTCACAACGCTATACAAATTTGTACATACCATCAGATTTCTTTAATGCTTATGTGAAATGGGGGGAAACATTTCCACCTCAGGCTCCCTTCTCTTTAAACAATCCTTGTGCATACCACATTATGAACAAAGATATACCTAACCCAAACCCTAATGATGCAGCCTTGGAACCACCAGATGCTGATTACAGATTTTCAGCTAAGGCAAGTGTTAAATTGAAAAGTTGTGTTTTTTTTTTTATTATATAATTCAATTTAATGTTTCTTAAAATAATATAAATCAATAAATTTAATGTCTAAGAAAAAAAATAATAGACGCCGATTAGATTATCAAGACTTTGCTGATGATTCTCTTTTTATTTCAGGTAATGTTAATAAGTATGCCATCATTAGAGTCATTATATCAGAAATGTGGCCTTACGAAAGTCGATGAAAAGGACAAACGTTCCAATAAAACACCATTACATCCAACACGCTTAATAAAATTCCTCGTCGGCCAAAAGGGTAAAGGAGGTGAAAATTTTGCTATAGGTGGACCTTGGAGTCCTTCTCTTGATGGTGAAAATCCTGAAAGCGACCCCGGAGTACTGGTGAAAACAGCGATACGGACTTGTAAAGCTTTAACTGGAATCGATCTGTCCAATTGCACCCAGTGGTAAGTTACATTTGATTTGCTCTCCCCGATGTATAGTCAGTATCCAGAGAATCCATGTTATTTGTGCTTCCATCCCAAATGAACTGACAGTCTCTTCTATAAAACAGACATGCCTTTGTATCGATATGACTGAAAGTTTAAGAAGAAACTGTCGGTTCACAAGTTGGCATAAAATGATGATGGTACGGCACACAGACCGTGGGGGAGCAGCTCGCTTGCAGTGAGTATGTAATAATGGAGTTACCCGTGACAGGTACCGAATGGTGGAGTTTTACTACTGGCGCGAGGGCGGCGGCAAGTCTCGGCTCGAGTGTGTGGTGTTGTTCCTGCCGGACGTGTGGTCGGCTCAGGCGTCGCGGGTCGAATGGTCTACGGTGCACGGCGGCTATAGAGCGGCGTGCGACGCGGCGCTGGCGGCGCTCGACGGCTCCGGGGAGCCCCCCGCGCCCGCACACGAAGACCTCAAGGACAAATCCAAAATTGTTTGTTCCCAGTTTTTGTTTGGTTATGAATCCGGCTGCGCGCGACTATACCTCCTGACTGACAACCCGGCTGCTACGATATACGCTGATGCTGATTTTTTTTTCTCAATCTTTCTACGCATCAATGGCAACTTTTGTATTTTTTTTACATATAGTGCATATTGCATTAAAGTATTAGATATTAACTATTAAGTCAAGTTTTTGTATTGCCTTGATCGAGTTGTTGTTGTGATTGTAAATAAAGCTTACGGGTACATTTCAGGAGAAAGCTGCTGACGCAAACGATAGTACGATTACAATAGACGAGAATGATGATGATGATGACTGTAAACCAGAACCGACGCATTATTCCAAAATAGATTTGAGGACGATTAAAGTGGACCAGCTTAGAGAGGAATTGAGAGCTCGCAATGTTAGCTGCAAAGGTAAAATTACCATTAATAAAATTAGCAATATCTGTTACTACTGCATCTAAAAAGTATACATTGTCACACACTATATATATATATTATATGTATTTGAAAACACTATCAATAACTTTTAAGTAAATACTACTTATTGTACATTGTAATTGTCTTGACTAAGTAGCACAAGGGTGTGACTGTAAAGTATAAACACGACAGTTGTGGATTCGATTTCCATTGAATGAATTATTATTTATTAATATTTTCATTTACTCGCTCAATCGGTAACAAGACAAAACGCGGCGTTAAGTTTCTGCACTCAACAAATAATACCTCATTCGGAGGAAAATAGGAAATGGAGTACCTTAACACTAGGTTCCCTTTGCCAACCTTATTGTGGACGTGATGCAGCGTGAAGCTGAAATTCTTATTTCTCTATTTTCTCCTATGATTACAGTTGCCATACTGTAACATTCTGTTTATGGGTGCCCATATTTTAACCCCCTATCGCGAGTGAAAACCTGGCGACTAGTAATAAAGCAACACAGACCTAAACTAGAGCACTTGTACTAAACAAGAAAATTGTAACTTGTTCTAAAGTAGACATAACTTCTGTATATTTACATTGTGTGAGAAAATAAACCTTTTCTATCACAGGTAACTCCAATATAATTTATATGAGAAATTAAGTTATCTATTATTTTTATTATTTGCCATGAACATACTACGAGGCCGACGTAGCGCAGTGGCCAGTGGCTAACTGTTAGCGAAACAGTTGCAGTTTCTATTTCTACTCGGAAGAAAAATGAGAATTATTTTTATTTCACAAGACAAACCAAAATCAATTTTATTCAAACCAATTTTCATTTAACACAAATATGAATGAATAAACAACAACAACAATGGTCAACCATTGTTTTATATTTGTACTTAATAAAAATCTTATTTTCTTTTGTGTACAGGCTTGCGTGCACAGTTAGTGTCTCGTTTATCGAAACTTATAAAAAGTGAAGAAGCAAAAGAAACAAAAAGTGACGAGGTTATGGAAGTCGAGGATGACGAGCAGGAAGAAAAAAAAGATAGTACGCTGGAAACGGGTGAAAAGACGGAAGATAAAGATACAGAAAATAAAGAAAAAACGGGAAAATGTATATATTGCACCAAACACAATTTTTAGCTTCACATTCACTGTATTCTGCATTTGGCAGGGTAGGCAGAGGGAACCCAGTGTTTCCCACTTTCTCGAAGTATTTCTTGAATGTCAGAATCAAAACGGCGATTTGCCTTGTTGCCATAGTGAGGAAATTAAAATATTAAACAATTCATTCCCCCTAGAGAGAATCGAAGCCACAGCTCGTTTACGCTTGTATCACTACGACACGACACTCTCTATCACTGTTGTGTTCAATATTTAAAAAAAACAACCATCCAAATTATCGTAACTAAAATTTAAGTTTATTTATTCAATACTAAAAGGTATATCTACGCGGGATACAGCGTGAAGCTGATTTATTTTATTTTTTACTAAAATGTAAAGTAAATTTTTTTTTTCTCTCGGTGTTTTTAGCAGTTATAGCTTTTTGGTAATTCATTTCTTAATTACATAATAAGTAAGGGCCTAGTCGCCGAAAATATATTACACTTTTTGAAACTTAAAAAATAAATATATTATGTTTTTTTAAATATAGCCGAAGATTCGACAGTTGTAATATCTGATGATAAAAAAGATAAAAGTGACAAAAAAGACAGCAGTACAGATGATGCAGATAAGAAAAAAGACAAGGAAGAAAAAAAAGAGGAAAAAGAAAAGAGTCAAGAGAGAAACACTAAACCAAAAATTGATAGTGAAGCAGAAAAGAAAAGGGTATTTTTTTATAAATACTTAAATTTAGTAGCTTATATCAAAAATAAAGTATCTACTTTATTTTTGAAAACTGAGTTTGTCTGAAACCTTTACTTTTTGTTTAATTAGTAATAATATTTTAGTGAATTTGACTAGTACCAGTCTGTATATACAACTACTTCAATACCTAATAGTGGGAATAATTTATTTTCATTTCCTCTATTCTCTATTTATTACCTAAAAAAGTAACTTAACTAACATATTGATTGTGTTACAGATAGAGAAAGAGAAGCAAATATTAAAATCAAAATATGAACTGCCAAGCTCTCCTCATATAATTGTGCATCCTAACGGTGCAGCTAAAGGTGGCAAGTTCACTTGTAGTGTTGCCACATTATCATTGTTGCTAGACTATCGGATTACTGATAATAAGGAACATAGTTTTGAGGTAAGTTCTGGTTTGATTTTTTTTCCTCCATAAAAAAGGGTGGTGGGTAGGGTAGCATTTGTCTTGTTACCAGAGCAATAAGGAAGAGAATGAATTATTTCCTTCAAGTGATAATCGAATCTACAACCATTGTGTATTCAGTCGGTTGCTATGCTACTGCATAACATCAGTCTCATTGTATTACTTTGTGGAAAGAAAAAAAAATGTTTATATTTTTTCTTATCCTAACATTTTAGTATAATTTTTGTGTGTGGAGATAACAAGGCTGGAGAGTGGCATGGACTATTTAAAAATAAAATAATTAATTAATTTAAAAATAAAAATAATATTTAAAAATAAATTGGTGAAACAAGTTATTCTCATGGGAAAGGCCATTATGATGTTGTGTTCAATCGTATGAATGTTTATCAATGTATTATTTTTTGTTTTAGATATTTGTGTTTGCTGAATTGTTTAATGAAATGTTGATGCGTGATTTCGGCTTTTATGTTTATAAAACTTTATACACTTTACCCGAAAAAGCAGAGGAGGTCAAAGAAAAGGATAAGAGTGTAGAAAAAAGCGATAAGAAAGATGAAAAGAAGGATGAGAAGAAACCTGAAAGTGACAAAAAAGAAGAGAAAAAAGATGATAAAGATAAAAAAGATGATAAGCGGGATTCACGCAAAAGGGAAAGAAAGGTTTGTGTTTTATAATACTAATATAGTTATCTTGCACAGTACTTCCTTTTTACGCAAGTAATAATTACCTAAGATCCAAAAGTAGAGCAGACTTTCTTTATTTTATAATACCTGAAAGTTTCTGTGCGCGTACACCCAACACTGGTAAGTACTATCAGGGAATATGGATTATTCGATTTTAACTTTCGTTAAAGTATAAAGGTTATTTTTTTTATATTTTCTTGGAAATAATATCAGAAATGACATACGAAATAATAAGTTTGTAGGCTTATAGGTTATGAGGGTGTTTGGCGGGGCGGACCCTGCTGAGGGTCGGGAAATGGACAACGTCATTTCACGATAACTTTCAGGCTTTATAAAATTACAAATTAGATGAGTATGGCTACTCTTCTACTTTTTGGTTTTCTCTCTCTCTCTTTCACTCTTTAAAAATAATTTCTTCTGAGCTATTAATAATATTGACAATCCATCAAAGATTTCAAACAAAAATGTATTATTCTACTAGTCAATTTTTTGAATTTTAAAACACTCAACTAAAAATATCACTACTACCTCATTGTCGCAACGTGCTTGTGTCACAAAAAGTGCTAATCCAATTTTTATAAAACATCGTTTAGAACTATTGCGATAAATAAAGTTTTTGATTAAAAGAAACCACATTCAATTCCGTTCATTCAGGTTCATTAATTCAGGAGTTATGGTACACAGACACGTCAAACTTATAATTTACAAACTCCCTTTTTGCGTCGGGGGTTAAAAATTAAATTACCAATTCGGCATCCAATTCCGCTGCTAATATTTTTAATTTGTTATATACAAAATTAAATTAAATTATTTTTTAAACACAAAAATCTTGACTAGATTGTAAATAACATCTCAACGAAAATATCCAGGATTCACGTAGCGATGACGAGCGGAGCAGTTCACCGAAGCGTCGTAGCCGCGGCGTTGAACTCCCCCCGGATCCTTACCTGCTGTTGTCTCTAGTGTACTTCGACACGGCGCGCGGTGGTACCGTCACGCGTAAGGACCTGCAAAATTTGTTCCTGAGCCTGGGCTTACAGCTGTCGAGGTCGCAAATAAAGAATATTATGGATAAAGTGTGTGTGCGGGATACGTTTAGTTATAAGTGAGTATATTGTATGTTATTGTTCCGATTTCTAAAAAAGTAGAATTAAATGTCGTCGTGGAGTGAGACGCGACGTGGGTGTGGGTTCGCACTCGAGGAAGTCTATTATTTTCATTTCCTTGATCTGGTAAAAAGATAAAGCGCGGTCTTGAATTCTGCCATTCTCTCTGCCCACATTGCCATATATGTGATGCAGTGTGTGAATATATATTACTTGAATATTATTGTCACTCAATACACAATGCCTTCAGAATTCACAGAAAAGTAGGGAGTGGAGACTTGGCTTGACATGTGGCACACAGTGCGAAGCTTTTAAATGAATATTATTATAAACCAATTGTACCTTTTTATTTGTTTTAATAACATGTTTTATTATTATATATTCAGGTCATTAGTACAAGCTATCAAGGATGTGGCAGCGGGCGCACCTGAAGCTATTCAGGACCTACCACTCGACAGCACTGTCACTAACAATGAAGTACCTCCTCAGGTTAGTTATACTACCACACCATATTTTTTTAACTTTACTCTTTATCTCACATATAGCCGGAAAGGCATGAGGAAGGAAAAAGGAAGCTAGTATTAAAACATTGATTGATTTAACTCAATGCAGCACATTGTCTCCGACCAACCGAGGAAAAGAAACGAATTCCTTCTAGTGGGGTTCAAATTCACAATCTAACAATAGTCCGTAAGCCACTGCCTCATGTCATATTGTTTGCATTTATTCACTTGTAATTTAACTTATTGTATAAAAGTAGAGCACGTTTTTTTGTATCAATGTAATATAGTACTGTTTTAAATTTTTTTAAGCAAGAATTTAACTATGCATTACGTATGCATGCATTTCTTTAGTTATTTATTTTTTCTTGCAATATATTTTATTAACGTTTTATCAAAACGAACATGTATCAAATTAAATTCAATTACACTAATTATATTGGTAATTCACATTCACAGATTGCGGAACTGGAAGCAACAATAGCGTCAGGCAATCGGGAACTCCTGCCAGTGTTCAATAGAAATACAGATAGTGCCAGCTCAGATGCTACCGGTACAAAAGATGTCAGCGACAGTGGTTAGTTTTATATAATATTTAGGTTTTGATAGACAACACGAAGTCACTCTTTGCTCTTCAATATCATCGAGGCCACCGTGGTGCAAACTATAAAGACGACGTTTGTGGGTGGGATTTTCACTCGGAGAAATGAAATACTCTTATTTCCTCGTAACAAGGCAAAACGCGACGCTGAGTTCCACCAATCAACACGCAATGTTTCCAAAAGTGTGCGAAAAATGTGGCCCAGAGTGTCTTAGTACTGGGTCAACTCTGCCTTGCTGTATTCAGGAAATATAATATTTACCTATTAATTAACTTTTCAACAGGTATTGTGACATACAAGTCCCGTGTGGTGGACATAGGCGCGCTGCTGGCGGTGTCCGCGCGCTGGGCCGGTCAACGTGCGAAGCTCGAAACGGCGTTAGCTGAACAGGCGGCGGCGTTGCGGGCCGCGCGTGCCGCCGCAGCCAACACGCAGCGTGCAGAGCGCGGCGCCCAAGTGCAACTGAATGATGTATGCGCAGCGCTAAACGCCGCTAAGGCTAGGATTGGCTCGCTTACTGTGAGTTTTTTGTTATTTTATTTAGTTTATGATCAGAATTGCATTTTATACATATTATATTATAATTGTATTTTATACATAGTATATATTTTAATTTGCAATAAATATACAACAAGTTTCTTAACTTAACGGTGATATCTTGCTTATTTTAAATATATTTTACTTAGTAATGTAATTTAAAAAAGTATGAGTACTCTACAATATTCTATTTAACAATTGTATAATAGTTTCATTTTTGTTGATATAGGCAAGCTCCAAAATATTCCATTCTGCTTTAAAAAGTATTCAAGCAAAAGTTGAAGCCGTTGTCAATATAAAATATGAAGATGATGATGTTGTTGAAGTTGTAAATGGACCTTCCAAGTAAGTTACAATTTAAATATTTAAACATAGTAATATTCTATTAACTTCGAAGACATCGTGGCGAGTCTGACTGTAAACGCGATGGTCGTGGGTTTGATTTATAGTTGGGTGAATGAATTATTCTCATTTGGTCTTTGGGTTCTAGTTTTAAGACAAAGTGCGGCGTTGAGTGTCGCGCAATGTCTATGACAAATTTATCATTGCATAATTTACTAAGTTACCAATTTAATAATCGTCAATAAACTGTACTGTTTTTTTATAGGACTGAAAAAGACGTTAAAGATAAGGATTCTAAAGATGAAAATATTGACACAGACAAGAAAGAAACAGAAGACGAAAGTAATAACATCACAAAAGAAGAAAATATTAAAGAAATTAAAGAGACTGACAATAATGCCACAGAAAATATGGACCTTGATGATAAAGAATAAATAGTATATAAGTGCTAATGTAAACCATTACTGTGTAAAGTATTTACTCATTCACTTCGTACCTTTCGCTATTACTGTACAAAGAATACTTATCAAATGCATCTAACAATGACTTGCATCCACTTTTATATCAAAATTCTTTGTAATGTGCCTCATATTTTTTATTGATGTTGCCAAAATTTCATTTAAATTACCAGTTAATTTTCTTTTAAAATAATAAAAGTAGTTAAAATAAGAGATAAGAATATTAAAATTACTAAATATGCTAATATAAGTAAAATTTAATTTCTTATGTCATCTAAATGTTCTTATTTTAAAAGTTATATTTCAATCAAATAATTATATCAATTTCTCTTATGTTCTATCACACATATAGCTTATATTTCATTGGGCTCTGATAGACAAAGTGCGGCGTTGAGTTCCCTTCACTCAATACTCAAATGTCTCGAAAAGTGGGGAAAGCAGTGTTTAATTCACTGTCTAGCCTGATTATAAATTTTTATCCAAGAATTGTACAAATAAATTTTCAATGTTTATATATTGTCACAAAAAATGACTCATTTACATAGTCTAAGAAATAGCTATGTAATTTAAAAATATGTCATTGTCTTCCCAATTGTAGAATGTGAATATCAAAAATTAATAACTAGATTGACGAAAACAATTTAATAATTTTGTATCATTTTTTGTTAAATAATCGACGCAGTGAGTTAGTGTCTGACTGTAAACGCAATGGATGTGGGTTCGATCCTCACTTGAGGAAATGATTGTATTTAAGTTACTTGACTATATTTTCTAACACTAGGTTCCCTCTGCCTACCCTGCTATATGCGGGGTACAACAAGAAGCAGAAAAAAATATATAAGGTTATTATAGCAATATTTGGAAATGTATGCAAGGTTGTAAGTTATCTTAATATTTACATTTATATCGGCATATAGCGTTTCGGTATATGTAGGTTGATATATATTATATTTGGTGATGTGTGAGTGAATTTAATCAATAAGTATGCAAAATGGTGGCAATAAAGTCATCACAAAAACATATTATTTTCTTTTTTTTTCTCCTTTCCCAAAGTTAAATGTTATAGTGACACTATTCAAAAGTAATACTTTTCTATATTAACGTTAAATATTATTTCACAACATGTAGTTATGTTTCTGAATGTGTTGTTCTTTTAAAGGTAAAGTACAACCACTCATGAAAGCAAAGTAGGTATAAAGAATTTTTGTCATATCTCGATTAATTCCATTCTTATAGAAAAATAGTATAAAGCAACCTTTTTTCTATTTGGATCTCAAAAGATTTTCTTTAAAATTCGTTCATTTTGTATTCTATTGCATGAACGTATTGCAAATAAGTAACTGATCTAACTAACCTTTTTAAGTTCTATGTTACTCTAAATAAAATGTCTTATTTGTGTAAAAGAATATCTGATTTAAGATTTACTTCAAATAATAATTTTAATATTAAAAAAAACACTTTCATGGACAACGTTTTATATTAATATTTGCTTCAATTAATTATGAGGCCAGTCGTGGCGCAGCGGCACGAGGTGTGACTGTAAAACCGACTGGTTGTGGGTTCGATCCCACCTCGAGGAGATGAAATATTTACTTAAATTTATATTTCCATTTTTTCGCTCTGGTGTTGAGGTAAAGGGCGGTGTTGAGTTCTGCCACTTAACACGCAATGCCTCCAGAATTCGGCAGAAAGTGGGGAACAGAGTGTCTTAACATTAGGTTCCCTCTGCTTACCGTGCTGTGTGCGGGATACAACGTGAAGCTGATTTATTTTTATTTATTTTATTTCAATTAATTATGTATAATATAGAATGTCTAGAAAATGTTGAGACTGTATGCGAAGCATAAAAAACATACTCTATAGGACAAATGGAAATATTTATTCCAAGGCGTTAAATTATTTTAGTTTCCTTTTGGTACAATCATATAAATAACTACTGAAACAATAAGTTTCCAAAAGTCTGTCAAAGAGGCTAAGTACTGTACGGTCAACAAGGCCTGGCCGCCCTTAAATTACGTTTTCTACACTTATACGCATTGTTTATTCGGTAAGAAAATAATCAAAAGTAAGCAAAAAAATAGGGGTCGACTATGGAAGGCAGGGGTCGCTACGGTCGCAACGTTCCATCCACCATCGTGCACTTCGAGAGAACACTTCCAAGACGACGCGCACCAGTGCATCCCCGCTGAGGATCGCCACCTAACACGCCATGCCCGGAACGGAGTGGAGTACGGAGCTACAGCTAGCTACGTAGAATGTAAATGGAAGAGAAGATGAATGAATTATTAGATGTGATGACAGAGATTTGGATGTTTGTGTAACTGAGACCAAGTGAAAGGGCAATGACACGATCGACTTGCCAGGCAGTCGGGTCGCTTTCTGAAACGGCGTACCAGAGAGCGAGCGGGGCTGACAAGGTGTAGGTGGTTAGTGCAGCGGTTCAATACAAGGCGATCAATCCAAGACTGCTTTGGGTTCGCTTCAAGCCGGGGTTAACAAGAGTATTCTTTTTAGTGGCGTTTGCGGCAGTATGCTCAGCTCCATTAGGCGATCTCGAGGAGTTTTGGGAGATAGTCAGGGATGTCTCGCCGTTCCGGACATGGCGTGTTGGGTGTCGGTTCCCAACGCCGCATTCACCGCCACTTGACACATCAGCCGGGACGCACTGGTGCGCGTCGCCTTGGGGGGACGCCCTATCAGTGCGCTTTCTCGAGGTGCACGTGGCGGATGGAACGTTGCAGCCCTAATGGGGGCAAGGGTCGCTGCGAGCAAGCCTTTCATCTTGGACCCCCAATGTAAGAGAGATCCGAAAGGCTATCGTGGGGGGCCCAAAGAGGCTTAAGACCTAGAAGGGGGTGTATGGATCACATCATTTCCCTCCACATGATCACAGAAAAGTCTTGGCCATTAACTAAAAAGATTTTCGTGCTTTTGTCGACTTGGAAACGGCGTTTGACAGAGTTGTATGAACGAAATTATAAGAAATACTACCCCGGTACAATGTGAGCTAATCTGAAAGGACTGTGAAAATAATGGTCGAAATCTGAATGCGAGTATGCAATATTAGAAAAAATGAATGAAATGATATATTTGGGAAGTATGTTTAGTAGATATGGAAAATACGTAAACAAGATATGGAGATGGATGCGAAAAGGCGTATTGCTGCCGGTAACAGGGTTAATGGTGCTTTAGCTGTATTGATGAAACGGCGAAGCGTCAGTACTGCTGCACGTTTGGCCGTAAATAATGCAGTGTTGGTAACATGGGTATTCTAGATTTTGTAGAAGAATCTCTTCGTAGGATGTGCGGAGTCAGCTTAACTGATCGAATGCGCAATGCAGAGATATACAGAATGGCAGGTACAAGTGAAGATGTCTCGGTGAGAATGAAGAAGAACGTGCTCAGTTGGTTTGGGTACATCGGAAGAATGAATAATGGAAGAGTGGCACAAAAAAATTATAAAGGAAAAATTAGCAGCAAGAGAGATAAGGGGAGACCTCGATTGACTTTCGAAAACAGCATCAAAGATACTAGAGGAAGGTCACGTAAAAAGCATGAGGACCCTCCGAAGGGCATGTATGAAGAGATTCATGACAGTGGCGAAAGAGATGCCTCTCTTCTCGCAGAGACCGTAGTGTGTGCCGCTCCGTTCTCTCTGACTACTTCGCTATGGATACAGCGTGAAGACTAGCTAGGTTAGATTAAGAAAAAAACCGTAGATCAAATCTAACAGCTAACTTCAGGCAGCCACGAATGGTTGACCGTATGAGAGTGTAAGAGAGTAGAAATGATTTTATTCAAGAGTAAGAGTATATATAAAAACTTGTTTACGAATAATCAATCACTACTCAAATGCAGCGTTTCCCAACTTTAATTTGTTGAGACACCATGAACTATAAATAATATTTTCATTCATCGCCTTTTAACCAATACATACCTTTAAAGTAAAAAAAAAATCTAATTAAATTAATTTAGACGCGTATAATTTGTTTTCTTTCTAAAATGCAAACGTGATTTCCATTTCTCCCCTTGGCATCTCTACGACACCCTGGGAACACCTACTCTAGTGTGATTAAATGATTGTGATTATAGCTATAGTCCGGTAGTCACTTTACAAATTATCGGGGACTAATACCGCATATCGAATACCATGCACACGACTTTACAGGCACTTTACATTACAAACTTCATAAAATATTTTTCAAGCTATAATAATATTTAGAAGGTTCAAATGAAACACATGGGCTCATTTAAATAATTTTATTATAACATGCATAAAAACTTAGCTTTATTGTCCTAAAAGATGTAGCAAAGTATAAAACTTGGTAAAGAAAAAAATATAAGCAAAGACTTACACTAAATAGGAATGCGGATACAATATTTTAAGAACATTACAGCCTTATAAATGAAAACATAATAGTATGGATTATACACTAAGTTATTATTATAATTACCTATTTTACTATGATTTGACTATCCTATAAATGTTTTTATGAGAATATACTAAAACAATTTTTAAATGTTTAATCAGCTTCACGCTGTATCCCGCACACAGCAGGGTAGGCAGAGGGAACCTAGTGTTAAGACACTCCGTTCCCCACTTTCTGCCGAATTCTGGAGGCATTGCGTGTTGAGCGGCAGAACTCAACGCCGCGCTTAACCTCGACACCAGAGCGAAGAAATGGAAATATAAATTTAAGTAAATATTTCATCTCTTCGAGTGGGGATCGAACCCACAACCAGTCGGTTTTACAGTCACACCTCGTGCCGCTGCGCCACGACTGGCCGCATAGTTAATCAAGCTTATAATTTAAATAAATTACTCATATTACAAAGAAACCTTATTGACAGTGAAGGAATTTATACAATACTTTGAATACAGTGATTAATTTTGAAAACAAAAAAAAACTTTAACAATAATATTATTTTTATTCACTATGTTCATGATCTTATTATAATACAGTCTTAGTACATCAGGAAAGAGACTTTTTTAATATATACTTTTTTAAATCTTTATTATGGATTTACAGTTTAAAAGTGTAAAGTTTTTTATATCATTTATGTGAGCTTTATTCCCAGAAAATCTGGAGACAAGTATATGTATATAATTATATTTCTTAAATTATCAAAAGGAAAAGTCATTTTGTAGACTTTTATTTTATTAAATTAAATTATATATAGCATGAAATTAAATGAATTACTATAACGACGACGCCATCTATGAAGATTTAATATATAGCATTGGTATTACAAAACTAGATCTAACATATTATAATGATCGTGGGTTCAATACCAACAAAAGCAAATATTTATATAAATTATTTTTGATACCTTAATCTTGTGAGGTGTGGCAGGGTAGAAAATCTTCAAAAAAATCATTACGTAAATATCGTACGTTTCTTGTCTCCAATAAGTAATAATGATAAAACCACTTAGGAATAGGATTCTATAGTCGAAAAATAAAAAAAAAAGTATTTAACGTTTCGTTAACATAAATCAGACAGAACATGCATTACCCCAAAAACAAAACAAATCGAAATCTAGACACAGGGTTCGACATAGTTCCCGGGGAAGAGTCCCGTGACGCCGTCCATGACGCCCTCCCACCAGCCGTCGTCGTTCTTTTTCAGCACGTAGATGACAGCACTCTCTTGGAACGAGAGCTCGTCCTCCTTGTCCGCGTAGTAGTCGTATATGGCTACAACTGGAAATTATGTACAGTTTTATATAGGATAATACGATCCTGAAATGAATGGTAGACTATTTGAGTTTAAAGTTCATGTTAAGATGAATATGTATAGCATTTGGAAGAAAAGTCTGTTTGAATTGTTTTGTGTTGTACTAGAGTTAATATAGGTAATTTTTCTTTCTTTTCACAATATATCTCGTGTATAGAGGGGACCTAGTATATAAAATATAAATACACACACTTTGTTCCCTACGCACTGCCCTATTTTTGAGGTATTTAATGCATGTTATATTGCGAAACTAGAAGCTGTACTTTGAATAGCTAAGCAACAAAACGAGGGTACATGAAAAAAATATATAATTATTTGTCGAGTAGGGATTGACTATCGACAATTATAGGGATTACCGCTATATATGTATCAATTTACCTTTCTCAATATAATTCTTCGGCACCCATCCTGGCAAATCTTCTTCATCGGGCACAATGGCTGGCACTGCGTTGGTGTACTGAGTGCCCATCTTATTCTGAAATTTTGTTAAAATATCATCAAATAGTATTCAAATTATATATTTTTTTAATTGTCTAGTGAGTTAATATTTATATCTATATGTTTGCTGATTTTTTCATGATTGGGACATTGTTAACACCTGAAAATTTGAACATTCTTTTATGGTTCTAATTATCTGTAATAAGATCTTAATCTTCAAGTACAATTTTGTTATTTTGCATAGTTTAAAACATAATATAATGTTACTAATACACATATTAAGTGTTGGTTTGTTCATAACAACGGAATTGGTTGCAAAGGGTGTATAATGAAGATGAAAGGGTACCTGCATGAGGTGCGGCCTCCCGAAGGCGTCCCCGACCAGCTCGTCGTCGAGCGGCGGCGGCGGCAGCGGCGGCGACACCGACCCGCCGCGCGCCGAGCCCGCGCCCGACGCCGACGACGACGACGCGCGCTGCGACACACACACACATTTAGTTCGCTTCGTGCAACCTCGGCTCGGCTCGGGCCGGTGTCGATTTTATTCGGCCAAAGAGAGAGAGACAAAGGAATTCGTGATACGTGACTGAAACCCTCGCGAGGTTGCAAGAGTGTGCCGTATAGAGTCGTGGCCCACACGTGAACTTTTGATCAAAATATAAATTTATATTTATTTATTTATTTATTTATAAGCCTTTATTCAGTAATTACAACCTTTTTTAATTGTATATTTCACTTAGTTTATACGATTTGTGATTTGCTTAAGGTCTGTAAATCTGTTTGCCAATTGGCAAAGGCCTCCTCCAACCTTTTCCACTCCCGTCTATTGCTTGCAACTCTGTGCCATGTTTTTCCTGCCACTTGTCTTATGTCATCTTCCCATCGTCTTGGTGGTCTGCCCTTTTTTCTTTTTCCTTCTCTAGGGTACCATTGTGTAACCAATTTGCTCCATTTATCCTTGCCTCTGATTGTGTGTCCCGCCCATCTCCATTTAAGTCTCTTGATGCATAGGACTACATCATTTGCCTTTGTTCTGCATCTGATGGTGTGGCTTCTTATCTTATCTGATTTCCTCACTCCATGCATACTCCTTTCCATTGCCAGTTGACAGGATTTTAATTTATTTTTGATTAACTCTGTAGAGGGCCATGTTTGGCACCCATATGTTAAAATAGGCAATATGGAAGTATTGAACAGTTTCCCTTTGATTGACAGTGGCAAGGTTTTGTCCTTCATAATCTCCTTCATGTTCCAATATCTTCTCCAACCGCTTGCGATTCTTCTTTCTATTTCTTTGATTATATTATCATCTGGTGATATCAATTGCCCCAGATACACATACTCGTTCGAATAAGTGATATCAGTGTCTCCCACTTTTATTGGATCCTTCACTCCGTTTGTTATTAATTTTGTTTTCTCTGGGTTAAGTTTGAGTCCCACTTTCCTGCTTTCTCTTGCAATATCATTCAACATGCCCTGTAGATCTTGGGGTGTTTTAGATATTAGCACGATATCGTCCGCGAATCTCAGGTGAGTTAGTTTACGACCATCAATGTTGATACCCTGGTCTTTCCAATCAAAGCCTCTAAAGATGGTTTCCAGTACGGCTGAGAATAATATTGGAGACAGAGGGTCCCCTTGTCTGACGCCTCTCTGGATCCTAAAGTGAGCCCCTTTCCTTTCTAGCTGGATGCAAGCAGTGTGTTCATACACGTTACGGATTAGTCTTATATACTTCTGTTCGACACCTTGAGCTTTGAGAGATTCCCAGATGTTTTTGTGGAGTAGTGAGTCGAATGCTTTGCTATAATCCACGAATGCAAGGTAATATGTCAGTTTATATTCAGTACATTTCTCTAGGATTTGGCGCACGACGTGAATGTGGTCTATCACAGAAAAGTTTTTGCGAAAACCCGCTTGTTCAATTGGTTGTTGTTCTCTTCTGTTTGTTCAATACGTTTTAATATTATTTTTGCAAAGAGTTTATAGATGTTGGACACTAAACTGATTGGGCGATAGTTGCCGATATTGAATTGGTCTCCCTTCTTGTATAATAAAACTATGTTGGATTTAGTCCATTGTTGTGGGATAATTTCAGTCCTTATTATATAGTTAAATAAATCAGTGAAGACAGGTGCTAAGACTGACTTTGTTCCCTTAATTACATCGTTACTAATGCCGTCTGGCCCTAGTGCTTTTTCTTTCCTTAGCATATCTATAGCAAGCTCAACTTCAGTTAGCAGTATGGTGGGTATATCAGCATTGTCTGTTAATTCCACTTCAGCTTCAGCTGTGTTAATTTCAAATAGTTCTTTGTAGTATGCTGTGGCCACTTCTAGGATGTTCTCTCTTCTACAGTCTGATTCCCCTTTTCTGTTTTTGATTTTAACTATCCAGTCTTTAGTATTTGTTAATTCTTTGTATGCTTTCTTTATGCCTCCTGATTTTATTACATGTTTTTCAATAGTATCCATTCTCTTTTGTTTTCTATCTTTCTTCATGCTTAACTTTATTTCCTTACTGATATTTGCTATTTCTGTCCTTCTTTTTTCAGTCTAATTTGCGGAAATAGTTTTCTCCCTTTCTGTCAGTAAATTTATAGTTTTTGCTGACAGCCAGCTTTTAGTTTTATCCATATGTTTGCTGTAATTTGATACAACATCTAGGATTAATTTCTCTATGTAGTTATATTTATCTTGTGTTCCCATGTTTGTTGTAGTGTTTGTAGTTTCTAAACTTATCTTTTAAATTTTGAGTTATTTCTGCTAGTTGATGATCACAGCAATTTAATGATCTTAGGTTAGGTCGTGGTCTTGGATTCTTAGATTGATTTGTTTTTAGTTCCGCTCTTACCAGTCTGTGATTGGTATTAAAGTTGAGGTTGTTGATGACACTGAAGTTTGAGAAGTAGTAGGTTTTATTACTCATTATAAAGTCTATTTGATTTTTTGACTTCCCATCTGGGGATAACCATGTCCACATATTCTTTTTATTTTTCTTATATTTAGTATTAAGTATGGTTAAGTTATTTGCTTGTGCAAAATTTACTATTTTGTTACCATTTTTGCTTCGTGGTTTGTCATTATATGAGTATGGGCCTAGAGTTGCTTTTTCTTCTGGGGTATAGGTACCAATTTGACCATTAAAGTCTCCCATTACAATTATGTTTTTAAAGCAATGCTGTAGAATGGTTTCTGATAAGGTGCGGTAGAACATATCTATTTCGTCTGCTTCAGCTTGTTCAGTAGGCGAGTAGACCTGGATAATGGACCATGGATGTTTATAGCCTGGCAGCTTCATGTTCAAAATTGCAATGCGCTCTGAAATACCCATGATACCATCTATCCATTTGATTAGATGCCGTTTGATGATAAAGCCTACACCATGGCTGCCTGCAGTCTCTTCCATGTGGTAGAATAAATAGTCCGGGTATTCCTTAATTTGTTCTCCTAATCTTCTAACTTCACACATACCGAGAATGTCCCAGTTCAACTTTTGTAGAGCATAGATTAATTCTGCTAGATTTTCTTCGTTTTTTAGTGTAAGCACATTCAGTGAAGCAATATATAATATTTGTTTTTGGTTCTGGATTGGCAGGTCATGCTTGTTATGACAGCTACTATTTTTTATTATCGTTGGAGGGTGGTAGTCTACTGCCCCGCGCTGACTAGGCGTATTGGGGAGTGTTAATTTATTATCTATATGGTTTTTATCTAACTTTTTGTTTTTAGTCCGGTTGGGCAAATTTAGTTTTTTGGTGACTCCCTAATAGTTTGTGGGCCACTCTTACTTTTCATGTTTTGGAATGGATTTTTTTTTGTTAGTTTTGCTGGCTGTAATACGTTTTTGTTATTGAATGTGTTTGGGGTGGGAGAAGATGGTGGAGAGGATGGCACTCTCTTTCGTTTCTCCGCCTCACTTCTATCACGAATTATTAATTTTCCACTTTTTATAATCGCATACTTTCCGCTGGCTCTTGCTTCTTTGAGTTCGGGTATTAGTGCTTTCCTTTTCTGTAGCTCTTCTTTCGTCAGGTCGTCTGTGACATAGATCCCCTTGGGAAAATTTTTACTATTTCTTAGAATTTCATTTCTGCGCCAAGTGAGAGAGAAGGTAATTTTGATGGGTCGGTTTTTCTTTTCGGTTTTGTGTCCAATTCGGTACATATTTCCTATTTCCCATTTGTCCCACTCGTGGGTTTCTTTCTGACCGCCAACACTGGCTTCATTTAATATTTTCAGAACCTTGTTCATTAGATCTGTGTTGTTAAGTTCCCCCTCTTCCACGCCATGTAAAATTGCATTATTCTTTCTTGCCTCCAGGTTTAATGACTTGACTTCAGACGGTAATATCTCAACTTCTTTTCGCAGTTTTGGGATAACAGGATTTTCAATTGCTCGTCCATATTTTAATATCGAAAAAAGTAACGCTTTGTGACTAGTTTTGACAGTTAATAAATAAATTTATATACTTATATTTAATTGTATATATAAATTAATAAAAAAAAATCGCAATACTCACATGTCCAGGCAAACTCATAGAATGCTGACTATGCTCACCATCTGATCCGATAAGTGGTGACGGCGGAGCTACAAACATACAAAATTAAATGAACAAAATGTAAAAATACTTTATTTATGTTAAAATTATTTTAAAGTACTGTACGGTCGGTAAAAGTGGCGGCTAACATGAAATTAGGTTTTCTTAACTTTTGCGTATTATTTAATCAGGAATTAAATAATCAAAGCTAAGAAAAATGTTAAGATCAAATCTGCGCAGCCTACAACTAACTTCCGACTGTAAAGTAAATAAATAGTAGTTTATGATTTTTCTATTAAATATCTAATGTACTTAATTAAATATGATATTTTTTAGGCGCTTTATCCCTCACATAGCAGGGTAGGCAGAGATAACTTAGTCATAATTAAAATAGTCATTCTACTGCTCAACAAAGGCCTCTATGATTAAATAAAAGATTTAATAAAACATACGCGGCATACTCGAGTGAAGGTCTTGTTGAGAGTAATTGGATGGTGATTGATGCTGGTTGGGGTGCACCATGCCAACCTGTAATGCATCAAAATAGGTATATATGTGTATACTTAGAAATGTATATATTAGATATATTTTTATTAGTAGTAAAAAAAAATTAAAATATATTTTCTCGCTCTGATAACGAGGCAAACCCATCGTGACATCCTCCTTTCAACCATAATCCCATAATCAGAACTTAGCCAAACTTTATGTTAATGGTAACATACAATAATATTGAGTTTAGTTCATTTGTCGTGCACATATTTCATTCAAATTTCAGACTTTTGGAATTTTCTCATGGATAACTATCAAACAGTCAAAAGTCCTGAGTTACAAACATAAAAATGAAAAAAAAAGTCCAAGTGATAACTTCCTCCTTACGAAAGTCAGTTAAAAATAGAAAAGAAATTTTAAAGATATATGGCATAAAATACCTGCGGCTGTGTGACAGGCAGCGTGGAGTACCCGGGCGGGCGGCGCGGGTAGTTGGGCGCGTAGTGCGACGGCACTTGCGGGGGCGCCACCGCGGGCGGGGTGCGGTATTCGCGGGAAGATTTACCTAAAATAAAAATTATTATTTATTAAACATAATTTTTGCTGTCGTGGTGCACTAGGCAGAATTGAATCTAAATGCAGCATCAAACATATTTTGATTCCCACTAGAAGGGATTAAGGAATGACTCCTGCCACTGACCATGCAATATCTAGAAAATTGGGTGGTGCATAGCATTTGGAAGTTTAAGTTTTTGTTATATTGCTACCAAACTAACTAAGATTGTGCTTAGTTAAAAATAAATCAATATATTAGCTTAGTTAAAAATAAATGAATATGCATCAACAACTCCTATAATTTCGTTTAATTGTCATGCTATACTTGTATGTAACAAGATTAAACATTTTGATAAGAATTTCATAAGCTTAGTAGGCATAGTGTTAAAATGTTTATTTCAAGAAATAAAACAACATACCAAGAGTCCCTCTACCCAGTGTCCCTGTATTAGCAGCAGAAGCGGATCTCACTACTGCAGGAGGAGTAGGAGGTTTAGTGGTGGGAGCTGGCAGAGGAGCTGCACCTGCTGAACCTGAACGACGACCTCGTGGGGTGCCATTGCTGCCGTTCCA